>CM036088.1:3295592-3800592 GCA_020631695.1 Trichoderma cornu-damae
ATTGGGGCGTTTCTACTACGGAGTACTTGGGTATAATTACGACTTACCTGAAACAAAAGCATTCGACAACTTTGATGCGGTCGTGTGCATCGAGTTAAACCAAACTTTTTGTCGCGATTGGCAGACTGGAACTACCTCACACCGTATACTGTATTCCAACCTGCACGTTGTTAAATGCCCCCCCCCAAAGATGGAACCGAAGCAGAAGCTATCGAAAGAAACAAAAAAAAAAAAAAAAAAATATTGGTACGTACTCACCTGTACCGGGTAGCTGGAATGTACCTATCGCGAACCACCTGGGGAAATATGCAACATGCCTAGTATCCAACTCTACAAGTCGCCCATCAACTTGACGCAATAACATTGTTATTCATCTATTTAATAAATTTTTTTTTTTTTTCAATATACAAAGAAGAAGAAAAAAAAAGATCCACATCTGGATTAACATCACATCAAAGTCCCAACAAGAACCTCCCCGGTTTACTCGCAAGTACAAATTTGAAATTTTGGGGAGCTTTTTGGCGGCTTTAGCGGGGGTTTCGCTCCGAAGCTCCATGTAACTTTGTAACTCGAGCACCGCGAACAAAACGCAGCCATGAAAAAAAGCCAAAGAAGCTTTCGAGCAGCTCATCCAAAACCTCGTCTCTTCACCTCGCCCAGCAGAATCACGGCCCGCCGCTATCCAACAGCCCATTCTCACGCTCATCGTCATCGTAAACACGGACAGCTCAATCTGGATCATTTCGTGTCGGCCCGGCATGATATAAATCCAAACTACCAAGGCATCCGGGGACCTTCTCCTTCCTGCTGCTGCGGCCATGACCGGTGCAAACACCACCACCATGATCCAAGGCATCTTCTACGCTAGATTCTTCTCCCAAGAAGGTAGCATCTCGCGACTCCCCCAATTGCCTCGAGCTCCGTGCGCTTCTTCTTCACGCCCCCGCCAAGGGCTTCCCCAGGCGCTAAAATCTTCCTCCATGCAGGCCCCAGAATCGTTGCCCAGGCTCCCCCGGGCTGCATCACAGACTCCGACTGCATCGACTTTGACGTCTTGCAAGAGTACATCATCCCTCGCCAAGCCTTTTGCAACCGCTACGTCACCATCAACACTCCCGATGGCAAGTACACCATCCTGGGGTTTCCCGTTGTCATCCCGCATGCCAAGTACGTGCGCAACGAGTTCATCTTCAACTTTGGCCTGCTGGTCGACGCTGAGTGCGACCAGACGCCGTATGAGCGCGTCGTGAGATGTCTGGCCGACACCTTTGCCGAGATGGAGAAGCAGAACGAGTACCTGAGCCTCAGTGAGGCAAAGAGCCCCGAGGCTGACGGCGCGAGGAGGCCGATTGAGAGTCTTCTCGAGATTGTCAAGGAGGATCTGAACAATTACGGCGAGTGCATGATTCCAGTTGGTAAGGCGCTCTCTGTCTCTTTCTGTCTCTCTCTCTCTCTCTCTCTCTTTATATATATATATATTCTGTTATATATATTATTCTCAGAGCGGTTGCTAAAACAAAAAGTGCGTCTTCAGACGAAGCAAACACCATCAACATGAAGCTCTTCCCGCACCACGCCAACCCCCCTGCCGTAAAGGGCTGGCACGTCCCCGTCGCCAGAACCAAATTCTCCGAAATCATCGACCCAACGTGGGATCTCACCCTTCAGAAAGTCGTGGCTAAAATCGATGGCGTCTCCGACGTCCGGCGCATTGCCCACGAAGCCTCCGTCTCTCTGGATCTCGCCAAAATCGCCATCCGCCACCTGCTCTACTATGACACCATTCTTCTCCTCGACATCTTCTTCTTCAGCTCGTGCTATGCGCCTCGCCCGGGAATTCACGACTTCATTCGCAACGTCGACGGCATCGTCGACGAGTGTGCCGGCTACGTGTCCCACGGCAGGGCAAGAGTCAGCAACTACCTCCTCATCAGGTTCATGGCGGCCTTCTCTCCCGGAAAGAGCGTAAAAGAATGGATCATGGGCCACAGGGAGGCTGGATTCGAAGTCATGTCTTACATCGACATAAGGCGCTTTGTGCAGTTTGGCGTCATCAAGGGCTGCCTCTATCGCGTGCACAAGTACATCGTGTCCAAGCAATACCTGGCCTCGCTTGCGACCGGGCAAAGCAGACCGCTGGCTGGAGGCGATCCTTTACAGAAATACACGGATGGATGCCACCACATGGACCAAATCATGACGGAGCAGAATCTGACCAACGATCAGGTCATGGATAGGCTCAAAATGCTGCCGGTTCCCAGGGGCGACCTCACCGTGTTTTATAGGTAATCACCCAAGTTCGATGAAGGGGTTGTGGAGTAAGTCAAGTAGTATCATTACATACATACACCGTCTAGGGTTCGTGAAATCTAATAATATCGCATCACACGTCATATCATATCATACATACTCTTCCCGTCTTTTTCTCTTCTCTTCTCTTCTCTTCTTTTCTTTTCTCCCCACCCCCGAGATATAGTGTACAATGCGACGAACCACAAAAACGGTAGGTTTCAAATCTTCCCTTCATCGCTTCTGAGAGTCATTCATTCCCAACTTACCCCGCTTCAGGTATGTCGGCAACGGCTTCGGTAGCTCGATGGCGGGGTTGTTTGCAAGTTTCAAGGTTTCTTCCCTCTTCCTCCTGTTGAGCTCCACAACAATCTCCCTATTCGTCATGATTTCGCCCTTCTCTTCCGCTTCGGCTCTCAGCCGCTCCTTGACTTGTCGTATCGCCCCGGTAAATGGCTGGCCCGGATAGATCTTCTTGCTCGCCGCCCAGTCTTCGTCACTGACGAGCTCAATGATTCGAATGTTGTGCTTGCCCTTCCGCAGAATCAAGAGGCTGTCGTCGATGACAAACTTTCTCGTCTCTTCAGGGAACCACATCTTTATGGGCGTCCAGTCCAGGTTGCCCGGCACGAGGCCACGCCGCTGACCAGGCCGAGCGGCAACGTACGCGCCTTGTTGCGCGACAAGGCGTTGGCCGTTGCTGGCGCTGTTGACAAGCCCGGCGGCGTAGAGGATCTTTGCAGGAGAGAGCTTCAGCACTGATTGGGGAAGTTCCATGTCCTTCCTCGGCGCAGTGTTTGGTGTCAGGATGCCGGTCTCTGGGCTGGGCTCCCTGACGAAGAAGGGGAGCTGCCCGCCGAAGCGGAACTGGTGTTGCTGGGCCTCTTGCACAGCTCTCTGAGAGCCGTGCGCAAGGGACAGGACCTCAAACGCCAGCGTGTGCTGGGCAATGCGCTTTGATGGGTCGGCCTGATGCTCGACCATGACCTCCTGAATCTTGCTCATGGGCATAAACGTGAACAGCTTGAGGAGGCCCTCGACGTCTTCGTCGGGCCGTCGCATAAAGTAGCCGTAGAGCTCGAAGGGAGAGGTCTTGAATTCATCCAGCCAGACGGCATTGCCCGCGCTCTTGCCGAATTTGACACCGGAGGAGTCTGTTAGCAGCGGCACAGTGAAGCCGATGGGCTCGTTCGTCCAGGTAGAAGGAATCTTCATTTGGGGCATTTCTTCGGATTCTCGTATGATCTTCAGTGCGTCGATACCAGCCACGATGTTTCCGTACTGGTCCGAGCCACCAATTTGCAGCTGAACACCCAGCTTGTTGTACATGTGCCAGAAATCCCAGCCCTGGAAGAGAGGATACATGAATTCGCCAAGAGACATGCCATCTCCTTCTGTCATTTTTCGCTTCACACTAAGGTCGTGACAATCAGCATCGGAATAGGAATTCGAAAGCTTGCGTCTTCAAAAAGGCAGCGGCCCTGACTTACGTATCGCGCGTCAACATGGGCCCGATCCTAGTATACCTTGCCAGCCTCTTGGTGAAATCATACATGGTCAGGCCCTGCAGCCACATGCTGTTGTTGACCAGGCGCTGCTTGGCGGCCCAATCCTTTTCGAAACCATACTTTTCTCGTAGGGCCGCCACGTTGTGCCACAGTCTCGACAGCTGGTAGTGGATCTTGGTCACGTTTTTCGAAATATCCGAGTTGGACAGAATCTCGCGAGACTGCAAGCGGCCTGACGGATCACCAATTCGAGCCGTCGCACCACCGAGAAGGGTCACTGCCGGGTGGCCGTAGAACCAGAGCCAGAAGAGAGGCATCATGGGAAGCAAATGTCCGACGTGCATCGAGTCTGCGGTGGGATCAACACCGACGTAGGCTCCGATTCGTTTGACCCGCATAAGCTCCTTGATCTTTTCGGGGTTTCTGTGCAATTTGTTAGCCCATTGGAACGGCCCTCCAAGTCATCGTGAGACACTGCGACCATACCCCGCGACGTCTTTGATGTAGCCTCTCTCGTCGAGGACATCCCACACATGCGGTAGCTCGCCATTCTGGATTTTTACCGCTCTCTCCTCCCAGCGCTTCTCGCCCTCGGCAACCTTTTCCAGGTACGAATTAGATATGCCGCGCGCCCTATGGGCTTGGCCCAAGGCCCAGGCGGGCTGTCGGATGGCAAGTCGTGAGTGGGCGCATCGCAGCGCGAGCAGGGCCTTCGATATCGCTGCTTGAGGAGCCATTACGAACAATGTAGACCCGCTCTTCAACGGACCGCGAGGGAAGCCGGGGAAAAGAAGAAGGAAAGTAATCAAAAGACTCCCGCGATCACCATGCCCCCATTCTTGAGCCCCGGGCACGATGGATGAGCTACAGGCGTACCAGAACTCTACCAAACGCTCATCCCACCTTGATGCTTCTCCAGTATGGAGCATAAAAATTCACATGCCTATTGTCTAGAAAATCAGCCAATCAGAGGGCGCCGGCTGGTCTAGCGCGGAAACACATTGTTGCGCCCCGGCGGGCGGGACTTCGGAACCGGCCCAACCAATCATGGAGCTTCTAATTCAAGATCCTCGGCAATACCTCTCCCGTTCAGTTTCGCAGCATCTCGTCCCCGTCATTCCCGAATCGAAACTGCTGTAGCTGTGATTCTGCCCAGCGCGAAGCGTCTGCCGACTCTATATTTTGGTGTGATTCCTCTTCCAATCGCAAGCCAGGCTCTTTGCATCGAAATGGCGTCCATTGTGCGACCTTCTCTGCTGCGGCAGACTGCGCTGGTGGCTCGTTCCGCGAAGCCTGCATTCCGGAACAGCGCCCTCAAGGCCACGGCTTTCCACACGTCTGCCCAGCGCTCTGCGATTCTACCACCAGGACCTCGTGAGAACCGCCCTCCCTCCCCCCCGAAATTGCTGAAGGTGCGCAATGGCGCTTAGTTATGCTGACATGCTGGCTTCCACAGAGCGAATCGAGGGCACAGGTACGGCGCGCAACATGGCCCTGCGGTCAAGGGCACCTTTTGACACTCACGTGCCGAAGACACATACTAACCGCAAGGCACAGTCAACGATCCTGTTCCCATTCCCAACCCCAGCTCTTCACAGGGTTCGTACCACTGGACCTTTGAGCGCCTCCTCGCCGCGGGTCTCGTGCCTCTCTCCATTGCGCCCTTCGCCGCTGGATCTCTCAACCCCACCACCGACGCCATCCTCTGCTCCGCCGTCCTCCTACACTCTCACATCGGCTTCCAGTCCGTCATCATCGACTACATCCCCAAGAAGCGCTACCCCGGCTTGCGAAAATTCTTCTGGTGGGGCCTGAACCTTGCGACCGTCACTGTTGGCGTGGGGCTGTACGAGTTTGAGACCAACGACGTTGGTGTTACGGAGGCTCTCAAGAGGCTCTGGAAGGCATAAAAAGAATGAGTTGGGTAAGAGAAGGGGAAAAAGAGAGAGAGATATTGTTGGAAGAAAAATATGTTAAAAAAAAACCCCCCTTGACATCTTATGATTGATTGTGCAGGGAGTGAATTTGTCGGGGTTTTTGAAGATGGGTCTGTATATCTGATGCTATTAGTATATGCGCTATTTGGCCCAAGACGGCTGTGAGCGCTTGTATAGAGAAGTACCATCAAAAACAAGAGGCAAAAATTGTTTAACGCTGCAAATTTCGGTGCCCGTTTTTCTCTTTGGATATGCCCTACATACAACCTACAATCACAAAAAGTTTGATACATGTTCGGTGATGTATATATATATATATATATCCCGTGATTATATATGACCAATGGTCATTTTCAGATGAATGAAACTCGTTTAAGCAGCTTTTGTCTTTTTGCTTTTTTCCCCCCCCCTCCATGCCATGCCGCAAGAACTCTTCATATATATATATATATATAATATATATATATTATAAAATCCTTTTCACCACTATTACTTCACCATTCACGAATCTCTAAAACATAAACAGCCACAACATCGATCCCCCATTTTTACGGGTTTCCATCGCATGCCCGCAGCCCCTCCCCGGATTAATTTTTCCGGTGTTTTACCCCGCTCTCAAAAGCTTATATAGCAATTACAGAAACCTCCTAGTAACTCTTCAACATCCTCTGGGTGGTCTAGTTGGTTCATGGCGTTCGGCTGTAATGGATAACATCTCACCGAAAAGTCGGCGGTTCGATTCCGTCCCCGGAGAGCAAAATTCTCCCCGGAGAAGAGTTACAATTTTTTTTGGTCTTATTTTTTCTCATCAGGATTTTTTTTTTTTCGTTTGAGTTTCTTTATTCTTTACTTTTTTTTTGTTTTTGGTTTTTTTTTTGTTGGACTTTTGTTTTTGGAAATTTCTGTTTTGGTAAAAAAAAAAAAAAAATTCTTCAAAAAAAAGAAAGAATCTTTCATGATGAGATTCGATGGCTCTATATGCTGCAAATCAAGATGCACTCACTGCCTCGGCACGCATTTATCAAGAGAGTTTACGATCGGGCCCATTTGTAAAACTTGCACAACTCAAATTTCCTTGTGTTTTGCCATTCTTAATGCTACGTGCAAAGAGATTCCTATTTCGTATTTGTGAGTTACTCACTATCCTTAAGTTCCTGGGTATAGTGTTGGACGATACCCCCCTTCATTCCTTCAATACCCAGCCTAGGAAATCTATCAGAAAGGTTTTAAATGGTCAGGCTCGTAATATCAGTTCCGCCAATGCGGTCAAATTCAGGGGTAGGCGGCGGCAGGTTCTCGGTCTTGGTGCAGATCCAGCAGCTTGCATACATGTTCACACGGTCGATGCATGCGCCGTCAACGCGAGAACCGTGGCATTGAGCAGCGAACCCATGAGCCTCAAAGACTTTAATGTACCAGGGGCTCAATGCGGACGTACGAAGAAGCACTCGGCCACCCATCTTGAGTGCCCTGTTGAGCTTGCTAATCTGAGCCGCCGCCGCGTGGGAGCCGGTGTCGAACCAGTCCATGCTGTCCATGATGACTGCAACGGTCAGGGTTCCGGGCGAGATGCGCGCAATGACTTCTTCAAGCTCGTCGGTGTGAATGCGCAGACCATCCAAAGCACCGGGACGAGAGAGCCTGGCGTGAACCTCAGGGCGGAGATACTCGGGGTGGCACTTGCGCGAGAACTTGCCATCCATGCAGACGTAGTAGTAAGGGTTATCGGCGCCAATGTGAGTCTCCTCGGCGACAGGATCTAGGGTGTTGACCATGTAGTGCCAGATGGCGTGGGAACGAGTGTTTTTTGCCTTGCCCTGTTTCACCAGATCCGAGTTGGCGTGGTCGTCCTCAATCATTGCGAGCTGGTTCTTGGGGACTCCGAGAGCAGCCCAAAGGAAGCTCTCCTGCGAGACGACCAGGCTGCAGATGAGTTTGGAGAGTAGGGCGGGTCGGATTTTGTTGCGCCAAAGCTCCCGCTGCTCGTTCAGGGTTCGAACTTCGAGGAGCTTCTTGACGGCAGACTGTAGTCCAAAGACGCGAGATATCCAGCGGAAGGCGCGAATGGCATGGCGAGAGCCTCCGGTATCATAGAGGCCATAGCCCTTGTTGTTCTGGAAGACGTGGACGTTCTTGAGCCAATATTGGAACGCACGGCCCGAGAGATGAGGGGACAGCTTGGTGATGAGCAGCTTGCGGAAGTCCGAGTGCTTTCCATCGCCAAAGATCTTCCAGAAATCTTCATATGGCAGAGCAGTGTACGCTGCGGCCTTGAGTTCAAGAAGATGGTTTTGAGTCGGGTTGAGGTCGACGGCGTGAACGCGAGCAGGGCTCTGGGCAAGGTAGGAAATGATGTTGTCTCCGGCAGAGCTGATGGCGAGGACTTTGTCATCGGGGCCAAGTTTCAGCAGGCGCTCGTCGACGCGGGCATCTTCCCAGGTGAAGGCATAGATGTACTCATCATTGAACTGGGTGTGCTTCTGGAGTCTATCGTCATAGTAGATACGCCAGTGGTGGTTCTGATAGAAGAAGGAAGGAAGAGGCAGGTTGGCAGACAGATTTTGAACCGCGGTGACGAAAGCCTTGGAGCGAATCTCTGGCGCAGATCTCTCAATCGCACGGGTCAGAGCGTCCCCTTGGTTAGCAGGGTACAGATACGGCGACTCCGTGGCCAGCGCGTCAATACGCTCAATAATCTCGTGAGGCAGACTGGATGGCGAAAACGGCTTCTTGTGGCACCCGACCCAGACATAGTATGGGATGTAGCCGAGAGTGCGGTTTCTGAAGTTGAAGTTGAGAACGGTGCCGAACTTGTACTCGAGGTAGTCACGGCGGCCAGGCTCGAGACCAACGCGATCAATATCAAACCAGGCACGCCAAAAGTTTCGGGACAACATGTTGACATGGCGATCCACCAGGCCACCGGTGTAGTTGCGGAAAGAATAATCAATTTGGTTCTGGACATAGAAATCGACCACTCCCAAGATGCCATGGGGGGCTAGCAGCGAGGTCACGGAGTCGACCACAGAATAGTAGTCCGGCTACAACGACGGTTAATTCGTAGTTCAGAGCCAAGTTTACTTGCCCCTTGTTGAGCAAGACTTACAATCATGGACAAGCTATACGAAAAGGTCACCAAGTCTGCGCCGCCATAGTCTGGGCGCTGCTGGGTGAGATAGCTGAGCGCGGGAGATCTCGGGGGAGCCTGCCGCGCCGGCATGCCAGTCTCGTAATCTTCGAGGCGGAACTTACGAGCGTCTTGACAGACGACTCTGACATTCTCCCAGCCAAGCCTTTCAAAACGCTTCTTTGCTACCTCGCACAGAGAGGGAGAGAAGTCTACGAGGTAGACGGCAGAGAAGAAGGTGGGGACGTCAACGAAGTGCGCCATGGCTTCGATATTCCAACCAGTGCCGCCTCCAACCTTTTTTTTTCCCGCGTCGTGTTGGTTAGCACTAGTTGTACAAAGTGGTTTTCGATGCTCTAATTGCCGAGACCAGATTGGGCAAGTGACCACTTACATCAACCCAGATACGCTTGGTCTTGCTGCCGTCGGCGGCCGTCTTGGCTTTCGCCTCGAGCTGGGCAGCAACAAGAGCCAGCATGTCTTCGCGACCGCGAAGAAGGACTTTGCGTGTGGCATCATAGGCCCCCGCCTGCCTCTTGTAGAAGCTCTCTAGAGCGTCCTGCTGGGAAGCCTTGGAATCGCCCTGATGGGGTTTGATGAAGCAAGAGTAGAAGAAGAGGACAAACGACCTGAAAACGCTAGGCGCCTCATTGTTTTGCCCGGAGCCCTTTGAGGCAACCAAACCGGAAATGCAGATGCCGCCTAAGAGAGCAGCTGCTATTCCAGCATATAGAGGATTGATCTCAGTGCCAAAAGGCAAAATGTTAATGTTACCACCCTGAGTGGGGGGAGATGTTATTCAGCATATGTACTCATAAATTGCAAAGGGGGGTGGGTGAGAACTACAGGAAAAGCCATGGTATTCTCTCATTTTCCCTACTGAGAGAATAAAGGGTAAGTATTGGTCAGAAGCTAAGGATTGGTGTTGAAGCCAGCTTTGGAGGGGGGTTGAAAATTGAAGGGAAGAGGAAACTGAGAGGGGAGAATTCAAGAAAAAGAGGAGAAGGATAGGACAGGATAAATAGTAGACAAGAGGCTTTGGCCTTGTCCATATACGCACCTGGCGGCTCAGCTACAAACTAGTACACCCGTTGCCATACTGATGGAAGCGAGTCCCTTGGGGTTACAGCAGACGTGCAAACCCACCTTGAAGAGCGGGCAGCATTATCTGCGGGCACCCTTGGTCGCCCTTGGGTCAGAGGCGGATATTCTCAACTGCCACCGGGCATTCAATTGGTGAAACCAATTAGTCGGCATGGAAGCGAACGCAGCAAGAGCCCATTCCACGCAGGGAGCTCGCAGCTATTCCGCGCACATCACATGTCAAAAACTTCCTGTCAACGAGATTGAGCGTAGGGACCTCCACACTAAGGTGCCAGGGATCACTCGTCTTGTCCAACGGCTTGTGACTGCCCCAGACCGTGGGTAGCGCGCGAGCAGGAGACCGGAAAATTGGCAGTTTGAGCACGGTGATAGCCAATGGCTGAGCCACATGTTTGGCCAAGGAGCCGTGCCAGGGGAGCATATTGTTGGGCCACATAGGCGCAAATTGTTGAGAGATGGCCATCTCGGAGAGAAGCTGCTCCATTTATGTTCCGTAGTTAACGGCTTTAGGTACTAAGTAATAGCCAGCCCCATGCGGCATGCAGCTCAGTGATCCGGCGGCGCCTTGCATGTACCCTGTGCCTTTTGTGTACACCTTGCGTGGTCGAACGAGTAATGCAGTGCCTGACTTCAGAGACTGGTGGGTTGCGGGCAGATGGGCTCAACGCGAAGAGAGCTCTGCTCCATACAGAGTCGCGGCCTCCATGTTGGTGGAGCGCCATGAGTGGGGGATGCATGTATAGATTGGATTAATGGTGGTCCGTAGTACTCCGTAGTAGTAGTAGTATTAAAAAATGCTGGCGTGGGGGAAGCACAACTGATGTCGTGGCCTCTTTATTTATTTAGTTTTGGTCGCACCGCATTGTTGCAACTTTGTTGCTCGCGATAACAAGTTGGTCTACCGGGTAGAATTGGCCGCTACAGCGGAGAACCGTGAAGGATTCGTGCTCGATATCGCGGGGATTTATTTATTTAAACACTTGGCCATGGAAAGCTCTCGGGAATGTCTGGTGGAGCACACGCAAAGAGTACAGAGCGCTCTTTCGCACTCCGTACGCCCACAGCGTAACATCGCCATTGATGCTCCGTAGATTAGCTGAGAAGCACGACGCCGCCAGAATGCACAAGCCGCAGGGTCCTCGTGGCCCAGCTCAATGCTGAGATTGAACGAGTCCCTGGATCCTGAGGTCAGGTCAGTTCTCCACACACACCGAACTATTTGAAGTGTTACTGGTAATAACACCAGCCCAGTAGCGTTAGTAGCAGTAGTATCTGTCTGGGGACCGCCAATCAAGCAGGGCATCCACAGCACATGCGGCGGAGGGAACGCCTTTGCCATGTGATGATACTAATATAAAGTGATCATGGTGGGATAATGGCGGGATCAAGGCCACAGGACGGTAACTGCTCAACTGCGGCGGCCAGAGCCAGAGCCTGTGTCGGGATCGAATCGAATGGCCTTTCTCCGTTATCACACTAGAGCGGAGATAGAAAATATATGGTCGTGCCGCAATTATGCATCAATGTCTATATGAAGGATGAAGAGAAAAAGAAAAGAAGAAGAAGAAAAGGATCAAATTGTGATCTTAGGTTATACGCAAGGCAGCGCCTTCCCCTCTGCCAACTGGAAGCTGCCGAGCACAGCAAAAACTCGCACATCTCCAAGAAGAAGTTGCTTGCTTATGTAATCACACAAGCGGAAAAGCTCTTCTTCCGGTCTCGTCAAAACGCGGGTTTTCTTTGTCCAGTGCGCTTGCTGCTTTACCCTATGCGCTTACATCAGGCCCTGCACGCGACAATGGACGGCATCTTCCGCTGCCAGCAACCACCGTGCCGGGTTTCGCTCATCAGACAGTCAACGAACATTGCAATACAATCTATGAACTACTAGCACCCGCGACCAACGTCCGCCACCATGCCTCCCGCATCTGGGCAGAAGGGCACAGGCAAGAAGAACTCGGCCGCCATGCAGAAGCAGAGCCGAAACTCGACGCCGGTCCCGGCCCCAGCATCAGCTCTCCCGCCGCAGGAGTTCTACGACCCGGACTATCTCAACACCAGAGTCATCCTGTTTGCGAACCTTGCATTCGACAACCTCGTGGACCAAGGCGCCTCTAGCGCTGCGGTTCCCGACTCGCGGAGCATCGATGCCATGCTTGAGAAGCTCAGGACGCTGATCAACATCATGGAAAAGCGCTCCACTTTTTACGACCGAGGAATGAGATATCTCGCGGACGAGCGGAAAAAACGGCCCGATGACGTGCGTGTCGACGGAGGAGAGCCAGAAACAAAAAAGTCCAAGCATAAGAGAAAGAAGGGCTCCGACATCTTGGCGCCGGGCGATAGTAGCCATCATGGTATGTTCCTGGTCACGTCCCCGCTGTTGCCCGGTGAAGCCAGCGCATGGGCTATTCCCCTCGCAAGGCGACCAATACTGACTGGTCGCAAATAATAGAACAGTCCTCCCCGCCAAGGGACTCAAAGAGAAAGCACGTGCGCGATAACGATGACGCCAGCTCATCGCTGTCCCCCATTGCCGGAGGAGCATCCCCGAACGCCATGGAAACCGACGAAAAGTCCAAGAAGAAGGACGGGAACGGGGAGGAGGAAGAGAGCTCGGAAGATGAGGGCGCGCCCCCAAGGCGTGAGCTGCCTCAAGCGCAAACATTTGGCGAGGATCCGTCGACTTTCCCAGACCCCACCATCTACGAAATTTTACCTACCCATGATGGCATGCCGGATGAGGAGCGAAAGAAGATATACTCTGTTGCCGTGTATCCGAAGACCGATCTCTCCGATATGATCGCAGGCGACCCCCCAGACAAAGACTTTAGCAACGCGAAGCCGAGCAGTCAAATCAACTTTTCGACATTTTCGACATATATTGATCCATACTTTCGTGCGTTCTCGGAGGAAGACTTGGCGTTTCTGCGGGAGCGCGGCGATCGCATGACGCCGTTTGTCATGCCAAAGCGCGGCAAGAGGCATTACACTGAGATTTGGGCTGAAGAGGACGGAGCCATGTCCGTTGACACTCCTCAGCAGGGCCGCGACAAGCTGCCTCCCAACCAGCCTCGCGGCAGCATTGATAATATGAGCGACAGCGTGGCTGAGACGGATGCGCTATCTATCGGACCACTTGCAACACGATTACTGCAGGCACTACGGCCAGAGTCGCGGATCCCTTCCTCCGACGAGAAGCCCGCCATCAATGGTATTACCAATGGCGATGTCAGCATGAACGGAGACGTCAACGGAGACGAACCGAATGGCGTTGCCGAGGATAAATCAAGCCCCGTCCCCCCTGCTACTTTCATGATGGAGTCATCGACGGAGGCATGGAAAAAGGCCACACACCCAAAGCTTGAGTACGCCCAGGTGGAGGAACGGCTTAAGCAGGAGCTTCGCCATATTGGGTTCCTCCCGCAGGAAGGCATTGAAAGCGAATACGACGGCCATTTCGACGACGAAGTCGCGGGCAGACTGCGGCTGCTACAGGCCAGACTCAAGGAGCAAATGCTCGTCAACGGCGCGCGCAAGGCGCGGCTGATGGACTTGGTGCGTGAGAGGATGGCGCACCAGGAATACCAAACCATTCTTGAGGATTTAGACTCGCAAGTCAATGCCGCGTATCTCAAGCGCACACGAACAATGGGAAAGAGCAAGAAATCCAAGCGCCCCGGCGGCGCAGGCGGAGGCAGTCATTTTGTCGGAGGTGCGGCCGGCATGGCGCGGCCAGGGATAGGAGACCTGACCAAAACGCTGATGGAGCGGCGAAGGAGATGGATCGACACCATTGGATCAGTCTTTGACGACGAGAATCTAAACAAGGTTCCGCGTGCTGAAGACCCAGACAGCTCCATCTTTAAGCCTGAAGAGATGGCCGAGCTGATGAAGAAGGAGAAGGACCAGTGGGACGATGAGATTGAAGAAGAATAACCAAGACAATTTGTGGCTGTTTTCGGTGTTTTAGCGAGCTATTTTGCCTCTTGCGACACGGGAGAATGGTCCAAGTCTTGACATGATTGTATTGGCAAGGATTTTTTTTTTGGCGTTTGTGGAAAGTAGCGGATTGGCTTTGTGTGAGGCGGGTTCAAGAGTATATCATGATCTTGTGTTGGTAAACTTCAATTCCTATGTGTCATATTTGTCTTTCTTTCTTGCTTTTTTTGGTTCCTTTTCTTCTTCTTCTTCATCTTCTCTCTCTCTCTCTCTTTCTCTCTCTCTCTCTCCTGTTCCCTTTTTTCTGAGGTGGTTTTTTTTTTTTTAAGAAAAAAACATCATTTAAAATGAGCGTTGCGACGCTTTTGCGACGATGGATATAGATTGGGAGGTCATGTTACATATGTACCCTGTACCTTATAATTAGAGGTGCCCAGTTGTAGACACATGTACCTTCTTTAGCAGGCTGGTAAAGTGAGTACTCAATACCAGGTACCTACTTGGTACTTGGTAGTCTGGTAGGTATATAGTACCTAGTACCTCTCTGGACGCAGACGAAATTTGCCTAGGTACCTCAGCAGATACATGCTGCAACATGCAACCTACAAGAAGTGATTTGAGCACTAAGTGGCTTAGCGCTCCCAACCAACGGTGATATGTCACTATAGAAGGTACACCGGGAGAGATAAGGACAAAAGGTAAGGTAATGGAGTATGTAACGCCTACCTTGTACCGCCCGTATCAACAATCCTTATCTAAGGTGCTAAATACTAGTATGTAGACTCTCAGCCAGAACAAAAGGTTCGAGATGGCTCTGCGGGGAAAGCTGCAACAATGATTGGAATCGCATTCTACGGACTCTAGATCTTTGATTTTCCCTCTTCTGTACAGCTCAATCTATCAGAAGGGAAACTCTTGTATTTCTTCTCGTATTTCTTCTTGTCTTGGTCTCGAGTGACATCATGCACCTGGTGCCGAAAGAGGTACGTTGGACACGCACACACAACACACACACACACAAGTTGCCACTACCGTGGCTCTCTCTGCCTTACTCAGCTCTGGGGGGTGGATCATCATCGGCTAACCATCAGCAAATCTGCTATCCCAAACACACAGCTTGACAAGCTCGTCATCTCGCAAGTGGGCTATCTGGCGCAGAAGCGGCTTGCCAGGGGCGTCAAGTTGAACCACAGCGAAGCAACGGTGCGGAACCGGGCCCTGCCTCTCGATTGCCATCCCCATTCTCACGTACGCGGAAGGGCAAAAAGCCATTGCTAACTCGACTTGTGCTGCCAAAAAAAAAAAAAAAAGGCTCTCATTGCAAACAACCTGCACGAGCTCATCCGCGATGGCAACCACAGCGTCGCTGATCTCATGGACTTCGGCTCTACCATGCTTGGCCGCCGTCATGTCCAGCCATCCGTCTGCGCCACTCTGACTGAAATCCAAGTTGAAGGCACGTTCCCTACGGGCACTTATCTCGTGACTGTGCACAACCCAATCCGTACAGATGACGGCGACCTGGCCCGGGCTATGTACGGAAGCTTCCTGCCTACCCCAGACATTGACCTGTTCCCCCTCGCGCCTCGCGAGGAGTACGAGCCCTCTGCACGGCCCGGCGTAGTGGTGGCTACCAAGGGCAAGATAGCCCTGAACCAGAACCGCAAGAGGATCAAGCTCAGGGTGACGAGCAAGGGGGACCGGCCGATTCAGGTGGGCTCCCATTACCATTTCATCGAGACAAACCCGCAGCTGGACTTTGATCGCGAGAGGGCGTACGGGTATCGGCTCGATATTCCTGCAGGCACCTCGGTCCGCTTCGAGCCCGGAGACACCAAGACGGTGGCTCTCGTGGAAATCGGGGGGAACAAGGTCATCCGCGGCGGCAATCACCTCGCGACTGGTGGTCTGGAGCTGTGGAGAGTCAACGACATCGTTGCAAGCCTACAGAAGGCTGGCTTCGCGCACACGCCGGAGCCTTTGGCCGATGCTTCTCTCATCGATGCGTTCCAGATAGACCGTGCCGCGTATGCCACCATGTTTGGCCCTACGACGGGCGACGTGGTCCGCCTAGGAAATACACGGCTGTGGATCAAGGTCGAGAAGGACTTCACCGTTTACGGGGATGAGTGCAAATTTGGCGGCGGTAAGACTTTGCGCGAAGGCATGGGGCAGGCCACCGGGCGGCTGGATGCGGATTCCCTAGATATGGTGGTGACCAATGCGCTCGTGGTCGACTGGACGGGCATCTTCAAAGCTGATATTGGTATCAAGGACGGCCACATCGTAGGAATCGGCAAGGCAGGCAACCCCGATGTCATGGATGGCGTGACGCCGGGTATGGTTGTTGGAAGCTGCACCGACGTCGTGGCTGGCGAAGGAAAGATTGTCACGGCTGGAGGCATCGACGCTCACGTTCACTTCATCTGCCCGCAGCAGGCAAATGAGTCTCTTGCGTCCGGAGTCACCACAGTGCTGGGAGGCGGCGTGGGACCTAGGTAAGTGTAACCCCCCCCCCCCCCCCCTCCCCTTTACAACGTGTAACCAGATGCGACGATACATGCCAGTCACACCACGGAACATGGATGGCTAACACAAAACCATGTTAGTGCCGGTACCAACGCAACAACTTGTACTCCAGGCAAGAACTACATGCGCCAGATGCTCCAAGCTTGCGACGAGCTGCCGCTCAATGTCGGCATCACCGGTAAAGGCAATGACAGCTCTCCTGTGGCCCTGCGCGAGCAAGTCGCCGCCGGAGCGTGCGGCCTCAAACTGCACGAGGACTGGGGCAGCACGCCGGCAGCTATCGATTCGTGCCTTTCCGTTTGCGACGAACTCGATGTCCAGTGCCTCATCCACACCGATACGCTCAACGAGTCTGGCTTTGTCGAATCCACCATCGAAGCCTTCAAGGGCCGCACCATCCACACGTACCACACCGAAGGCGCGGGAGGCGGCCACGCCCCAGACATCATCTCCGTGGTCGAACACCCCTACGTGCTTCCCTCATCCACCAACCCGACCCGGCCTTACACCAACAACACCCTTGACGAGCACTTGGACATGCTCATGGTGTGCCACCACCTCTCCAAGGACATCCCCGAGGACGTTGCATTTGCCGAGAGCCGAATCCGCGACAAGACCATCGCCGCTGAGGATGTGCTGCACGACATTGGCGCCATTAGCATGATGAGCTCTGATTCCCAGGCCATGGGGAGGTGCGGCGAGGTCATTCTGAGGACGTGGAACACGGCCGACAAGAACAAGCTGCAGAGGGGCCACCTGGAGGAGGACGCCGCAACGGGCGCCGACAACTTCAGGGTCAAGCGCTACGTGAGCAAGTACACCATCAACCCGGCCTTGGCCCAAGGCTTTGGCCACGTCATCGGCAGCGTCGAGGTGGGCAAGCTGGCAGACCTGGTTGTCTGGGACCCAGCCTGGTTCGGAACGAAGCCCTCGCTCGTGATCAAGAGCGGACTCATTGCTTTGGCTCAAATGGTTAGTTTACTTGCTCGACATTTTCTCGCTTCTTGCATCCCAGCAACGCCACGTCTCTTTATTTGAAATTCTCTTTTAATTTTTCTTCTTCTTCTTCTTCTTCTTCTTCTTCTTCTTCTTCTTCTTCTCCTTTTTTTTTTTTCTTTCTCCCTTTTTCATGCTAACAATTTTCCAGGGCGACCCAAACGCCTCCATCCCCACCGTCCAACCCATCATCGCCCGACCCATGTTCGCTCCTCTCGTGCCGCAAACCAGCATCCTCTTCGTCTCAAACGAATCCATCACCTCTGGCGCCATTGCGTCTTACGGCCTGCGCAAGCGCGTCGAGGCCGTCAAGGGATGTCGCGCCGTATCTAAGCGGGATATGCGCTTCAACGATGCCATGCCCAAGATGAGGGTCGATCCGGAGAGCTATGTCGTCGAGGCGGACGGCCATGTGTGCGGTGCTGAGCCGGCGACAAAGCTGCCCTTATCGCAGGCTTATTATGTGTATTGAGTGGTTGATGGATTTCATCAGATAGTATTTATCTCTCCGCATTGGTAACGAGGAGAAAAAAAAAAAAAAAAAACCTCCCCCCAAAAAGGGGGGGGGTTTATCAAACGTCATCACAAATTAAACAGTGAGGCAGAAGCCAAATTGCTCAAGTCATTTCTTTCATTATCGCATACAAAGTTCGGCCGTTGAACACGAGCTTGGAGACTTAAATACACGACGACAAAAAACCAACCACCCCTTCCGCCCAGTCCCAGATGAAGTAGCCTAGCAGAATACCCAGATGCCCCCTTTTGCCCCTTTTCAACCAAGGGCCAAAAAAAAAAAAAAAAAAAAAAAAAAAAAGGGGGTGAAAGCTATACGCCCTGAAAAAAAAAACCATTTTTATACTACCCGCCATACCGGACGAAAACAGTCGCAGAAAAGCGAGAGATATAAAAAGGAATAATGATTCCTTTGATATCATATCATCGCAAAACACACACACACACGCGCGCGCGCGCGCGTAAACACACAAACACACAAACACACAAACACAATAGGAGCTGTACAAACAGGCTCGGTAAAATGAAGGGGAGGGAGAGGGGAGGGGGAGGGGGGGGGGGGGGGACTGAGGCTAGGGACATTGAGCCCAACTCCGTCCTCATCCTAGGTATCATGCATGATTCATTCCTTCTCAACCAAAACCAAGAGTCAACTTGAAGAGAGAGAGGGAGGGGGGGGGGAGGGGACAACAGTCTTTCCGCAGTTTCGTTTGCGGTCTGTAGTCAGCGCGGGATGAGACAAATCTGGATAAATTTGGTTCTTTTTTTTTTTTTGGCTCTTTCCAGGTTGCCCCCGCTGCTTCAGTCAGGAGAGGGGATAAAAATAAAACCTTTCGACTTGAAGCAACTGCAGGAAGAGCAGCTTGGCTACTGAGGCCAAAAAAAAAAAAAGCGTCTCCTCAAGTGCTCTTAGTCTTCTTCCGCCCTGATTTCTTGGGCTCTTCCTTTTCAATCTCGGCCACCTTGGTCGACGTCCTCCTCCGCTTCTTATCCGGGCTGGCGGGCGGGGCGACCTTTGGTGTCTCTACCTCTGCGGCAGGGGTAGCAGTCTTGCGCTTGCGGCTGGAAGCGGGCTTCTTGGGGGTCTTGGCAGGAGCCTCCTCCTCTTCGTTCTCAGAAGCGGCGGCGGCGACCTGCTGCAGCTGCTCGGCAATGGCTTCTTGGTCATTGACGGGGACCTCGGCCTGGGCGGCAGCCTCCTTGAGCTCTGGCATGGGGATGTGGAAATCCTCGGCGTACTTAAGCGCCTCCTCATCGCTCATGTTCTTGGCCAATGGGTTGCCGTTCTTGTAGGAGTGAACCCGGGCATTGTACAGGCGCAGGTTGTACTGGTAGGCATTGTTCCAGCCTTGCTTCTCATGAGGTCCCATGTGCGCCCATCGTCGTTGGCCCTCCTCCTGAACAGCGCCCTTGGGAGCGTCGGCACCCAGGTCGTTGGCGATGATGGAGCGGGCGTGCTGCATGTAGAGGAAGTAGGGGGTCAGGGGGCGCTTGGGAGCATTGGGGTCGTGGGTGCGCTTCTTGCGCTCCTTCTTCTCCTCGATGAGAGGAGCCATGTCAGGCATGGGCATCATGAGCTGGGCAGCGGCATTCTCAAAGGTGTTGAGGAGGTCGCCCTGGGGTCCCTCGGCAGTGCCCTCGCCGAGAAGAAGGTTAGTCTGGCGAATATAGTCATTGGTGAAGGACCTCAAGAGCTCCAGAATGGTGGTGAGTCTGCCAACGGCCTGATGGATCTGATTAGCAAACGGTTTGAAAAAAAACAAAAACAAAAAAAAACCCGCTCTGGCTGTGTGGTGAAGAGTGTAATGACACACGCAGGATGAGAGAGGATGAGAGACGAATGGCAGCTCGAGGGAAGCCAAGGCAAAGCCGCAGCTCGCCTCGGAGCCAGAAGAGAGCGGCAACGCGCTGCAAAGCTCCGCCAGGAAGCCCGTCCTTGGGGCGGCTTGAGGCCTGAGGGCTCGGCGGGACGCGGGGCTCGGCCAGCACCAAACGTAAACAATGAAGGGCCTGCAGCGCCGGTCACGCGCCGTCTGGTGAAGGGCAGCTCAGCGCTGGAATCCAGCGACAGCGATGGACGTGCAAGGCGACATGCCTCGTTCTTTCATTCAATGAGAGGGGCTTCCGTTCCCCCTGTTCCATGATGATTGAAGCGAGCCATTGCAGCACAGTCTGGCTGAGAGATGAAAATCCCGGCTCGCTCGAACGTCACTACTCGAGCTCGCCACTCGGCAGCCAAAGAGGAAAAAATGATAAGAGAAAGAGAGAGAGAGAGAGAGGCAAGCCTTGGGCACTCGCGCGCCCGGGCCCCTTTGTCTCTCGCCGAGGCGCGCATGATCAGGGCATATAAAGAGATGCGGGCGTGGGCGGGAGAGGATGCGCAAAAGAGAGGACCGAAAACTCACCGAGTCGCGCACGCGAAGGAAGCTGTCGTTGTCGACGACGCGCTGAGGCACGCCGGTGACGACAGGCCCGGGAACCGCTGGGTGCAGCCCCGTGACGACAGGCGCTGGCACCATGGTGGGAGGAGGCACAACGGCAACAGGCATCTTAGCCTTGTCCTCGACGGACTTCTTGGGCGGGCGAGGCATTGTGGTTTTTGAGGCGGTTGCTGGGCCTTAGCGGGCAGAAAAAAAAATATTGCTGCTGACGGAGGTTCTTTTTTTTCCTTCTTTTGGGGGTGGATGGGGGGGTTTTTGGAGGGGGAGGGGGGCGCGTTGCTGCGACGGTCTCGCAGGCCTTTTTTTTTTTTTTTTTTTGTCTCTGCCTGTGCTCTTAGGGCTTCAAAGCAGAGAGAGGCGCTGTCGCGATGGTTCTGAGAAAGCCCGCTGGAAAGGATCTAATGGATAGCGGGAGGAGGGTGAAAAGTTTGGTGGATCGGGCACCGTGGTTTGGGGGGAGTGATGGGAGGGGAGGAGTGCTGAAGAACGGGGGAAAACAAAATTTCGGGGGTTGGGGCCTGTGGTGGGTGGTGCGCGCAATAAGTACCTGAGCCGGGGGCTCTTGGGGGGGGCGCGCAATCAGCGCAAAGGCGGCAGCAGCAGCAGCAGCGGTCGACTTTTTTTTTTTTTTTTTTTTTTTTCGAGCCTTTTTTTTTTTTTTCCGGGCTTGCCCCCCTCCCCTCCTCTGCTCCCCCCCCCCCCCCCTTCTTCTCCCACACCACACCCTTCAGGCGCAAGCTGGTACTCCGTTACTTGGTTGACCGTGCTAAAAGCACCCACTACATTTTCTGGGCGCGCACTCCATTGCTAGAAAATCCAGTCCAGCCCAAGCAGAGCTTCGTTTCCCGCGAGCGAACCTCTCGTCTCCCCCTCCCCCTTCTTCTCCTTCTTCTTCTTCTTCTTCTTCTTCTTCTTCTTCTTCTTCTTCTTCTTCTTCTTCTTTTCCCTTTAGCTGCCAGCTGGAAAATCATCACTGGCCTCTGATAGACGGCCCCCGTCCGAGGGCGAGAACCCCCCCCCCCCCCCTTCCTCCCCACAGCGCGCGCGAGTGATTGCTCTGCGGCCTGTCCTCAGCGGCTGAGCTCTTGGACCTGCTGGGCTCCAGCAGCTCCCCCCGCCTGCCCTAGGCGCACTGTTCGCCTGGAACTGGCCGCGAATATCCGGCAAGTCGACGCATCGTTGTAGCGCTTGCGGCAAAGCTCTTCAGCCGCTGGTCGGGGGCACGATCAGCTTGGCGGCTCGCGTCCACCCAAGCGGCAGAAGATGCGGCCCTGGAGATCAGGCCCTGCCCGCCCGCGCACAGAGCGCTGGATCTTCCCACTGTCTAGGCGCAAGCGTCGGGTCCAGGTTCTCAGCGGCCTCTCCTCGCCAGAGAAGCCGAGGACCATCCTGCTCTCACCTCAACATGCAGCTAATGAAAAACTTACCACAGCCGTCAACAGGCCTGGCAGTATCCAGCGTAGGCGCTATTATGCAGCTCAGTGGGCGGTCAGTCG
Organism: Trichoderma cornu-damae; assembly: GCA_020631695.1. Lineage (NCBI taxonomy): Eukaryota > Fungi > Ascomycota > Sordariomycetes > Hypocreales > Hypocreaceae > Trichoderma > Trichoderma cornu-damae. The sequence goes on from CM036088.1 coordinate 3,317,475, forward strand.
TCCGCTCCACCTGCGCTGCACGTTCTTTCGTCTCTGCGCTGTGTTTTTTTATTTCTTCTCTCGCTTTGAATCCACACATGGCATTTCATCGTATTCTCTACGTACTTGCCTATTGTTTCCGTTGCGAAGCCGTTTCGTATTTCACTGATCCCCCGTGATCCCGTCGTCGTCGTTGCTTTCCGGCGGTGCTGCGTCGTCTGGTTGAGCCCCGGGCGCGCCTTGTGCTGGTTTTGCGCTGCGAGCGCGCCCGCATCCGCCCTCCGGCGGCGGCTGGTTCCCGAGCCTGGTGGTTCAGCAATACCTGCTGGCTACCTTCTGAAGCGCCTGGATGGCATCCTTTCCAAGGGCGCTGGGCGGTTTTTTTTTTTTTTTTTTTTGCAATGTTGGAATGGTGCTAGTGCTGGAGTCTTCTGGTTACACTGGGACAGCGCCTGGCAGCCAATTGAAGCCCGAGAAATGTTTAGCGGCCTTCGGGGACCTCTGCGTACATCTCAGCACGACCGTGGATGGCCCCCCTTTCTCCTCATCGCTGAAGTTTCAGCGCCTAAAAGCGGCAAGTGGTTATGAGGCAGGCATTCGTGCACGCAGGTCGCAGCGTCCGTCGCCCGCGCTCGCCCATAGCGTGCTTGTCGCAGTGGGCGATGGAACGGCGAGCGATGGGCGCTGCCCTTTGCTGTCTGGGCGACTTACCCCGCCTCTGTCGCGCACCTGATCGCCCTGACGGTGTTGTCTGGCTCCCCTCTGCGACCCGAGTCCCAGCTGAGCTGATCTCTCCGGCGCTCCGTGCAGGCGGGAAAAAAATTAAATAAATAAAATATAACAATCAGCAGAGGCTCGTTAGCGACGAGACGAGATGGATGACTTAGGGAGCCTGTCGCAAAATGGAGCACTCCCTGTATTAGATGGATGCTATATTTGAGCAATTCGGAAGACCCACGAGACCATGCTGTTCAAAGGCCAGGGCGCCTTGACTCGGGCTCCTCAGCCTTTGTACCTTGCCTGACTGCCTACTACCTTATCCGCATAGCACAGAGGGCCTCCTCACCTCTGGGAGCATAGAGCAAGCGCGGGCTTGAGACGACGGCCTCATATGCAGGATACCCGTGGGCACCAAGCGCACAGGTTTGTGTGTTTTTGAGCTGTGCTGGCGACTCAAATGAGAGCTGCTAGCAGCCGCGTGTAGACAGACATTCCCATGGCCGCTCTTTAATCAATACTATAGTTAGGCTCATGTCAGGCTGCATAACTGCTGACTGGGAGACCTTTCTCTGGAGCCCGCTGCCTTACCATCTTACTACCAGTACGTACTAAGGTACCTTACGTACCACCAGGTGCTAAGGTAGGTACCTGCTACCTTAGTATTAGCAGGTACCTGAATAGTCAGGGGTAAGTGCCTAGCAGGAATTACTGCTACTACTACTGCCTCGGTAGGTACCTGCGTAGTACTAATAGTGCCTGTGCCTATTCAAATAGCTCTCGTACCGCCCATCAGCAGCATCAATAGGTACTAAGTACCTAGTACTAGCTCCATCGCTCCAACAGAGAGCTTCTTGCGCCCTGAGGTATCCTCGAATGCTTGTGGCCTCAACACCGATTTTGTTATATTGCTTGTGCAAAAGAAAGGAGAAAAAAAAAAAAAAAAAAAAAAAAAAAAAAAAACTCTGACGCCGCTAATGGTCACTGCATTCCAGTTGACTCGAGAAACAAAAAGAGAATAGAAAAGAAATCTTTATACAAGCAACATGGCAGTCTCAACTTAAAGGAATGGCCTGCTCCGGTAAGACCTCGTCAATCCAACAACCAAGTACTAGGTGCTCCGTAATACGAGATACCTTATATCATGGCGAGCACGCGACATGGTGCTACAACACCCTAAAGAAAAAAAAAAGAAAAAGGAAAAAGAAGAAGAAAAATAAAAATAAAAATAAAATAAAATAAACAGCAAAACGCTTGATTGACCTTTTTAGCGGGGCACGAAGCTCGAGCCGTGCGCGCCCGGCGTGGGAGGCGGAGAGCATCGAGGCCAAAAAGTCTTGCAAACGGCTGTCTTCTCGCTCCCATCATTGCTTCCCTGGTTCTGGTTGATGCTTGCTGCGACGCGCTATCGCAATTCAAAACAAAAACAAAAAAGGTTCCTAAAAAAACAAAACAAAGAAAAAAAAAAGAAGAAGAAAAAAGGTTCATCGAGTAACCTTACCGCCGTCCCGCCACCGCCACCGCCACCCTGGGCGAAAATGGCGTCTGCCACAAACGTCGCCTGATATACACTGATACCTGCGCCTTGTATGCAGATCCCACCGCGGCAGCAGGTATCTTCTCCATCCGCCAGACCGTTCCAAAGTCCGCCGGCATTGTTTCCGCCCCCCTTCGCGGCAATGAAACGGCGCGGCATGATTTCATTGTTTTGGTTCGACCGCTTCCACCAGCCCCTGGCCACTCACGGCGCGCCGTCTCTGGGGAGATGCGGCTTTGTTGATCCAGCAGCTTCGGAGCTGGTGGCTTTCTGGTTGGGCCTCGGAGCCCCTTCTGGAGCAGATGCCAAGACTCCTTCTGACAAGCTGATCCAGCTGCCGATTGGTGTTGCTGCTTCGAAGGAGGAGGGGGAGCCGTGTCCAGATTACCTACCTATAGTAAGTACCCAGGTAACTTGGGTACTAACAATGCGGCGGTAGGTACCTTACCTAGGGTAGGGTATCTATCTGCTGTGGCCTTGGGCACGTGTAGCATGACAAAGTGCTCCGTATGACCCCCCCCCCCCCCGAATTGCCCCTCCTATATGCCCCTCTCTTCTCGTTCCTCCTCCTCTCCTCCTCCGCCTTGACAACGTATTTACTCTCGAGCAGTCTGTCTTGTTTTCCGGCCTTTGTTGTTTTCCTGCTTCACTTATTGCCAAGATAAAAGTCGGGTGTCCGCCGAGTCACGCGACCAGATCCCTTTTGATTTGACAGCGACAGGATTGTCAAGAGCACCGCACAGGCGTCGACGACCCCAAGCGTCAGCTTCATAGGTTGTGTGGCACGATGACCGATTTCAGAGTGTCTGGCTTCCTTTTGGGGCTGGTACTCCTCGTTTGTTTGGCTCAGCCGGCCGCAGCTTTTGGAGCCGGCAACATAGCATCCATTTCCAAAGTCGAGGGCCAAAACTGTACGTTGTGCCTGCTCGAGCGTGAGCGTTCCTAGCCCTTGCCTTGGCTAATTCCCACCTCTACAGGGCGACACGGCGACATCGAAGATGCGCTATTGACCCTGGCAATGGCTCATGCGATCAAGGGAGGCCAGAAATTCAACAAGCGGACCGTCTCACGAGTTTACTTTGGCAACTGGCTGCGTGACTACTCCCAGGCCATCGATGTGGCAACCGTCAAGATGGTCTCGGCCGAGGCGATCCGGCTCCTGCTCTGCGTCCTTGGCTTCATGTCCTTCGGCTACGGCTCTGGCGAGTTTGAAGTCACCGCCGAACGCCTCGGATGCTATCGCCCCGAAGACCACATCGACAATCCCAAGGGCTACGCAGAAGGCCTCGACGCCCGCGACTTTGACCCCCGCCTACGAGGCCCCATCGATGAGAGCGTCGAGCTTGCCGTCGATCCAGAGACCGGAATGAAGAACTACATTGCAAACGAGCAGGCCGGTATCATGACTTCCGCCAGACACGTCCGAAACCTGTTTGGCCGCTGCATTCACCTGGCTCGCCAATACAAGAACTCGGGCAACAAGCCAGAGCTTTACGAGGCGCTTCGACTGATGGGAACCGGACTGCATTGTTTGGAAGGTGAGCATAGATCCTTGCTTCATGGGGTTTTTTTTTCCTTTGCTTCGGTTGGCAAAGGAAGCCGTGGCATGCGGGCTGCCCGTGTCCGCTTTTATTTTCCCCAGAACTCGGCCAACTTTCTGACACGCTCCAATCGATGATAGACTTCTTCGCTCACAGCAACTACACCGAACTCGCACTCATTGAGATGGGCGAGCGCGGCGTCTTCCCACACGTCGGCCGCAACACTCGGATTCAACTGCGTGGTGCCCGCGGTTCCGTCTATCCTATCGTAACGGGCACGTTTGGAGGTGTAGATTTTTTGCACTCCGTCACCGGAGAAGGTGGGCGCCAGGCCCCTCATGTCTCGGCCCGGCCCGAAAGTTGGCAGCTAACGCCTTCCCAGTGTCCGACAAGTTGACTCAGAACGAGATTGACGAGCTCGAAGGGGCACTCAGCGAAGGCAAGACGGGCGATACAAGCCTGCTCCAAGGACTCCTCAACAAGCTCCCCCCCGGCATCCTCGGAAACGGCGACCAGGCGCAAAAGCTCGACGAGATTCAATCCAACGCATCCGCCGCTCAGGAGCAAAACGCACCAGTCTCCCCAAAGGACCCCGAGGAGTTCACCATCTACATCCAAAACATTCATCAGCAGATCATGCCCGTCATTGAATTCCACGACGGCATCATGAAGAGCATTAGCGGGGCGATTGAGAGAATCCCCATTCTTCCCAAAATCATCGAGCAGTTGGAGGAACAGCTGTCCGTCTTTGTCTTCTCCATCATCGCGCCCTTTATCGTTCCTCTCATCCACCAGATCAAGAGCGAACTTCAAACCGGGTCCAGCGAGATCATCGAGAGCAGCAAGAAGGAACAACACATTGTCTTTGACGACGACGACTCCACCGATCCCACCCACTCGATGCTGTCCAAGGATCATTTCTCCAACGTAAGCGTGGCACCCCTAGGTGCAAAATGAGGGCTCCGCGCGCGCTAACGCTGGAAACGCACAGATTCTCAACGAAGTTGCCGGCCGAACGGCCGCCCGGATGCTTCACTGGGTTGTGCCGCAGATCATGGAAGCCATCGATGACGAATCGGTCGACGTCGACCGCTTGCTGGATCGCATCGTGAACGGCGTCATGCACCACCCCGCCCAGCGCGAAATGGGCAGCGACGGTGTTGCCGAGGCGCGGCAGCTCATCTTCACGTCCGTCGAAGAATGGTGGGCGGACATGGGCGACGATCAGCAAGAGGAGTACCGTCGCAAGCTCTCGGCCCAGGGCGTCTTCAACGGCGAGAACCACAAGGAGGGCGTCCACGACACCGGCCACGGCTGCTCGGGTAAGCTGAAGATGCGGAAAGAGTTTGGCGAGCCCCAGGGCGTTGAGGACCAGATCGCCGGCGCAGCCGCGACGGCAATCTTCTCGGGCGCCACCAGCGCTCTGTCTGGATTCGTCTCCCAGAACAGCGGCATCGGTCTGCCTTCGTCCCAGCTCGAGGAGTCGGGCGGAGGCGACCCCATCAGCGGCCTCATCAGCGGAATGGCCGGCAGCCTCCTGGGAGGCGCCTTTGAACAAGGCTCGACCACGAGGGAAACCAGCTACGAGACCCGAGAGGATGGCTCCTACACGCGGCGCCAAGCGGAGTATGGCCGACAGGGAGACGGATACGGCCAGGCTGAATACAGCCAAACGTATCGCCCCGACGGCGGACGCGAATCTGAGTATCAGCGCTACGAGCAGCAGGGCTCGTACGGGAGCAGAGGCCTCGGCGGCGGCTCCAGCTACGAAGAGAGAAGGGAGACGCAAGAGAGCTCTTACGAGACGTATGAGAGTCGCACCGAGCGACACGAGTATACTCGCTCCACGGAGGAGAGCTACGGAGGCGGCTACAGCCAACGCAGGAGCGACAGCAGGGGTTCGAATCAAAGCCGCCGCAGCAACGGATCTGGCGGGAGCCACGGTCACCGTAAGAAGCACAGTCACAAACACAAGCATCACAGGAGTCGCGATTCTGACCATGAATCAGGGCGTCGCGACGAAAGCAGCCACCGATCCAGCTATGATCGCCAGGACGACGGCTACAGCAGCTACGAGCGTCGCGAGGCAAGCAGCTACGAGCGTCGCGAGGTAAGCAGTTACGAGTCCAGCCACGAACGCCGCGAGGACGACAGCTACGGCGGCGACTATGGATCCCGCGAGGAAAGCAGCTACGGCAGAGGTCACGGCCATCGTCATGACGATGACGAGGCTAATGATGATGAGTACAAGGCCCGCGATCGCGGCGGCAACAGCGGCAGTTATAGATTCTAGGCTCTTTCTCTCTCTCTCTCTCTCTCTCTATCTCTCTCTCTTTCTCGACGCAATAGGTTGAAAGATGGGTTCGGTAGGAGAGAAGAAGAAGAGCGGTTGGTGATGTGTTGGCAGACAAGAGCAGAATGCCCGGGTGTAGGTAGGCGGCATACGTAACTAGGTAGCGATACGATATATACCCATTTCCAAACGGAAAAAAGGAAAGAAAAAAAAAAAAAAAACCCTTCACACGAGTATGATTAAGCTTATTCCATGAACAATGGCGAGCCGGAGTCAACAAATTTACCATCCACCTGCTATGAATGGGGTTTATTTGCGGGTAGGTACTTGGGTAGGTTTGACCGTCGCGGAGGCTCATTTGAATTTCAACGGTACGCGCGACCCTAAGGTATAAGGTACAAGGTACTACCTGGTAGTCATACCACTAAGGTACTAGTAGCGGTACCTTGGGGAGAAGCTATAAAGTACTAGGTACCTAGTAGTAGGTGCTACTAAGGCACTAAGACTAAGGTACTAAGGCAACCTGGGAGGCTGATGGCTGACTGAGCACAAGCAGCGATTGACCGTCTCGCGATAGCGTTCAATCAGTACTCCGTAAGCCAAGTTAGTACAGTAATAAGTAACAGTATGTTAAATGTGGGGTTTTGTTTTCGAGAGAGAATACTAGTACATAGCGGCTTCAGCATCTGCAACCGGAAGATAAGCGCGCTAGGCAAAGGGCACTCATGGCGCGGCCGTGCTGAGATTGTCCCTCCCTGCCGCTACCCGATTCGCCGATGTCTGACAAGGTCGGGCGGGAGGCGGATGGCGATGGCGATGGGCGATGGTGATGGTATCGAAGGGGAGGGGGGGGGGGGGGGAAGAAGAGGATCATTGTCGAGATGAAAAGATGCGCCGATCGACATTGGATGCCGATGACACAATGCTAATTAATGAAAAAAAAAACAAAAATGAAGCAAGCTCTGCTGCCTGGCAGCTGAAAAGCCTATGCCGGTCATCTCGCCCGCAGCCTCGACGGACAAGACAAGGGGGGGAGGGGGGGGGGGGGCTGCCGCGCATCTTCGCCATCGAAGAGGGCGGCTAAACGGGATGTCCGGGGGGGGGGGGGGGGGAGAGATTCCATGCGCGGCCATGGGCGCCGTCGGAAGAAGCAAAAATTGCTTGGTTGTGGTGCTTATTGTATTAGTATTATGAACTATTATCACTACTACTAGTATTAGCCATGGATTCGCAGCAGCTGCCCCGGGGGTTTTTATGCCGATGGATGGAATGATGATCGCCACGGGGGGGGCGCTCTGCAGCCATTCGGGCCATGAAATACTGTAGCACCGACTGACTGGCTGAGTGACTGATTTGATTGATTCAGCCTCAGTTCCCTATCGCTCTCACGGGCAGAGAGAGCGAGGTACATATGTATCGGTACGAGCGCTTGACGTTCCCGAGCCTGTGCCTGGGGGGGGGGGGGGGGGTCCCTGGCGCCTGTCGTGCTCCGTTTCCCTTTGGTATCGGTGTATCGGTACATTTGCTCATCAACTGCGAAATAGTACCTAGGTAGGTACTTACCTAAGGGTACTAACTGTTACCTTAGTACTATAAAGGTACAGGTAGTTAATTCTCGCCCGCTATGCCTGACCCTGCTTTTTAGCACGCCGTGCCATGCATGTATCCCATCCAGCAACCTTTTTTCTTTTTCTTTTTTTTCTTTTTCTTTTTTCTTTTTATTATTATTATCATTCTTATTATTTTTTCCCGTATCCTCGACTCGACCTTCTTCTTCTCTCTCTCCCTCTCTCTCTCCCCTCCTCCTCTCTCTCTCCTCTCTTCCCCATCTAACGCCAATTTGCTCTTCTCCAAAACAAAACAACAAAAAAAAAAAACTCCCCCGAACGGTCGACATTTCGCTGCCGCCTCTCGCTCTCGTTCCCCCCCCTTCGCGCTGCCGCACCCGCCGGTGCCTCCCATATCATGACTGCCGCCTCCCGATTTTTAACTATGCATTAGAAGAATGTGTGAGTCCCGGCCGCCCTTTTTTCTTTCTTTTTTTTTCTTGCTGCCCTCTTCTGCCCTTTTTTTTTTTTTCTTTCACGCCTTTCGCCTGCCCGCTCCCCCCGCGCCGCTGCGGCGCCTCCTCTGGCTGTCCAGAAAAAGCCGTCCTGCAGCGGCCAAGCCAAGGCCTACCTACCCCTACGTGACCCCAGTCTTGGCGGCCGGCAGCTGACGTCTCACAGCGCTCTCCGAGATTCGAAATGTCGTGTATGTTATGTTTTTTCCATGGAGCAACTTGTTGATGTTTCGCTTTTGCTTTGCTTTTTTTTTTTTTTTTTTTTTGCCCTCGACGTTTTCTGGCCGACGGACGACGCCAATCTGCCTTCTGTCGGCTGCTGTTCGCTCGCCGCCATCTCATCGCTTTGCCATTGCGCGCGCGCGCCCCTTGTTTCCTCCTCCTCCTCCTCCTCCTCCTCCTCCTCCTCCTTCTCCCCCCCCCCCCGATTGCGCCCGCACCTGACGGCTGTCCCTCTCGTCGTCGGTCGTCTGGCCTTTTTCTTCCTATCCGTCTGCTGACGCTCCGCCAGGCTTCTCTTCAGTAATCCGGTCTGGGGTGGCGCCACCACCGTGCCCACCACCATCATCAGAAACATCACCGCGCTCTCCGTGCGTGTCTAAGCCTCCATCCAATCGGTCTTGCTAACCCGCCGCCATGACGGAGCGCCCGCTGACGTTTGTTGGGTCTCGACAGAGTCAGATAGCATACGAGGAGCGCGTCGACGGCAACATCACCACCTTGACGACGACCAACGCCGACACCCTCAACGGGGTCATCCAGGGCCTCCTATACGTTCCCGACATCAGTCGAATGCCGTCCTGCGATGCCCAGCAGTACGACTTCATCCCCAAAAACGTCACCCGCCGCGCCAACCTCCCCCCCACCAACTACAACCTTGTCGCCCTTGCGCCCTGGTTCAGCATAGACTGCACCCAGGCCTACCTCGCCGCCGCCCGCGCCGATCCCATCCGGGCCTTTGTCTTTTACAAGCCCAACAACTCCTCCAACAAGCCCCAGGATGTCGACTCTCCCGTTTGGAACCTCGACGATGACGGCGCGTGGAGGAAGCAGAACCAGTATCCCGTCTTTGCCGTCTCGGGGCTGGAGGGCCGGAAAATGATGACCCAGCTCAGCCTCTACTCGGGAACCGTCAGCCAGATTCCTCACGGCTCGGAGATTGCGCAGCTCTACGGGCCCAACCCGAAGGACTACGTCCGGATATGGACCGAGTTGACCATGAAGAATCCCACCAACATCCCGGCGCTGTGGATCTTCTTCCTCATTGTCATTGGCGCCCTGCTCATCGTCATCGGCGGCATTTCGCTCACCATGCATCTGATCCAGAGGCGCCGCCGTATATCGTTGAAACGTCGCGTCGAATCCGGCGAAGTCGACCTGGAGGCCATGGGCATCAAAAGGCTGACCGTGCCGCAGTCGCACGTCCAGGGCTTCCCGCTTTATACCTACAACCAAGATCCAGATTCGCTCAGCGGCCCGCCGACCCCCTCCTCCCCCGGGATCCGCGGAACAACTCGCCCCGGGAAATCATCCTTCAAGAAAGGCCGCAGGCATGACCGAAACGCCCCCAGCGACGTCATCTCCCCCAGCGAGCGCAGCGTCCGCAGCACGCGGAGCGTGCGGAGCAAGAGGTCGGGCATCACGGGCTCCGATACCACCGCCACCAATTTCCAACCAAACTGCCACATTTGTCTCGATCGCTTCGAACATCGCGTCACCGTCATCAAGGAGCTCCCCTGCGGCCACATATTCCATCCCGACTGCATAGACGAGTTTCTTCTCGAGAACAGCTCGCTGTGCCCAATGTGCAAACACTGCATGTTGCCTCGCGGGTACTGCCCTCCCATCACCAACGGCATGGTTCGTCGTGAACGCGCTCTGCGGAGGCTGCGAGGGAGAGTTGATCTGGACTACTCGTCTCTGGAATCTGGCGAAAGCAAGATCAAGGGCTGGGGAAGGAGAATCTTCGGTCCGGCCGCCAATGCGACTTCGCCCGACGTTCCGTTGGCGCCGGTGAAGAGCCGCAAAGCCGGCAAAGACGCCGGCGGGAAGAAGAGTACGAGTACGACGTCTACGGAGCAGAATGCCGTCGAGGCGGAAGCCGTCAGAGAAGTGCCGTCCGCGACGCCATCCGGGACCACCATCATGGAAACATCCGAATCCGAGGAGGAAGCCGTCGGGCAGACAACGGCCATGGTGTCGCAAAATCCGGCGCCGGCGCCGGCGCCGGCCACAAGGACCAAGACCCGCAAGCCACAGCCTCGTGCCTTGAGATTGCTGCCCACGGCCCCAGAAGGCGTTGAGCTGGTAATGGCCCATCCTGCCGGGGGGCATAGTCCTTCGTCCTTTGCCCGAGAGCGCATGCGGGAGATTGCAAGCCAGAACGCGCCATTCGACGATCCGGACTTCAAGCGTCCTAAATGTGAGTTCCTTTCTGGGGCGTTTAGCAAATCGGAGAGCCGAGCTGACTTTGACATCCAAGGGCGGCGTGTTATCTCGAGCGTCTTTCCTGGATTTACGTAGCCTGCACTTGTCTGGTTTTCTGCTTGATGACGGCGTTCTCGTTCCCTTTAAGAAATAGCATGGCGTCGGCGTTCTTCTCTTCCCCATTGCATTTTCCTTCTTCTTTCTCCCTTCTCACACCATCTCGTTTTTATTTTCTTCTTCTTTCTCTTGGCATCCAAATGATGAGAAATCCCCCAGAATATGGTGGAATCAAGGTGGGTGGAGTTGGCATCTTGGGAATGGATGGGTCATTTTTTTTTTCCTTTTTTTTTTTTTTTTTTTGCGTTTCTTTCTTATTTTAACCCTTTGCATTTTGGCATGATGACCCTCTTCTCAGGGCCTCGCCGTCGTAGAGCGGCTAGAATGTGATGTCAGGGAAGGGGAAGGGCTTTATATTGGGGGAGGGTCATGTTTCCCGCCAAGAGAGCTGTATCGTGGCTTTCTTTTTTTTTTTTTTTTTTACCAAATCACGATGCAATGCACTCTTCATCTAGATCCCCCAACAACAACACGAGGAAAGAGTACGATATAGAGGCTCCAAGCGCTCCTAGGTACCTTGTAAATGCTGGGGCACTCGGGAAGGATTGGGCGTTTATGGGAGGGCGTTTGAGTTAAGGGATTCATTCGGTGGGATGGTCGTCGTGGTCTGATGTCTGCCATGGGGGGGGGGGGGGGGGGAAGAAAAAAAATTGGTTGCGTCTGGGCGGGCGGAAACAGAAAGGGTTACCAAATATATCGGTGTCCAAATGAGGCTGAGCTTTTTTTTTTTTTTTGTGTGTGTGTGTGTGTGTGTGTCGTCTTCTCATTGCAATCTTGTATAACATTGCTGTCTATCTCTTGCGATAGAGCGAAATACCTATATGGATGCCTATTTGCCGTTTTATGCACCCACTTTCTCTCTCTCTCTCTCTCTCTCTCTCTCTCTCTCTCTCTCTCTCTTCTTCTTCGTGATATTTCCTCAGTCTATACTTGTCCCAACTGACCACATTTCACGGAAATGGTGTTTTTTTTTTTTTTTTTTTTTTTTTTAGCTATGCGTCGTCGTTCGTCGTAGTAGCATATACGTAGTAGGCAGTCAGTCTATTAATTATTGCCAACGAAGTTTTTAGTTTTGACGCAAATCAGCATGGTTGATATCACGCAAATGAGGCAAAAACAAAGAAAAAAAAAAACGCTTGTTATCCTATCCTATCCGAGAAATGCCAAGAAAAAAAATAATAATAATTAATGAATAAGAAAAACAAAAAAAGAGGGGGAGAGGGGGGGATTAAATGTTGGGCTTCGCACGCAAGCCATAAAAAGAACCTGGAGCACGTCTGTAAACTATGTATATAGGTTTGACTGGTTCCCCCCTCATCTTCTCTTATTATAACGTCAAGCGCGTCTGTTGCCGTGAAGACAGACGCCCCTCCCAGGGGACAAAAGAAAAAGAACCCCCCCTTTCAGTCCTTGAGCCATTGGAGTGGATAGCCGGGTATGTATTATTATTCTCCAAAACTTGAGACAAAACCTTGTCGTTATACTGAATTGTATCCAGCAAAAAAAAAGAATTTTTTTTTTGTGTGATTCCATAATTCCATATTCCGTAGTGATGGCTTTGGGGGGTCAGCCTCGGTTTACCTGCCCTTGATTTTTGTGTGACGAGAAATCAAGTCATCGCCACATCGTCGTGCCTCTCCTCGAAAGTGCCAGAGTGAACCTAAGAGCAAAGGGACGAGCGGAACCGAGATGAAACTGTGGGGGGGCGGGCTGCGTAGGTGCCGGCGTGATAAATGCCATGGCGAGAAAGGGCGATTACGTCTACGCCTCCATCGTTTCGGCATCCTTATCCGCGGTGCTGTCTTTGCTCGTCTCATCGCCTTTTCCATCGTCGCCATTCTGCTCTTCGGGATTTGGCGTCTCTTCGCACGAAGACATTGACGCATCGCCATCGCCGTTCGCACCCTCCTTGATCTTCTTCGCCGCAACATCGCCATCCAGATCGTCTTCCGCTTCGCGCTTGGAACTTGCGCTCTCCGCGCCCGGGCTTTTTGCCCGCTCGGAGGTCTCGCCGGTTGGGGCCTTATCCCCTGCGGTGGAGGATTCGAGCGATCCATCCTTTCCGCCTGCGAGTTTTCGGCCGACCGCGGCCTCGAGATCGATGCCCTGCATCTCGACGCCATCCTCACCCACGAGGCTTGTCGTCGCAGACTGAGGGCCCGTATCATCGATGCCAATTTCTTCCGGTCCTCTGGCGTGCGGCGGCCCTTCTTCCTCGTCATCCATGGGATGATCGTCCGAAGCTGCGGGGCCCTCACGTCCGCCTTCGGCCATGGTGTCGTGAGATTTGGCCAACTGGCTGACGGGGACGATGCCGGCCCTTTGTTCCTGTCTCAGCAGCTCGCCCTGCGTGACGCCCTTGGAGTGCCCCACGGATGGCACGCCGTTGATGCTGACGGAAACCGTCTCGATGCTGCCCACGCCATTGGGCCCCTCGATTGTCTCGGTGCTTTCGCTGTGAATCTGAGCGCCCGCTGGCGCCTCGCCAACGCTCTCTAGAGGCGGGCTCCTCCTCGTCAACCAGGGAATGGGCGTCAGCAGCGCTCCTCCTAGAGCTTCATCCGAGCCAACTGCCACCGCGGCGGGGTTGCTCCAGGAGACGGCCATGGCCGGGTCGTTGGGCTCATCTCCGTTGATCTGAATCGACGACATGTCGGGAATCGGCGGCGGCAGCGGGTATGTGTCCGTCCCCGAAGTCACCGCCGCTACCCTGTCCAAGGCGTGCAGATATGATGCTAGGGCCTTGTAGTGCGCGCGCGGGTACAGAACGAGCTCGGCGATCCTCTGGATTGTATGTGGCGGGTATGACTTGAAGCCGCCGATGTGGCTCTTGATCTCCTCAACCATGTCTGCCAGTTGCTTAGGCAGCGCGCCGGGCTCTCGGGCCTGCGACGACGGTCGCGACGACGGTTGCCGCTGAGACGCAGCAGCCGGCTCTGAATCGGCCGCAGAGGGCGGCGGCTGCTCACGCAAAGGCGCGTTCTCTTTATTGGCGTCCTCGGAGGACCGCTCGGCAGGCGATGGAGATGGTGCGGAGAGCAGTCGCGCGTCCAAGGATCGGGGGCGCGGCACAGGAGGCGGCAGCTTGGGCATGGCGAATTGGTTGCGCGCGATCTGGCGGATATCCAGCGTCTTTGGTTAGCGATCCGGTTCACAAACTGATCTCGCCGGCATTTCATTCCGAGCGTCCCAGAGCCGCCTCAAATCGCGAGCAAACGCACCTTGTCCAGCCGCACAAGGATATCGTCGCGCAAGGCTGGCCATGCACATCTGGAAATACCCCAAAAAATAAAATAAAAATTAAAAAAAAAAGCAGGTCAGCTACCAGGCCGCGATGGGATTTACCGAGCGCCAGAGGGATGAATGACGCGCGCCACATACGAAGCCACGGGCTCTCCGGCAGCAGCCCTGCCGAGCAAGCCGTTGTCGCTATCGCTGTCCACCTCCATCGGCCGTTGTCGTGTGTTGGTTGTATTTTTTTTTTAATTTTTTTTTTGTTTGTCGTGGATGATTTTCTTGCCACAGGACCGAGGCGTTTTAGGTCCTGGAGGAAAAACAAAAAAAAAAAAAAAAAAAAAAAAAAAGTTACTTCGTTGCGCGTATTCCGCCAATGCCTGGTATATCGGCCTTGGTGGGGTTTGCGGCATAGCGAGTTTGGGCACAGGGGTACGGGAGTATGTAGCAGTTACACCTGGTAGATGCATAATCAAAATCCTTGCTGGCACAGGGCGTCGTCTACGGATTTGCTCTGGTAAGACAACGGAGAGATGAATGATTTACGTTCCCAAAAAGGATTACTAGGTACCTTTATGAAGTTTTATTATTATTGTTGTTGTTGTTATTATTCTTATAAAAGAAAAAAAAGGGGGGGGGGCTCTGTTGCTCGGGAGGGAGGGAGGCAAGACGCTTCGTGTGAATGCCCGTCGTGATGTATAATATTCATTTCTTGTGAATCATCAACTCAGGCTCTTGAACTAGACGAGTAATCAAGTATATGTATTAAGCATAAAATCTATCTATATGATACCTGCAAAGTTCTTCTCGCCATAAAAGATGCATTGTACGTTGGATGATCTCCCATGACACCAAATCGCTCCTCTTCTTTCTCGCTAAGAATCCTAGTAGCTACTTATTATCATCACTACTACTCCATCTAACAGTTGCGACTTTGAGTCTTCAAAGTCCACATGGTTCATCACAATTCTATTAGACAATCAGCCAGCCACAGAGCATCCATCTGATTCCCCCCCCAAAAACAGGAGAAAAGAACAGAAAAAATAAAAGAGAAAAAAAAATTCACAAGCAAAGTTCATGATACCAGCCGGCCACGGCTTGCACGTACCCCCCAAACCCAAACCTAGCATCATCTCAAAAACCTTCACTAGCCCGCACCCTTAGAGATCAAATCTAGCCTCCCTATACAGCCACTTGGCCGGGTCGAACACGACCTCAAAGCTCGTCGCGTCAAACGCCCCGACGGCACAGCTCAAATCGTGAAATCCCTCCAGCCCCGTCACCGGCAAGTCCTGCTCCGCATCCGTCTCCTCGTGAAGATGCCACCCGCCAGAGCGTTTGCCGTTCCTGGTAAAGAAGACGTCCACGCGGGGCTTGTGCATGCCCGTGGGGGTAAACGTCATACCGATGCCGTACGTCTCGCCCGCGCGGTACTCGGTCGTAAAGTCCTTGCCGCCCCAGCGGTCGTTGATGTACCTGTGGCCATCATCTCCATGGACGCCCAGGCTGCCGCGATGCCATCCCGGGAGGCGGAAGGACGGGTAGGGGAGGGCGGTGAAGCCCAGGGCAAGGTTGGCGGTGGGGCTGTCGTGACGAATCTTGACCTCGTAGTAAATGGTCTTTGGTTGATTCGACACCGTCGGGTCGTGCTCGCTGACCAGGTAGAGGGGCGGGTAGGCGATGACGCATCGATCGGGACTGTTCCTGTTTGTGTGGCCCTCCCAGTGGCCCGGCCCGAGCCAATTCAGGGCCCCGTTGAAGCCCGCCGGCTGCATGAGCCGGATGTTGTTGGACTGCAGCGCAATCTTGCCCGGCTGATCAAGCACCATGGGCCTCACCATCGGATACTGCCGGCACCACTCCTCGCCGGCCTCGGCCTCCTCTTCAGTCGCGTTGTTGGCGGGCGACACGTCGTAGCCGCTGAATATCATGGGAGGCGGCGGGAAGAGAGAGGTGTCCGGGACGGCGGCCTGCCAATCGTGTGCCGCGCCTGACGGAGACGCATAGGGGTCCGGTGGAGGCGCAATCCAGTCGCCTTTCCCCGCAGACGGCGGCGGTCCTGGAGGCGGCGCATAGTCTCCCCGTTGGTGGGACGGGGGCGGTCCGGGAGGAGGAGCATAGTCGTTGCGCTGGCGAGGAGGGGGCGGCCCTGGTGGGGGAGCATAATCGCCATGCTGCTGCTGCTGCTGCCCTGGAGGTGGCCCGACGGGCGGTGCGTAGTCGTCTGCCTGTCGTCTTCCAGGAGGCGGCCCAGAAGGAGGCGCGTATTCCGTATACGTCTGCTGCTGATATGCCGTCTGCTGGTATGCCGTCTGCGGTCCCTGGCTCTGATATCCCTCCTGGTACCCCGACGGTCCTCCTCCTCCTCCTCCTCCCGCCCCAGCAGCCACCGCGCTCGACGGCGCGCCGTAGCGACCCGCCTTCTTCACATCTGCCTTCCCATCGAGGCTCTGCACCGGCCGCGGCGGAGGATCGTCGGTCCTCTCATTCCGACCGCCAAAACACATTGCGGAGCGTCCGTTTGTTTTGATGGGGAGGGAAAACCGGGGGGGACGCACTCTCGGCCAGTCGAAGCCAGCCTTTTTCCCTCCTCTGCTTTCGTTATGATCGTCTCCACGACAGGAGAGAAGAGAAAAAGAAAGAAAGAAAAAAAAGAGCGGGGGGGAAGGAAAGGGAAGGTTGTCACGCCCAGAACTGATTGATTGATCAAATTTGATGGATGAAAAAGACGGTTGCGAGATGGGGAAGAGAAGAAAAGGATAGAGAGAAGACGGCTGGCTTAGCAGTTGGTTATGTTTTAAGGTAGTTCCAGGTCCTTTTTGGTGACGTCTCTCGCCTGTGTGGCTGTGCCCAAATTCCAAATGCCACTTGGGTGGTCCCTGCCCTCTCCATATTTTAGTGGCCTGCAGCGACTTCCAGGGGGTGGGGGAGCCCCAACTCTGCTGCTTAATTAGTGGGTTGCGCAACCAACCAAGCTTACTATATGAGTACTTCAAATCGGATGGGCTGCCCTTTGACGAAGCCCTTCATACCGAGGCCATGCGAAGCCATCGATTGCACTTTTGCGCGTTTTGGAGACCGCTAGCTTGCAACTGTTCATGGGTGATTGCATAGAAATAATAAAAAATATGCCTAGATTTCATAAACAATGGGGGGTGGGGGTGATTGAAAGCAGATTGGATACATCATTCATGCCATACTAAGTATGCCATGTATTGCTTAGTGCTGTACGGCCTATACGCATTTGAATCTGCCGAGTGACCGATACAACCTATCCAGACCGCTGCATTTTGACTTAGTACTACTATTATAGTGCCTACTAGGTACTACCGAGTATTATGCTCTCTTTCTCTTGCCAAACCTCTCGCCAACAACAACCATCTCATCCATGAACTTACCCTGGCGCAAAAAAAAAAAAAAGCACACAAAAAAGTACCGAACAGAGGAGAGAACCTGTGCGCAAGGGGGAGCGGCTAGATGGTACTAATTTATGCTTGCGTTGCGCGCGAAAAAAAAAAAAAAAAAAAAACTAGCTTCCCCATGAGCTCGCATCCGCCTCGGCAGGGTAGAAGAAGGCGACGACGCCAATGATGCTGTAGACTGCACACAGCAGGGCGCCTTCGAGGTAGTTGCTTCGGCCGTCCAAGACGAGAAAGTTGACCATGAAGGTTGACACGAAGAGACACACCGTCTCAAACAGGGTAAAGTACAGCGTCATCTCCTTGTCCAGGATCCAGCCGAGAATAACGACCAAGGGCGTGACGAAAATGGCAATCTGGATGGAGCTGCCAATGGCGACACCAATGGCCAGATCCATCTTGTTCTTCATGGCCACGGTCACGGCGGTGACGTGCTCCGCCGCGTTGCCCACGATGGGCAGCAGGATGAGGCCAATGAAGATTTCGCCGACGCTCGACGTGGCGACGACGTCCTCGATGGAGCCGATGAGAAATTCAGCACAGGCCGCGACGAGACCAGTAGTGACGAGCAGGAGGAAGATGGCAGCCACCTGGGTGAGGTGTTCCTCGTCCTCGTCGTCCTCGGATCCGTTGAGCGACCGGTTCAGGGCGGTCAGGGGCACCTGGGCTGGCAGCATGGCACCAGGGGGTCGAATCTGATGGTTGAGCCTGTCGGGAAGCGAGTTGGTGCGCCTGATGCCGTAGCGAACGCGGGGCACCGGGCCTGCAGGGACGGCGGACAGGACATCCAATTCGGGCTTCTGGACGAAGACGGTGGGCGCCAAATTCTTGACAGACATGGAGCGCAGAGCAGGGAACGGCCGCTTGGACCCAGTGCCCGTCTCGTTGCCACCATCTGCGGCTGGCTCCTTGGGGATCGCGAAATCGACACGGCGAGGCTCACCGTCTCCGTGGCGAGCCTGCGAACCATGCTCGGGGTGTTCGCGGATCGTCTGCTGAGCATCACCATCTGCGTCGCGTTGGCGGTGGTGGTGATGGTGATGGTTGTGGCGGCGACTCTTTTTGCCCTTCTTGCGCAAATGTCGGATGCTAGGCCTCCTGCGCCTGTGGTGAGGCCTCTCCTCGTCCTCAACTGCCTCTTCGTTCGTTTCGGCGGAAGAAAGCCCAGGGAGCTGTGGGCGGGGCAACGAGGTCTCCGAGGAATCTTCCGGAGGGTTGGTGGTTGCGGTGCCAAAAGACGAAGCCCCAGTGGGTAGGTGCAGGTCGCTGGTCTCTACCGAGGCAACGGACGACTTCCTCCGGCGTCCGTGGCGAAGGACCTTTCTCATCGCACGGCGAACGGTATCGCGAGAGTGGCTGGAATCATCCGAATCCGAACTGTCGGACGAGCTAGACTCGGAGCTTGACGAGTCCAGCCATGCCGCAGCAGGGCCCGGAAGCGACTCGGCGTCGACAATGTTCTGCGGAGTGGATTCATACAGATATGCGTGGGACTTGAGCTGGAACAGCAGGTAGATGACGTACACCAGCAACAGGATCTGCCGTTGTTAGAACGTGACGTGGGCGCTGGACAGTTTTTTTGTTTTTTTTTTGTTTTTTTTGTTTTTTTTTTGGGGGGGGGGGGGGGTAATCGAGACTTACGATGCTTGTGCCGCGGCTGATCTTGAGAGACTCGTGGTCGGCCAGGTCGGGGTCACTGAAAGATGCGTGGAAAGCCGTCTGGGAAGCAGGTTAGCGGAAGAGCTCGGGAGAGGCTGCAAGTGGCGCGAGGCGGGGCGTAACGGGGCGTACAGGCAAGACCAGGCTGATGACGCTCAAGCTGAGGAGACAGGCACTCATCTGAGTGACGGTGCTGTTGTAAACTTGCTCTCGGAAGCGCAGCCCGCCGAGGAAAAACCCCATCCCCAGAATGAGCAGAAGGTTGGCTAGGATGGAGCCTAGCAGAGATGCCTGGACGATACGGATCTGATTCTTGACCAGGGCTATGATGAAGATGATCAATTCCACGGCATTGCCAAACGTCACATTAAGCAAGGCGCCAAGGGCGTCGCCCATCTTACGGGCCACCGACTCGGTCGCAAAGCTGAGGAGGCCAGCGAGAGGGATCACGGCAATGGAGTTCATGGCGAAGACGACGCCGCTGCTGACGCCCTCGACGTTGGCGAGGACAATGCCGAGGGGCACGAAGACGAGCAAGACATTGACCCAGCTGTGGGTAATGACGAGCCAGAAGGTTCTACGAGACTCCTCGACAAAGGTGCGCTTCTTCTTCTTCTGCCCATCACCATTGTCGGCTTCGTTCCAGTTGCCGGAACCGGTAGTCCCGGGGGCGGAGGTGCTTTCACGGGCCTCTTTAGTTCCTACGATAGACCCCTGCCTCTCATCCGGCGGGGATGGCGTTGACGAGAACATCCGGGCAGATGCTGGCTCGGGGGAGCGGAAACCAGACTTTTCGTTGAAGACGCTGGGAGCGTCGGTGCCGAGAGGAGAAACGGCGACGGCATTGCGGCTTTGGGGGGTCTGGTTGCTGTTGTTTGGGGTGGCTGTTGTCGCAGTCGCTGTCGGAGCAGCTGTGGCAGTAGCAGTTGCAGCGGCGTGCTCGTTGAGGGGCGGCAGGTCGCGAAGCTCAGTATCCGGCCGGTCGGAAATTCCATACGCTACGAGCTGTGCATCAGAGCGTCTGGAAGCTATATCGGGGTCGGATGAGGCTTCCTTCATCGAACAGGTTTGTTGGAGAGCAGCGAGCGCGGATGCAAAAGTGCTGCAGGCAAGCAAGCGCAGTGATGAGGATACAAGTACGCAAAAGGGACCGATTGCGAGCTGGAGAGAAAGAGGGAGAGGGGGAGGGGGAGGGGGAAAAAAAAGGGTGAGAGGAATTGAAAAGCTTTGGGCGGGGAGAGGCGGGAATCGAGATCCCTTTTTAAGCCCGTGGAAAGAGGCAGCTGTGACCGACAAAGTTTGGTGGACGAACGGGGGAATGTTTGGATGACGCTTTGTGGGTCTTTTTGGTGGGAACGCCACGCTTGGATGGCTTAGCGGGCAGGAACAAGTGACAAGTTTTTTGGCACAGCCCAAGTCGACAATGTACTGCGGTAGTAAGTACCTAGTACCTACTAGTAGTACTAAGGTACCTGACCCGAAGGGAGGGAGTGACCTCAATCACGGTCCGCAACGACGACACGATCGATTAATTGATGCCAACCACTACTACTACTATTGCTGCTACTACCACTACTACTACAGGTGCTCTGTATACATAAGGTAACAGGTAGTACGTATGTAGACAAATGGGGAATTTCGGGGGTTGGGTATTGATTCCAGGGGGGGAAACGCCACAATACCCGTCCAACCCTCGAGAGCTCAGTGGAGCCGCAAGGCGGTGGGCGGTGGGCTTTGCCCGAGTTACCACGACAGCGCCCGATCAAGTGGCCGTTGGAGCTTCACCACAACATACCTTACCTTACCTTACAGTACCTCACCGTTGCAGCAGGGCCCGCTTCGTCATACACTAATCAAAGTACCTATACGGAGTGCATATAACGCTGGGCCAAGTACGGAGTTGCTCCGTATTTGATAACGCCGGGCGGTGCATTAAGGTATGTATGTACCTGGAAGAAGGGCCCGCCTGGATGGCACCGGAACGTTATCGAAAAAGCCCGAGATACTAAGGTATATACATATACCCATCGGTACGGAGTACATGCTTGGTATGGACCATCATCAACCAGACGGGCATTCCGCATTTTATTCCAGCGGCGCCAGCAAATCCCCCGGAATCCATCAGAACCTTTCAATTGCATTCCCAACTACTACCACTATTGCTGCTACTACTATTACTAGTATCACTAGTAGTATACCCAGTACTTGCTACGTCGGATACACCTAGGTAGTCGGTCCGCCGCTCCGCTTGTATATCAGACATCCATCACAACTCGTACGGGTAGGAGTACGGAGAATGAACGTGACTATAGCATCAGATACAGCAGTTACGCTCTTCTTGCGCAGCAAACACATCAACACACCCGCCCACCCGTCACGGAGCACAAAAAAGGAAAAAAAAAATTAAAAAAAAATTCCCCGGACACTCAAAACCGCAGCAAACGCGCCCCCCCCCCCCCTCCGGATGCCGAACCAACAAAGGGGCGCCATCGCCGCTCGGCACCCCGGAAGTCCGCCGGCTATTTCCCAAAGCGGGAGAATCCGCCTGCGCCAAGTCCAGCATCGCCACAAATGCCGTAACGTTTTGTGTTGCTGCTGCCAGTCACGGCAAGCGTCAGCCACCTTTTTTTTTTTTTTTTTTTTTTTTTTTTCCCCGTGTCCGCCTGTTTGTAATATGACGTTTCTGCTTGTTTCACAAATCTATACTTTCCCTGTCGCGTGTGGCTTCGTGGATTTCCCCATATCCCATTCACATTCTTTTTTTTTTTAATCTTTTTTTTTTTCCTTTTTTTTTATCTTTTTTTTTATCCTTTTTTTTTTCAAAAAAAAAAAAAGGGTTGTTTCTAGGGGAAGAGGCTAAATCTAACCTAATCTAGTTAGATATCTTCAAAGCCACGCAGCCCCACTAAAATAAACTTGCAATTCTGCACCAAAAGCCCTTGCCGCAATAAACTTTACAATATCAACCGATTTTTGCCATTCTGGGTATTTAAATGAACCACATAAACTCCTTTACTGACGCTGCTGCTGCATGTGCGAGTAGTTTTCAGTAAACAAAAATTTTCTCCAACTTTCTATAACGGGCTTTGATTGCAGTTTTGGCTCCGCAACTAATGAAGAAAAAAAAAAAGAAAAGGCTAGAAATTACGTCAAAGTCGACAACAAAAAGGAAACGGGTTTGCCACTCTCTACAGTACAGCCTTATGAATAATTGTGGAGCCTCGCGGCGATCAAGTCGACAAGGCCGCTACCAATAAAATGCAACTGCCTGCCTTGTTTCATATATGACAGCCTTGGGAGTTCACGGGACTGATTGTTATATAGCCGTAATATGATGTTAGGTAGAGCTAATAGCATGTCTGTATAAGCGACTTCTCTTACAATGGCCGGTCACGTCGGTAGCTGGGAAATCCAATTTTCATCTCGCGCACGAAATAACCCTCATATTCTTCTTCTGCTCCTTTGAAAACAAAACTCTTTCTCCCGCCCCTGCCACATCCTAAATGCGCACCCTTGTCATATCATGGACTCCGCTCAATGTCCTGCCAAATGCCAAAACAAAAACACACACACACAAAAAAAAAAAAAAAAAAAAGAGAGAGAGAGAGAGAGGAAAAAATACAAATACACAACAATTCAGGTATACCGAACAACAATCCCAACATACTGGATCAACTTTCTACCAGGTTCGAGAAAAGAAGAAAAGAAAAAGAAAAAGAAAAGAAAAAGAAAAAGAAAAGAAAAAGCACCCCTCCCCCGGCTTTATGATAACACATCACGAAATCCCACAACTAAATCTAGTTGAGGCGCTTGTGTGTGATTTTTTCTCTCTCTCTCTCTCTCTCTCTCTCTCTCTCATAACAGCCTCCACATGAGCGCAATATACGATTTGCAAGATCATGCTAGACGAAATACGATACAAAGGAAAGACGAGAAAGAAAGAAGAGCAAAGAAAGAAAAAAAAAGTTGCCAAAAAAGGCGTGCCCATCTCCCCACCCAGTGCAGCAGTAGACCGTAAAAAGATGCAACTACTTTGACCAGTTTTTTTTTTTTTTTTAGTTTTTTTTCTTCTTTTTTGTGGATGAGGATATTAAATAGGCTGAATGATTACTTGCTTTGCGCGCTTCGATGATTACAACTTGATGTCGACAAAATTCGGCGATGCCTCCTGTATGGAAAAGAAAAAGATAATAACAAGGCCACCCAAACGTGGCCAATGTGATCCAAGGAGCCGAAGCCTTGCAGAAATTTGATGGACACTTGAAATGCTGATCTGCTCCGGCGCGAACTCGTGAGAAAAGAAGAAGAAGAACAAGAACAAGAAGAAGAAAAAACATTGCCTTCTGCTTCTCAGGCCATCCGTTATCGCTCATCTCCACCCCTGGCTTTGCCTCGTCTCCTGAAAAAGTCCATGACGCGCTTAGCGGCTCCACTGCTTCCCTCGTGACCTCGATAGTCTCCCTGGTCATAGGCATCCGTAAAACGCTTATGACTCTTCTGCAGGACTCCTCGGCTGGCACCGATGCCTCGCCCATCGAAGCCTTCGGATTGCGTATATCCGTACTGATACGGTCCCTGCCGAGACCCCACGGGAGGTTGACGCATGTCTACCGAAGTCTCGGACGCGCTGTTGAGATGCGTCCCCTGTTGTATATACGGAGGGACAGCGTTGGCTCGCCTAGCAGCGTCCGCTGGGGCTAGATGGCGGTTTTCGTTCTGGCGAATCGGAGCAGGCACGGTGGTATCCAGCGGCTGGCCGTCGTATGCGTTGTCGAAGAAAGGCGTGCTGCCTCCGTGGGACGTGACGCTCCTCCCTAGGTCGGCGGCGCGAGGGTTTTGAATGGGCAAGTCTGCCTCGGAAGGAGAGGCGCTTCCGAATTCCTTGGGGGCGCCAAACGACTTGAGAGAGAAGGACGCGGGAAGAAGCGAAAACCGGCGGCGCTCCTTTTTGTCGATTGAGTCCTGGGAGCCATTTATGCTGCCGCTTCTCTTCTTGCCAAGCCCAAGAGTAAAGGACCGGCGCGACGCCTTGGAGTCTATCGAAGGCCGCGATCGAGGCTCATCTCCCGCTACCATGCCGGTATTGGCCATGCTGATGGGAGGGTACTTCTTGGATTTTTCGGCCGGCTGCTCCGCCTTCTTTCCTTTCCGTGCAAACATTGACCCGCTACGGCCCAAAAGTTTCGAGCCAATCTCGCCTATCGTGTTGGACCTCTTGTGTCCTTTTCCATCGCTGCTCTTAGGCTCATGGAAGCCCGACATGCGCGCAAACTTTGAAGGTACGCTGGTGCTAGTTCGCCCATCAGCTTCTTCGTCGTTGGCGTTGGAAGGCTGCTGAATGCGGCCTTGAACATTTGTATCGGCGATGGCAGGAGGAACAGGCTGGCCATAGCTGCTTCCCGTCTGCAAGCCGAGAGAAGTGGCGGACTGCATGGAGTTGCCGGTACGGGGACGAGCGGTTGTCGCGGGAATGCCGACGGCATACGTATTGTCCGAGGTCGAACGAACATCCCGCGGGGGGCGTGACAGCTGAGGAATCCCGCCCGTTTGCGCCACAGCCGGCCCCTTCTTCGACTGTGGTCGCGAGTGCGAGATATGCCTGTCGTCCAGCGACAAGTCTTCTTGGGCTGTCTCGTAGTGGTGCCGAGAAGTCGGCGGAACCTGATGCCTGGTAACCTCCGCCTCGGTGCCGCCGCGTTGCGTCTGGGTGACGGGCGCGACGTACTCGACTTGGACCGTGCGGCGTTTGGCGTCCTTGGACGTGCGCTGGGCGGTTTCGGTGGGAGAATCGATCTTGCCGTGCGTCTTTGCCAGGCCACCGACAGCGGTCGGCTGGGGAGACTTTTGCTTCGGCGCGTCGCGAACAGAAGCGCTCCTTGTAACCATCGGAGCCTCGGCATAGTCGGAGCCAGTGGCGCTGACGCTTTGGACCTCGGATGGAGAAGTGGTCGAGCTTGTGATGAACTCCACCACATGAGCGTATTCGCTCAGCCAGCTGTGACGGGCCACCTCGAACAAGTCGGCTCGTTTTCTCGGGTTTGGCACGAGAATCCGGCGCAAGAGATCTCGAGCATGGGGCGTCACGTATTCGGGGAACGTAAGCGGCGTCGTGACGATGTACTTGTAAAGAAGGTTGATGTTATCGCCTTCAGGGTTAGCTGGATCGTCGTCGAAGGGCAGGTAGCCGGCGAGCATGGCATACTATTTACCGCCCCCCAAGTGTCATTAGCAGCCTGGCCCAAGGAGAGAGACGGGAGAGGGAGGGAGGATGCAGTCGCAAAACGACGTGCCTCTTTTTTGGGGAGAGTTTTTGGTTTTTTTTTTCTTCGGTTTTTTTTTTCCGGGGGGGGGGGGGGTTTTCGGGTTTGCACTCACCAAGATGACACCGCAGCTCCACACATCAACTTTTCTTCCGGTATACAGAGAATCGCTCACCACGAGCTCGGGCGCGGCATAACAGGGGCTCCCGCAGCTCGTCTGCATCAAGTCGCCCTTGCGCATGCCGTTCGGCTTCACCTTGTCGATGCCCAGCCGCTTGACGTACTCGCGGTCCGACAGGTTCAGCTCCTCTTCCTCGGTCAACTCGTCGTGAGGGTCAAACGTATTGGCAAAGCCAAAGTCAGTGATGATGATGTTTCGGTTACGATCCAGGAGCAAGTTTTCCAGCTTGAGGTCGCGGTGCACGATGCCCTTCTTGTGGAGGTAGCCCACTCCAGAGACCAGCTGGGAGAAAAGTCGGCGCGCTGAATTGTCTTTCAGATAACGATGGTTCAAAATGTAGTCGAAGAGCTCGCCTCCAGATGCGTATTCGAGAATAATGCCAATGTATCTATCGGTTTCAACCATGTCTATCAATCGCACAATGTTTGGGTGATGGATGCCGCGGAGAATGGTCACTTCGCGCTTAATCTTGGCCAACCGAGATGGGTTGTGGCCAACGGTATCCCTTTTGATGAGTTTAATGGCAACCTGTAAGACCTTTGTTAGTACTGCCAGAAAAAAAAAAGAAAGAAAGAGAAAGAAAAGGAAAGAAAGAGAAAAAAAAAGAAAGAAAGAAAAAAAAAATTCCAGTCCCTCCTTCTCCCCCCCCCCTTTGCCCGGCATCATTGATGTGGCGGGCCAACGTAGAAAAATGAATGGTTCAAAAGAACTCACCTGCACGCTGCTATCCTGCTTCCACCCAAGCTTGACTTTGCCAAACTCTCCCTCTCCGATGGTGTTTCCTAGAATAAAATCGCCAAACTTGGTAGTCGCCTTATTACTGCGACTGTGGTCATGTCGGCTTCGACCGCCTCGCCGTTCCTCGGAGCCCGCATTCATGGACACAACCGGGGGGGGCGCCGCGGGATCGACGTCGTGGGATAAGCTGTGATAGTCTCCCCGCCCGTTGGCTTCTTCGCCGTTGGAAATGACCCGATGCAGGCTCTCGCTCGCCTCGCGCGAGGGTTTCGAGTTTGTTATCGTCGTCTGGTGAGTGCGGATGGGGATGGGGATGGAAGAAGGAGGTTCGGCGGCATGGCCGCCTCGAGGGCTGGGCATGGGCACTTGGGCTGCGGCCGAATCCTGCGGCATGTGGTAGTTCTGAGCCCTCTTGGTCCTGGCATGGTCGGCAGCGCCATTCGCGTCACCCCGAGAGGCGATACGTGAGCCATCCGTGTGCCCGCGGCGAGGCGAGCTGTTCATATTTTCGCTCGACTGGTTGCCGCGTCCCTGGTTGGCGTCCGGGTTGCTGGACGAGGTTCGCGGAGGGGCGGCGGGCGCAGACGACAAGCGGTCAGCCCTCGAGTGTTGGTCGGCGGCACGAGTCGCGCTGGTGGGAATGCGGGAGATGGCTAGAGCGCCGGGGTCGGACGGAAGGGGGGCGCCGTGGCCGCTGGACTTGCGAGAGGGAGGACGCCTCGACGATGGTGGTGTCGACGATGCGCTCTGGTGGGCATTGTGGATTTCCCGATTGGAGGAAGAGTGCGACTGCGTGTACTGGCGGCTGGAGGGCGACGGCAGAGAGGACGACAACGCGGTTGGCTGGTGAGGAGGGGCCGTTTGTAGAGCAGCCGACGACATCCTTCCGCGCTGCTAACGCGTGATGGACGGCCCGCCAAGATCAAGTCGACGGGTGTCTGCGAAGGGCGAGAATGCAAGTCACAGTGGCATAAACCTCCCGTTATGGCCAATGTTGATTTGCTTCTGGCGGATTGGACAGAATGGCCTGTTATACCAAAAAAAAAAAAAGATGGACCGGCAAAAAACAGAACAGCCCAACGGGGCACGCAGCCTTTGCAAGAGCAGAGCACACACAGCGGCGCGCAACACTCAATACACCTCGGCAGAAATAGCAGCAGCAGCGGCGGCGGCGACGGCGGCGGTTTCTTGTTAGGTGCGTTGTATGGGGGACGAGGACGGAGGAGTCGGACGAATGCCAAAATTCAAACAAAGCGCTAGAAAATAAAGTAAAATAAAACAAAAAAAATTTTAAACAAAAAAAAAAAGAGAGAGAGAGAGAGAGGGAAAAAAAGACAAGACAGCTCTAGGCTCGGAAGTCTAAAGTTGCGCCAACGAAACCAATTCGCTCAAAACTATTTCATGGCTCGTCCGGTCGACGAACTTGGTTTTTCCCAGGGCAACTTTTGTTGTTTCACACAACGACCGCCGTGGTCCAGCAGATGGCAGAAAACCTGCGTCCCCTGAAAGTGGGCAGACAGTGCGGACGCGCGCAGGGCCAAGGGAGGAGGGAAGGGGGGGGGGGTGCAAATGCAAAGGACGGGCGCCGGGAGGAGCTCGACAGGGTTGTAGGCAAGTTACGAGTAGCGCAGCAGTATCGGAGCAGGAGTAGGGCAGCAGGATTGGAGCTCGGATTGGGTGCCTCTTTGGTCCTTGAATTTATGCCTGCTGCGGCCGAACTGCTCAGGCCCGGCAGGCCGATGAGATGCAGCCGGACCAAGAGGTTTTTGGGGAGTTTTCTCTCTCTCTCTCTCTCTCTCTTTTTTTTTTTTTTTTTTTAAATTCTCCGGCTGAGCTGAGCTGAGTTGAGCACTTTGACGTCGCGTCTTGCCGGTGCAGCTACCTAAGCAGACGCCGCAGAGGTACCCTTTATGTCGTAAAGATAAGGTAGAGAGAGGGCTTTTGCGTATTTTTTTAAAAGGGGAAAAGAAAAAAAGAAAAAGAAAAAAAAAAGAGCAGAAAAAGAGCAGAAAAAAAAAAGAAACCAAGAAAAAAAAATTAAAAAAAAATTAGGCCCGGTAAACTGGCGGCTGTGCCACAAGAGTGAGACCACCGGCGCCTGGAGGGATGTATGTTTAGTATGTATGTTTAGCACAGTAGCAGTTGCAACTTTGTACGGCCGAACCAAAAGGGCGAAGCTGTCAAACCGTGAGAGCGGGTGGGATCCCAGGGCCTCCAGGGCCTCCAGGGCTCAAGGGCCAGCCAGCCTTTGCGAAATTGTCAAGTTTGCCGCACGAGATGAGATGAGAGCCGCCCCCAGTGGAGCCTCCAGCGGAGCCTGCAGCGGAGCCTCCAGCGCCGTTGCCTGTAGATTGGATTGGATTGCAACCAGTAAACCTGCGCCTGTACCTGCAACTTGCACCTGCAACTGCACCTGGAACTGCGCCTGCGCCTGTGCCTGTACCTGTACCCGTACCCGTACCTGCGCCTGTACCTGCGCCTGCACCTGTAGGCACGGCAGCATGCAATATATGTTGCGTGGCCCTCATCAATCTCAGCATGCGACTTCTGCTTCCAGCAGTCGATCCAAAAAGAACGCCTGCGGTTTGCGCGTGGCCGCAACGCGCTAGGCACAGGGAGAGAGGGAGAGGGAGAGGGAGAGATGCAAAGGGGGCCCACGTTTTCGTTCCTGCATGCATGTACTAGTACGAAGCCATCACGGCAGCAGCAAAGCGGCAGCAGCAAAGCAGCAGCAATCAGCAGCCATGACCGCTAAAATTACGAAGCCCCCTGTAACGCGGCCCGGCACTGAGCAAAAGGGAAGGCTGGTTCGTTGTCGGGACACTACGGCGCACCTGTGTCATGCCTACGCTTGGCATTGTACAGTTACTTGTGCAAGCGCGGAATGCTGCGCAAAGAACCAAGTACCTATAGTACCTAGAAGAGACTTACCTGCGTTGAGGCAAATAAAAGTCGGTCAACCTTGTAGGTACCTTTAGTACCTAGGCACTTAGTAAGGTGCTCCGTAGAATCTCGGACATTATGGATACAACGTATCCGTGCCTCGCGCGTTGCGGGTTTGTTTGTTACCACTCTACCTACTAGGTAAGGTACCTCCTTGTGCTCTACTAGTACCTACTAGGTACCTACCCTAGGTAGTACGGAGCACTACCTTTAGGTACCTGTACTTAGGTACCTACCTTGGTAGTAGCAGCACCAAACTCTCTTCGCGTCATGAGTCCCCAAGTCGGCAAAGGCCCAGCCGGCAAACCATTCAGCAATAACAACAACAACAACATCATCATCATCATCATCATCATCCTTGCCGCCTTGGCCTGCACGGACTCCCTAGACGAGGCTGCATTTTTCCTTCGGTGACGCCGCAAACGCCTGCTTGCCCTCGGCGCAAGGGAGGGAGAGGGAGAGAGAGAGAGAGAGAGAGCGGGCCCGGTAGCGCAAGCCGTTGGGATCCATCCAAACCCTTTTTGTGCGCGCATGACAAGAGACAAACAAAAGGACGATGGAAATTGCTTCGCTTGGATTTTGCCAATCGAAAGGAGCGCGCGAGCCTAAATAGGAGCAGAGCAAGAGATGAAGGGGGGGAGAGAGAGAAAGAGAGAGAAAGAGAGAGAGAGAGAAAGCAGTCCTTTGGCGATGGAGCTTTGTCGCGCAGGTACCACCACCTAATATTACAGACGGAGCATCCATCTCCTTCTCTCTCTCTCCCTCGCGCTGCGGGCATCCTGCGCCGCCGCCGCCGCCGCTCCTACGGGAGCACCCCAGCACAATATATGCGGGCGGCTAGTACGAGGCACTAATCTCGATCCCGGCTGCGAGATTGCGATACTACGAGTGCTTGGTTCTTGCGGCGCGGCGCTCTTGAACCGTCCCGAAATCACACGCAAGTATGGACCGGGCGCCACTCGGCTCAAGCGAGGCTTTCCAAACAATCTCGCCACGAGAATCATATGATTGATCACGATGCCCTTTCCACCGGACCAGAAAACCGAAAACGCCCACATGGCGCAGTTGGGTTTGGTCCGTTTCAACGGCACCCAGCTGCTATATTAATTACTATGCAAGCCAGAATGCAATCTAATCCAATCCGTCTGTGGGCACTTGTAGCAAGAGGAACATGTCGAAATGGAGATTTGGTAGACCGACAGACAGACAAGACAGACAGACGGGCGCAATGCAGCAGAAAAAGCTTCGACGTAGCAGCAATGTCTCAGCCCGGCCGCCTTGATCCAATGGCAGCAGAAGGCGGCTGGCTTACCCTCCCATTCCGACATCCCGTATGACTCGCATGAGGGCGCATAAAATCCAACAAGGCAACGTCGCCAGAGAGGCTCCCCCTCCCGCATTATCGGAATACATCATCACAACTTTTCTTGTACCAGCATGTCAGATGTAAGCCAAGTTTCATTTATCCATGTCTCTCACCCTTTTTTTTTTTCTTTCTCTCTCTTTTTTTCTTCTTTGTTCTTTGTTTTGTTTTGTTTTGTTTTGTTTACATTTACCCAAGCATCAAAAGCCGTTTCCCACCCGCCCATCCACTCACCCATTCGCCAATGCCACACCACGACACACACACCAACCACACCCTCCCTACTCAATATGTTGTGTTTTTTCTTTTCTTTTTCTTTTTTTCTTTTTTTTTCCTTTTACTTCTTCTTCCTCTTCCTCTTGTTCTTCTTCCTAATTTGTTCTTAAGCAACCTTCCCCCCCCCCCCCCCCCCGGTACGGGTTGCAGCATACGAGCCAATGTTCCGCTTTTTTTTTTTTTCCCCTTTTGTGAACAGGCCTGAGACACCTCACTAAAACGTGAAACCTTGTGGCACATCCCCAATTTCCACATCTGCAATTTCTCATAGACAATGTTTCGATCCATTCATGCAGGTGAAACGAATTCTCCGTTGCTTCTTCTCCCCTTGCGTCCCGTCTACAAAAAAACAAGGTGCCTACTGTAGGCCCGCCACCCCTTTTTACCTGCTGTGAGCACAGAGCTAGAAGAAAAAAAAAGGCATGTTGTGATTATGGATCGTGTGAAGGATTCATCTTGGTTGCATTGCATTTCGTAGATCCCACTGCATTGTTTGTGGCTGCTGATCGCATTGATGCCGGAAATGAGCGACCTGACTTGGGCGGGTTCAAATGGCTTCATCTTAGCCGGCAACGGCAGCAATGCACTATATATGTATATAAACACATATATATATATACAAGACACGGAGCACGGCACACATATAGCACTCGTGCGTCAATCCGTCAAACTTGGAGGGGGGGGGGGGGTATTTGCAAGTGCGATTCCACCGCTGGGATGATGGGATAACCCATGGTATCACATCGTCGATTGGCATCTGTGCACTTCAAATACAGATCGCCCGACTACATACATACATATACATGCTAGATGATACTAGATACCCGTTCCAAATCTACCCAACTTGGCGCGCCAGGTTCGCCATCTAAGTGGTTGGTGGTTGGGGTGTCTCGCATGACAAAGGAGCTTTGGCTTCATCAGGAGCTCCCGCCCAATCAGGCAAATCCGCAACCTCTCTTCTAGTCTATTCCCAATGTAGCCATCACAATGCTCTTGTCCAACGAGAGGAGCTTTCCCTCATTTTATGTCTCAGATTTCCCAGCCCCGGGCTGAGAGCACCTAGGGCAGACACTATGTGCAGTGAGTAGTGAGTAGTAGGAGGAATGAGTCGGGAATCAAAGAAATAAAAACAACGAGGTTTTTTTTTTCTTTTTTTGCCATGCGCTTTTAGACTATATGGATAGACGGCAAAAAAAAAAAAAAAAAAAAAAAAAAA
The DNA here is from genome assembly GCA_020631695.1 of Trichoderma cornu-damae. Taxonomy (NCBI): domain Eukaryota; kingdom Fungi; phylum Ascomycota; class Sordariomycetes; order Hypocreales; family Hypocreaceae; genus Trichoderma; species Trichoderma cornu-damae. The sequence goes on from CM036088.1 coordinate 3,349,437, forward strand.
CGACCCGTGACCCATTCCATCCATAGCTAGGATATGAAATGGTTTGCACCAGTCCACAGTCTTCACACATCATGGTGAATTTTTTTTTCTTTTCTTTTCTTTTCTTTTCTTTTTCCCCGGCGAGATGCTCTGTAACGCCGTCTATAGCTTGATCGATATGTCGTACATGTCCAGCAACACCGCAACGCCCGTGACCGCTGCCGTGTAAGCCAGGAGAATCCCCATGGCCTGGGCCGGCGTCGCGTCCAAAGTTGGGATAGTCATATTGACGAGGCCAGTCAGCAGATTGGCGATGAGGAACACGGCCAGGCCGTTTCGGTTATACGCTTTCAAGACAAAGCTCGTCGCCGCTTCGTAGGCCTCCTTCTCGGACCGCGCATCCGCCGCGTTGTAAAATGCGGGGAAGAATATCGTGTCGATGACGCAGAAAGCCAGAATCTGCCAGCAGTTGAATGCCGCGACCCAGAGAACGTAGGGCAGGTTGGCCAACCGGCGAGAGACCACCAAGCCAAGGCCAAAGTGGTAGCTCGTGGCGAGGGCATATAGCGCGGTCCAGATTCCGGCCCATACCGCCATCGTCATAAGAAGCGTGTTTCTTTGCATGCCCGCTGTTGAGTTGCTGCTTGACGTGATGCTCCGGGGGATGATGAACTTGCCCAGGTCTTGCCCGGCAAGGAAGATGGCAAGATAGCCAATGAAGCTGAAGATGCCCTCTCGATTCATCGAGAGGAGATCGGCCCTCGGGGCGGTGAGGACGAATGCTTTGAGGGCCGTTGTTTCGAGGAGAACTTGGTACGTGCCAACAAGGAGCAGAGCCAGCGCAGCGTGCGAGGGTATGATGTCGAAGATGGCTTGGAAGATGGCCACAAAGGGAGGGAGGAAGCCCAGGGTGAAGAAGAAGTTCCAATGGACGCCATATTCCGAGACGTGCTCGGCATACTCGAGCCCCTTGACGCTCACGAGGCGAACGAGACCCAAGACCAAGAGGGGGATGGAATGGCGGAACGATTGCAAGAGCCGGGTGGGCAGTGGAACCCGACGACCGGTCGCTCGTTCTTTGAGCGCCGGACGAGCCGCCACGATGCCGGCCGAGAAGACAAAAGAGCCAACGCCCATGTCCATCAGGGACGTGCCCCAAGTTTCTACCTTGGCAAAACGCCGCGGGAAGAGACGGAAATCCACGGCAAGGATGGCGACGCAGGTGGTGATCATCATGTATCCCCGGTACGTCGTAAGGAAAGGCTTGATGCTTAAGACGGGAAGGGGGCCCGAAGCGGAAGCGGCCTTGGACTGGGCATTGGGCGGAAGCCTCGGTTTTTTCTTTGAGCCTCCCGGGGTTGAGGGCAGCAGCCGGATCAAAAGAGCCGGCGCAAGCAGGAGCAGGTTCAGCAGCACAGGCGAGTTTGCATAAAGGGTAGTGGCCAACAGGAAAGTGCCGACTGTGAGCGAGAAGTCGACGACAAAGCCAAGCGCCGAGTATGGCTTGAAGAACGACTGCCGGGCTTGAAGAACGGACCACAGCAGCACAGCAGCCTAGGCTCGAAGGGTCAGACAAGAGGATTGATTCGGGAGATGGATCAAAAGCCGTTTTTTTTTTTTTTTTTTTTACCAGCGCTAAATTAAATGGGAGAAGAGGGCAAAGACAAATTAAAAAAAAATAAAAAAATAAAACGAATACATAAACGAATAATAATAATAATAATAAGAATAAAATAAAAATGATAATAATGATAATAATAACGATGATGATGATGATAAAAGCTCCCGACTCACAGGCGCGACAGCCGTCACAAGGCTGATTTCCGAGACTGAGCCCCCCGACAAATTGGACACGAAGTCCTCTTTGCGCTGCTTGTAGCTCGTCATATTGAGAGGAGAGATTATGAGTTGGATCTAAAAAAAATGAGATAAAACAAAATGAAATAAAATCAGATAAAAATAAAAAGATAAATAAACAAATAAATAACCAGCTATTTATTGCATGGTAGCTGAATGACGATGGCTTAGAAATCCGAATATTTTTGTAAAAAAATTATAAAAAATTTAAATATAAAAACCAAAAATGAAAAAAAAAAAAAAAGGAAAACAAGAACACGACAAGAATGATAGATAGATGGACTGAAGGGCCGCCAAAGATGATGTCTGAGCGCTATTAGAACTCTGTTTCTTTGTTTGAATTGGCGTTTGTTCAATCTGGCGTTTTGAAAGAGCCCGATTGATTTTGTGTGAGCCAATCATTTCGCGCTTCGTTGGAACAAAATTTCTCGCCCATCAAGGGCCAATCACGTGCGCTGGATCGGGGACGTGGGGAGAGGCACCTTATCAGTTATCGAGCCGCTTACATAGAATCTTGTCTCTCTCTCTCTCCATCTTTCAGAGAGCACAAATTTTCGTTGGACTCGCTCTGGTGAAACGGGGAAAAAAAAAAAAATTAAATTACATGGAATCAACCAGAAATCGCTTTCATGATGCGTCAATCGACTCAAATAAATACATTCTTTGTGCTGGCTTTGTTGGCGGGGAGGAGGAGAGCGCCGACATCGTTCTCGCCCAACAGGCGCGTGCGTCTTTGTCACGATGCAAGTGGCATTTTGCCATCACCAACGGCTTGTTGACTTGAAAGCTCAGCCGCCACGTCACGTTTCGAAGTTTGTTATACTCCCGGCCCGGGGAAGGGAAAAGAAGAAGAAAAGTTTTTTTTTTATGTGCGAGTACGGGTGTGAGTCGGAATGAATGACGCCGTTGGCTTGGAGCAAACAAGCTGCCCGTGTTTTTTTATTTGCAGCATCAAAGACTTTTGTTGATATCGCAAACACGCAGGCCAGCTCATCAGTTGATACAAACTACTCGAAAGCGCGCTTCCCACAGAGATGGCCTGCCATAAGTAGTGGCCCATGATCCGATTTTGCATTCCGGCATCCGATTTTGTGCGTCTTCGTTTTTTTTTTTTTTTGCGTATTTGTTTCCGGCTTTTCGTCATGTCATTCTCGAGGAACCGCCAGCTCAGCCGCCCCGTCGTCGAACCAATCGAGACTGGCAATGCCAATCTCCCATACGCGTCGTGCGGCTTCACCAGACGGCAGCTTAGCCCCATGGCTGGGGCAATTCCGGCAAGAATCAGCTCGCTCGACTCCGTCGCATCCAGCCTGGACCGCACGAGGCACGAGGCGCCATCCTCCAAGAAGCAAGCGCTGGCAAAACTCAGGATCCCAGAGACCACGTCCGAAGTTGCCGGGTTGACGACGCCGCTGGGGACTCTATGGACCATCTCGAGGCAGCCTCACCCAACGCCGGTATCCGCCATCTCACCACGCACGCGGCTTCTGCCGTTTGTGACCGAAGCGCGCTCCACGAGAGGTCAGGCAGCGCCCGCGGAGGCCGGCGACGCGGTTCTACCGGGTTCGCCGGAGACTCTCCGCCTGTCGCTCTCCGTCAGCATATCGGCCAGTCGCAGGCCGCCCAACTCCAGCTACGGATCCGCCGCTCGACGGAAGCGCCTCGAGCAGATCCAGCGGTTGCGCCTAGAGCTCTGGGAACAGGGTGCCGGCAAGTTTGGTCGCTTCGAAGAGGCCGACGTTTTCGTCAAGCCACTGCCCCTCAGGAGGGCTCGCAGGGAAATCAGGTCGTGGTCGGAAGACCCGGGCACGTCGTCGTCGTCTCCTGCGTCTCCTGCGCCGTCGGCGGCGCCCAGGCGTCTCTTCGTCCGAGCAATCATTCGCTCAAAGACGCACACGCCCATTGGCCTGAAGCGCGAATTCGACTTGGACGCCCTCAGAGCGACAATACCAGATCCTCTGCCTTCTCCTCGATCGCCCAACTTTAGTCGCGAGGCGCTGCTGTCCAACCTGGAGCAGTCCGGCGGAGAGCAGTCGGCTCCCTCTTCGGCGGCATCAACCCTGACGGATGCCAGCGATGACGAAGGCGATGACGGTAACGAGCGTGTTGGCGACGATGGCGACGCGGCAAAAGCCGAAAAAGCCATCACATCTCCCCCCATCAAGTGGCGGCGATTTTCATCCGAAACTATTGCCGTGCCTATGCGTGAGTTGCCCCCTCCCCAGCCGTCTTTTTTTCTCCTCGCCCGCGACGAACCTTGCTCCGAATAAAGCAAAGGGCTGACGAGAAACTGTTTCCAGACATCCAATACGCGCGAGCGCAGCTACCGGCGCTGGCCGCCATCATGATGTCGGACACGGTTAGGCGAGGAGATACGATAGAACTGGCACTGCCTCATCCGAGGGCGTGGCCCGAGACGGTGGCTTACGTCTACACCGGGGAGGAGGAGCTTCTTACAAAGCATGCAAGAGAGAACATCCTGTATCTTGGTGGAAAGATACATTGAAGTGTGGTGAACGGGGTTCGAAAGGGGGAGAGGATGGATCCTCAAAGTTGAGCGTTCAGCAACCCCAAATAAGTTGGTAGTCAGGGGGGAGCGGTCAAGCATCTCTTTTCTCTTGTCCATGTTTTTTCTAAAAAAAAAATAAAGAAAGATGTGCATAAAATAAAGCAAAAGTATCATTGTCACAACTTTCACGCTACTTTCTTCTTCTTCTTCTTCTTCTTCTTCGTCTTCTTCTTCTTCTTCTTTTGAACAAAAAATTGATTGATAGATGCATCATCATGTCAAATGCTTCAAGCTCCCTGTTCTTACTCGATAAAAGGAGTTGCACCTAAACAAATGTAAAACGCAACGATTTCCGTCCCTTCTTTTGCTTTCGTTCGCGTGCATGCTACATACTCAGCCAGCCGTTTCCCACATTCCCACGGTCCTCGCCCCCCTTTATGGGGAGTGTGCAAATAAGTACATATACCAAGAACTCGGGCCCAAAAATTCGCAGCACCGTCACAAGACGCACATGGAAAGCAAAAGTTGCTTACTTTTCTCTCTCTCTCTCTCTCTCTCTCTCTCTCCCTTTTCTCCGTCTTTACCAGCATCCCTCCTTTCTATTCGTATTATTTTATTATTCATATATTATGGCTTGACTACTCGCGTGCTAAAAAAAAAAATTTCTTACCAACTCCGCCTCTGGACAAAATACAGCCAGACATCATCCTCTGTAAGAACGTGGCCGTAAGTTGACGTTGCTCCGCCACGGCACACATCAACTTCAAAAGTAAAGAAAAGAAGAAAAAAAGGGGGGGGAGAAACAGGGTCATCGCCCTCCTATTCCTTTAGCGGTGCAACAAAAACTCTCGGCTCACTTTATTCGCCGTAGGGCTGCGCTGGCACCATTACGAAGCAATTCCTCGCTCTTCATCTGGACGGCGTGAACGGAGGAACAAAAAGGGCAAATCGTTCTCTCTCTTCGCCCTTAGCTCTTACATAAACCATGGGGCTAGCTTGCGGCCGTTGAGCAGCGCCACCCCTCCTCTTCTCTTGGAATTCGGAATAGCGAGCGCGGTGACAGATCACCCATCGATGGCCGGATCTGCCGTCGTGATTTCTATATCCATCCATCTATTTATTTATCTAATTCTTTTTTTTTTTTTTGCACCTCGGCAGGGCTGAGACGTACACACACACACACCCACATACACCCACACACTCAAAAAGTTGTTCGGTCGTCAGCTGTCGTTGCGAGGGCTGGCCGAGCTCAAATGGAAGGAAGCAGGGAAACGCGAGGCAGCCAAAAGCCCATGTGTCCAATGACAAGAGGAATGGATGGTCAATGGTAAATGACAGAGCAGAGAGAGAGAGGCCATCCATGCCACGTAAACGTCCGTCCAAGACGGGCAAATGGAAATGCAGCGGCGCAACTTGGAGAAAGAGCCACATGTTGCTTTGTGCTCGCGAGCTCCATACCAACGTACATGTAAATATATATATATATATGTGTGTGTGTGTGTATGTATGTATATGCACGCTTGATGCCGAATTCCTATATTTCGGCATCAACCTCCACGACCCCCCCCCTCCAATCTCTCCATCTTTCAATCTCTCCATCTCCGACCCCCCCCCCTCCCTTGCCCTTTTATTATTATTATTATTATTATTATTATTATTCCTCTCCTCATCTTGGTATCACGGCCCCCACCGCCGAAGCTAGCATATGCACAAAATGTTGTCCAGGTCATGCACACTCCCTCGTCTAGGCATGCCCCCCCCCCCCCCCCCTTCTCTCCGTACATATTTGCCCCTCCACCTTCCCTTATCCATCATGCTGCCACGATGCATCATTTCCGTCCAAATGCCAGCAAGCGAACGCCTCACCTGAAAGGCGATAAGCCCCGAGTTGTCTAGCTGTGCGTTCGCCTACGAGAAAGGGGGAGGGGGAAGGGGGGGGGGGTTTGGAGAGTGGGTATTGTCTCTTCCCAAGCCCACTCAGCCTAATGCCCGTATGCGTTTGCCTCGCTCGCTTGCTCTGGTTGCTTTTTTCTACACACAACGCCCACTCACTGCAAGCCATGTCTGCCGCGGCATGTTTGGGTCCTTGGGTCCTTGGGTTCAGGGGATTGAGTGAGGAGCAAAACACGCCAAGGGGGGGGGGGAAACATTATATCTGACAGAACCATCAGGAGATGGATGCGCAAACTCAGGCAAGAGGTTGTCACCAGGGAGATGTCACTGGCTGACCAATGGAGACGATTTTGCAATGGCAACTCCTCTCCCCCCCCCCCTTTTGTGCGAGCCGCAAGTCGATATATCGCCGAGGAGGAGTGCTGAAAATGCAACATCTCGACAGGAGGGCCATAAGCGATGTAAGACGAGGCCTCTCAGTCGAGGGCCAGACGATGCGGCGCCAATCGAGGCCAAGTCGCAAGACTTTTTACAAGGGCATTCATTCCATCTTGCGTAGCGGACGGAGATGTGCGATCGCTGCAGCCCTTTTTGGTTTTGGCCTTGGTAATCCGGCATCCGTATCAGACGGAGCCTTCAGTCCGTCAGGGTAGCAGAGGCGACGAGTTCCGTACTCTGTACTCTGTACTCCGTTAAGAGACGGTCCGAAATACGGAGGGCCAAGGGAGAGCGCCGTGGACGGTTTCGTCGGCACTGCCCTTTTCTTTCTTCTTTTTTTTTTTTTTTTTTTTTTTCCTTTCCCTTTCTCCCCCTCCCCTTCCCCCCCCCCCCCCCGCGTTTATCAACTGCAGTCATCCCGAAGTGGCCCGACCGTTTGGGGGGGGGGGGGGGTAAAAGAAGCAACTGCTACCTACAACTTACTTGAAAATGCGACGGAGCTCCGTCGAGTGGGTTCGGGAATGGATGGCTTTTTATTTTTCTTTTTCTTTTTCTTTTTATTTTTTATTTTATTTATTCATCTATTCATCATGTTTATGATTGATTTTTTTTTTTCTCTTTTTATTCTTCACTTGCTGCGCGCGCAACATTGTCCGGGGAGCATCGCGAAAATCATTCGGAGCGGGGCGACGTCGCTTCTGGGGGGTCGTCGCTCGGAGGGGCCCCTTCCTTATCCGGGGATATACGGCCGAAGAGCGCCTGGTGCTTTTCTGGTTGGGTCCCTCGAGGCGTTGCGACATGCCACGACGGAACTCGATCGATGTGAGTTTTGTAGTTTTGATTTGGTTTTGGCGATGCAACAGGGCCGTAGCTACAGAGCACAAGTATATAAATAAATATATAGCATATACCTGGAAAAGTTTTGAAAACGGCGGCACCGGCTCGTCGGAAACCCGTTTTTGTTCCAAACTTGTTGAAACAGTTTTCTGCCCGAAACAGGTTTGCCCGTTTTTATTTATTTATTTTATTTATTTAATTTATTTATTTAAATTTAAATTTTTTTTTTTAAAAAAAAAATGAATTCTCCAGTTGTCAGCCAAGACCCCATTTTTGACACGTTGGGAAGACCAAGGTCAACTTGCCTTACTTAGTAGTACGTACTCAATCAATCAATCAATCAATAAAAAAAAAAGGGCGCTATTGTTATTATGCAGGGTAGGCGAGCAATTGGCCCCAGTGAGCGAGTTGAGTGGCGCACACGAAGGAATCGCGCAACTCCTCCATTCAGGGCGGAACCTGTCATATACGGACGGAGGTTGGCAAACTTTTGCCTGCCCCTTGCTTTTTTGGCGGCTGCTGCTAGTAAGCCAAAGGGCAAGTACATAAGCCTCCAAAGCAAGCCTCGCCGCAGGGAATTTTGACCTGTCGACTACAGATTGCATCGCCCTGCGGCCGCATCCAGTTTAGCCGTTCTGGCAGGCAGCAAAGACGGCAACAGCGGAGATGGTACATACATACAGCCTACATGTGCATGGGGAGAAAGTAGTAACACGTAGTCCAAGCCCATTCACTGAACGGCTTCTCCTCCTCCTCCTCCTTCTCCTCATTCTCCTCCTCATTCTCTCCCCCCCCCCCCCTCTTCTCTCTATCTTTCCCCACCAAGTGTGTTTCTAAGCGGCGACGGGATGCTTGGAGTTTATCGGCCAGCCATTGAACCAAGCGAAATCTCGGCCTTTTTTTATTTTTTTATTTTTTTTTGCCCGCAACGGAGCAGAAGAGGGAGGGAGATAGAGGGAGAGCGGGCTATTGCGGACAACAAAGTCCCGAAAACATCCCCACCGGCCGCTGCGTTGTTCGGCTCCTGCATCTGCCATGCAATCCCAACCCCGACTCTCTCCACGACACATCGGGGGGGGGGGGCTATTGCAGGCGAGGCGTTAAAAAAAAAAGAGAAAAAGAAAAAAAGGAAAAAAAAAAAGAAAAAAAAAAGGAAAAAAAAAAAAGGGTGAAGTCGAGGCGAGGCGCCGTTCTATAACAACGGCAGCAGTTGAGAAACAAAAAAAAAAACCCCCAATAAAACAATGAAAAAAACCAATGAAAAAAAAAAAACCAATATAGAGTGGTACTCTATACTGCCCAGCCCCCTTTGCTTCCTCTTCTTCTTATTTATTATTATTATTATTTTTTTTCCTGTTCGTTTTCCATGACCTTTTCGATCTCGGCTGCGTTGTTTTGCTTGAAAAATGGTGGAAATTAACGCCGCTAAAAAAAAAAAAAAAAAAAAAAAAAAGAGCCAGCCGAGCCACACGCTGTTGTTGGCAATATTTCGCTCTCTCTCTCTCTCTCTCTTTCTCTCTCCGTATTAGAACCAGGGGGGAAAGGGAGGGGGGGGGGGGGTCATTGTATTGTCTTCCCCAGTCAAATTTTGTTTTGTTTGCTTCTTGTTCTTTGCTTTTCTCTATTTTATTTATTTATTTATTTATTTATTTTTGCTATTTTTGGGCCTTTTATTGCCTCTCTTGCTTATACTGCGGGCCGAGGTTTTTTCTTTTTTTTTTTTTTTCAGTGGCGGGAACTCGGTTGACTCATTTGGCTTCTGTCGTGGCATCATGATGGCGGCGGTAATGCCAGCTTGCATCATGTTCTCATGTTCCGCTGTGGATTGCCTAAAGGGCTGGGCCCTGCATACGCAGTTATGGCCAAGTCTTTCCACTTTCACACACATACACACACACACACACACACACCCCTTTGCCATCCATCCATCCTGGCTTCCAGGACTCCGCGTCAAGCGTCGCAGCCGCGCCCCCCCCCCCTCGACAAGACAAGACGCGCAGGCGAATTAAGACGGGAGAACAAAAACGAGGTTGGGAATGCGACTGTGCGCCGGGCCAAAGCAAAAAAAAAAAAAAAAAAACCAACGCCCACAAAGAACATTCCCCAATTTGCTCCGAATTGCCGCGGCGCGTCTCGCACTGTTTTTGCGAATGGCCAGCATCTTCTTTTCCTCTTGGGCAAATGGCAATGAATGTTCCCGCGTCTGCCCGGGCTTTTGTGGATATCCGAGAGTGAGGAGGGAGGAGGAGGGGGTGGGGATGGCCCTTATGTAGTCTTCCAGCCTCATCGGAACGTTTGAACATTAGCTTACCTGCCGGATCGCCAGATTGCGCACGCCTTGTCTTGGGTCGACTCCTGCAGGTCTCAGCCTCAGGTGACGATCTGCCAAAAGACGACAAGGAAGAAAGACAAAAGAAGAAGAAGAAGAAGAAGAAGAAGAAGAAGGAAAAGGAAAAGAAGAGGAAAAAGAAACAAAACCCATTGTTTTTGAATCGGGTACTTGGCACACACCAACGTTGCCGTGGATGATCTCCTCATGTGTGTCCATCTTTTGGTCGCTAATGTAAGAACATGCCAGGAGGACCACCTCTCATCACGCGAGGCGCGATCCAGCTCCAAGGAGACGACGGCGTAACCCCAGCGGCCGCCGGCAGCGCGCACAAGCCAATATGGGGTGCGGAGCCGCTCGAGGCTCTTGCTCGCCGTGTCTCACCGTTCGTCTCCATCCTTCCGCCCTACATATGTACTCCGTACATCCCATACATGGCACGGTACGCCTTGGTTAGCCATGGGCCAGCACGGAGCCGTGATGGTATATAGTGCTGCCTAGGCAAGGGGCTCCTCCTAGTGCGTGAAAATCGGCCGGTACTCGCCATATCATGATCACCAGCGACCCCAGCGGGCACATCAATGGGTCTGGCGTTCGGCACGAAATAGCTCGACATAGGGGCCTCGGATCAGCCCCATTCGGGGAGCCTTAGTCGGAAGACGGATCAGCCTGGACCACGACGGCTGGATCGCACAGCCTCATACGATCCCCAAATTGCTTTTTTTCCACGCCAGGACCAAAATTAGCCCCGACTTTGTCGGCTCGGAACTATCGAGGCAGCGGCAACCCCCCCGGGGGATAGGGAGGGGAGGTCAATCAGTTCGAGTCTGAATCCTTTTTCCAATCCAGTGACCAAAGGTTCATGTGGCTAGCCGCCCCAATACCGCTGAAAGGGAGGGGGGGGGGGGGGGGCTTGTCGCATGGATTCCCCTTTGGGCGGTTTGCCTGCCATGCTTCGCGCCGCGCGCCGGGCTCCAAGTTCGACCGAGGCTGCCCAGAAGCGACCTGGCCTGGGCTTCCTGATGTGTAATCGCCCAGGGCCTCCCAAGGTTGGAGATGTGAGATTACATATGCCAGCGCGCATCGTCAATGCCCCAGGCTTGCGATGAACGGGTCAATGGAGAGATGCCCACCACCACCTCGAGAGGGCGCCCCCCCCCCCCCCCCCCCCCTTTTTTTTTTTTTTTAAATTTTTTTTTTTATTTATTTATTTATTTTTTTCTTTCTTCTTCAGAGGCAAGGAGCAGCCTGTCCCAAGATAGCCCTCAATGCGAGAAGCATGCTGCCCTGTCAACACGACCGTGTCACCAGTCACTAATCGGCCACCATCGCTCGCACTGCCTTGCGCGTGTAACGACGGCAAGGCTGCTTCATTTTCCGGCGAGAGGGAATCCATCCATCACCACTGCTCATTGGGCCTTGCAGCAGACGGCAACGGGGCTCGCTCTGCAGTTGGAGGCGGGCATTAAATGGTCAACATTGCGCGCCACGCCTCCGCTTGCTCTTCTCCACCGCGTTAGCTTGGACCTGCGTCTGCACGCTGCACGCTCGACAGAAAGCGGTTTGGCGTCGTGAGCTGCAAAAAGAAAAAAAAAAGAAAAAGAAGATTTTTTTTTTTAAAAAAAAAAACGGGTGGTGGGTGCGCATGGCATCGCAGCATCGCGCCGCATCGCATTGCATGGCATGATATTGATAACCTGTACATGCAATCCACGTCCACCGCACGGCTTTATGGGCCTCTCTCTCTCTCTCTCCCCCCCCTTTTGGCTCCCGCCGGACTTGTTTCGTTCTGGGCGAAGGCCAACGGAACGACGCGCGCCAGGGCCCAGAAACTATGCAATGCAAGGCACGGCCATTTGTCCGCTGCCCATCGCCTGGCCTTTTTTTTTTTTTTTTTTTTTTTTTTTTTTTTTTTGCAACGTCCAATTCGCAAAATGGAAGTTGTTCTGTGGGATTTGCGCGGTGGCTCCATCCCCAAGCTTTTGAAAAACCTTGGGCAGCCCAGAGTGACTTGCATGTACTTGTGGTACTTGCGCGCAAACGGATCGGCTCCATGTCCGCACGCCACTTCCCACCTCAGCCTTCTTCGGCGCACCCCTCCCCCCTCCCACCCACACTTCCCCACCTGCCCACCCCACAGCACCTTCCCTCCCTCCTCGTTCGACAGCAAATGAACCCCACCAACTTTGTTCGTTTCGTCTCAAATCAACCGCCCGCGAAGTTGTCAAACTATGGACCTCGACGCGGGGAAACGGCCAGAGACTGCAGCAAAAGAAAAAGAGAAAACAAAAAAAAACAAAAAAACAAAAAACAGATGCGCCATCTGAGTGAGTTGAGCCAAGCGCCCGATGGAATGGAAATCCCCGGTTCCCCGGAAGCGAATTGGTCGGCCCTTGCCAAAAAATGCCAGGGACGAGCCGAGGGTTCCAAATCTCGCGCCGTGATCTCGAAGCTCAAAAAAAAAAAAAAATCTTTCGAGGCTTCCAACAACAACAAAAAAAAAAAAAACCGATCCCCCAGCCGACCATTACCCGGGGAGGGGGGGGGCGGTCGATCCAAAAAAGCACCGTTTTTTTTTTATTTTTTTATTTAATTTCAATTTTTTTAGGGCCATTTGCACATCATCTCCAATGGAAGTTCGGGCTATATGTACGCTCCTCCGTTGCTAAAAAAGAAGAAGAAGAAGAAGAAGAAAAACACACACAAACCGCTTAGCGGCCGAGTTAGAAAGGCAAGTTCCCTATCGAAAACGCCATGGCCTCGCCTAGCCGATATGAGCGCTCACCTACAGGCTACATACAGACTTTCTCCGTACACTATTTCCTCATCCTATTCCCACCTCAGCAGCTACCGTCAGCTAGTTGCAATCACGAGCTCGCCAGAGGCCGCCCTCTTGGGCCCTCCCTTGGCCCTCCCTTGGCCCTCCTTGGCCCTCTTCGCCGTGCATCATCTCATATCTCATATCTCGCCCTCGCCTTTGCCTTCGCCCTTGCCCTCGCCCCCCCTCTTTTTCGCTCTCCAATGACCCCCAGGCCGCAAAGCCCCCTTGGCACACGCACCTCTCGCTCCGTCTTTCCCTTCCAGCCAAGCGGATTCATCCTCGGCTGCCTGTCGTGTAGCCCCCCCCCCCCCAAATGCATACCATCGAGATCTCCGCACATGCAAAGAATTATATTACCTTTCAAACTTTTTTTTTAAATTTTTTTTTAATTTTTTTTTTTTATATTCATATATATATTCTTTTTTTCTTTACGAAGAATAAATATCCTGCTTATTCTTTTTTAAATTTCTTTTTTTTTGCCCGCCTATCAGATCTGCCGCCCCTGTGCTACACCATCAGCAGCCATTGGCGCCCCCCCCCCCCCCCCCCCCCCTCTTTTCCTGGGACTTTGTATGTGTAATGTCGTGCAACTCGATACCGCAGCGTCCGAAAAAGCCACAATCGCATACGTAGTGGCACCTCATTTGATCTGCGTCGTGCCGCGACTGCACTTTTTGCAAATTGGAGCTGGAAGAGCAGCAATGCTTTCGTGTTTCGAATGGGTGCTGTAAAAGTGGCTTGCGATGCAATGCCCTGCCGTCTCTTGTATTATTAGTTAGTCTCCCCACACACACATACACACACACAACCCTCTTCTCTCTCTCTCTCTCTCTCTCTCTGTTTCTCTCTCTTTTTTTCTTTTTTACAATTCAATTCTCATTTTCCATTCTTTTTTTTTTTTTTTTTTTTTTTTACAATTCATTTTTCCATCTCTCACTCAATTGATATATTTATTACACATCATAATCGCTCCCATCACATGCATTTCCCCCCGGTGAGGCTGCCCTGCAATCGCCCGTCCCCCCCCCCCCCCCGATTGCTCAATTGCTCGTATAAAGTACCCCTTTTACTTACCCATCTCACTCACACCCTTTTTTTTGCCCGGCATTTTGGATTGCGTGGCCTGCAGGTGCTGAAAAAAAAAAAAAAAAAAAAAAAAAAAAGACGTGTACCGTGTATGTTGGGACGTCAAGGTGTTTTTTTTTTTTTAACACCATCTAGATTTCTCCCAATTTCCCCCCCTTTTTCGGTTTCTTTTCTTTTCTTTTTTTGTTTTACTAAAGATAGCTCATGGCACCCTCCATTGCCATCTGGCATTTCGAAAATGGTGGCGGCCAATGGCAGTACACCGTCTGTATCCGGCAACAGCCCCCCCCCTATCGCCGGACCAATTACCGTCCAGCCACTGAGACAAAGGAGAAACCTAAATTTGCCATGTGGTGATGATGGAAGCAACATGTGTTCAAATTTTAATTTTTTTTTTAAAAAAAAAAATGCCAACTCTATTACCCTGGTAGTCCGTAGAGATTTCCCCACGACAAATGCGTCGTCGTGTCAATGCCATTCTGTGTGATATGCTAAATCCGTGCGATTTTGGTCTGTTTTTTTTTTTTTTTCTTGTTGTTGTAAATTCCGTCTTGTCCTCCCTTCCCGCCTCCATTCCGTCTCCTTGAAAGAGGGATGAGAATAGGAGAAAAAGGAGGAGGGAAAGGGAAAAAAAACAAAAAGGGAAGAAACAAAAAAAAAAAAAAAAAAAAGAGGACCAGTATAAGCAAGCCAATCAACGCCTGATGGGTCAAAATTCAACGCCACCTGTTGTCAACAGCCATGAAAAAGTCCCTGGCGTGCTTGTGATGAGCATGGACTCGCGGTCCAAGCAGCATCAACAGACAGCCCTAGAAATCAACCAAGTTCCATCCGTTCCGTCCGTTCCGTCCCAATCCTGTCCCATATGTCCATTTGCAGCAGGCCTATTATTCTGCCATGATATACCTCCGTGGTGCAATTTGCTGTTTCCGCCTTGCCCTGAACAACCATGTGAAAAAAAAAAAAGGCATACCTTATTTACTGTGCCTTGAAAATTCATGATATGGAATCCAAACCCAGGATGTCATGAAAAATTTTTTGGTCATTTCTCGTAGCTCGTGTAAAAACGAAATCCCGACTGGACAAGAAACCAGGGGGGGGGGGGGGAAGAAAGAGGGGGGGGGGCAACCTTTTTCATCTTTTTTTCGGCTCTCTCTCTCTTTCCCTCTCTCTTTTTTTTTTTTTTTTTTTTAAAAGAAAGAACTGGACGAAAAGAGGAAGAAAGAAAACGATGAAAAAGGGTATTCATGACTCTCATTAATCAGAAGTGTTGCTGAATCGCATCGAGTGCGGCTGGTCATGGTTGCTGTGTATGCCAGTGTCCTCTTGCTTTTCGGAGGCGACCCTGATCGGATTGTACGAAGTGCTCGAGTCGTACGCGGCGTATCCACGCTTTTCCCACGCTGCATCCTGCTCGGTCCGCGTCTGCATCGGCCGTCCCTTCAGGACGTTGTAGCTGATGAGCGAGTTATCACCAGGAGGAGTCGTCAATACCTTTGATGGTCGTGGCGCCGGCGCGAGCCGCTGCGCATCATTTGCGTCGCCATCGGCTCGGCTGCCCCATGACGTCTGCGCAGACAATGGCTCTTGTCAGCGCTCTTGATCGGTTCGAAGGAGAGAGAGCGGAAGACGGCGGACGGGGTGCGATGACTAACCATGTTAAGAGTAAGGAGGGCGTAGAGCTTGATCAGCCCGTGAAAGTACCCAAAGGCGACGGAGACGGGAACGAAGACGACGTCGCTGGGGTTCCGCAGCAAGAGCCCCATGAGCTTGACGAGCTTGGTGAAGCCGAACATGAAGATGAACTGCGCCCAAAAGGCGTGGTGCCGATATTGGGGCTGCCATTCGGCCGTCGCCCACCAGCACGAGGCCAGCAGAAGCGGGTCGACCAGGAAGGCGAGGGAGGTGAAGGTGGCGAAGTGGAGGGCGTAGGTACACCAGGGCTGCTGTCTGTGTGCCGCCCAAAGGGGGTCGGTTTTCGTCAGCACGAGGACGCCGGGCACGAGAGAGGCCGACCTCGAAGGCGGGCGCAACGACTTACCTCCACACGTGCCGCTCCTTGACCAGGCTAGTCCAGTTGCTCCGCCAGTTGCTGCGCGCCCAGCGGGAGCACTGGTACAGGAACTTTGGGCCGTTCTCCAGCGTGGTCTCGATCTCGCACTCGCGCTCGTACTGGACCCAGGTCTTCCACTGGTGGCTCACCAGCCATCGCGTGACAAAGTTGTCGTCGTCGGCGTTCAAGATCCACTTTCTCCACTTTTCGGTCTTGAAGCCATCGAGGAAGTCGTGGCTCTTGAGGATGTCGGACCGGTACGCTCCGGTGCGTCCGGACATGCACGAGGTGCCGCCGTCGATGTTGTGCGTGGCCGAAATCTCAAAGTTGCGGCGCTCGATGTAGGCGGCGCCGAGCCAGTTCCAGATGCGGACGGACCAGGGAGCCGCCCACTCGCGCTTTACCCTCTGGCATGTGCCCACGCCGCCCATCTTGGGGTCCTCGAAGGGGGCGAGGATCCAGGGCATCAGGGTGGACGGCCAGGCCACGTCGTCGTCGGCCATGATGGTGATGGGGGTGCAGACGCTGGGCAGGGCCTCGCAGACCTGGAGGCGCTTGTTGGCAATGGGCGTGTCCATGACGCGGACCCTGGGGTAGTTGAGAGACCTGGCCAGCTCGTCCAGGGCCCTGCGCTTGTCGTGGGTGGTGACGAGGATCAGCTCGGCAGGCTTGCAGGCCAGAATGCTCTGAAGCGATGGGCGAAGCTCCTCAAACACATTGTGGATGGTAGGGATGATGACCGTGACGTCTTCGTTAGTAAAGGTTGGCTTGCCGGGGATCGGCTTCGACTGGTAGTTCCAGTGGCTGACACAGTGAACCAGCAGCCGGACGTAACGATGCAGCCTACCATTTGGATATTAGTGTTTTTTTTTTTTTTGGAGAGAAAGAGAAAGAGAAAGAGAAAAAAAAAAGATAAAGAGAAACTCCAATCTCTTTGCCGTGAAGCTCCAACAAAGGAGAAAGGCGGCAACTTACCAGAGAATCCAAAAGGCGTATGCCCAAAATGTTGTCGATTCCCAGGCATCGGGCTTGAGCGTAGGCAGATGGAAAGAGGCCGGGGGCACCAGCTTGGCCGGCAGCTCACTAAGAAACCTGTCCATGATGTGGGGGCGGCCAGGGTTGCTGGGAATAAGAATAAGATTTTCTCTTCGCGCGTCGACCAGGGGATTCTTTATGTTTTCATGAGGAGTTTCGTTGCCTGTTGTTTCCCCAAGAGAAAGTAGGAGGGAAAAATGAAATTGACACACACACACACAAAAAAGAAAGAAAGAAAGAAAGAAAAAAAAGGGGGGGGGGGAAAGAACGAAAGAACGAAAGAACGAAAGAAAGAAAAGAAGAAGAAGAAGAAAAAAATTAAAAAAAAAAAAAGAAAGCTGATGGTGGATGCGCAAATCAAGAGCAGAAGACGAAGCCCTTACACAGCACAGGCCAAATCTCTTCCCGCGGCGTTTCTCTCTCTCTCGCTCTTTCTCTCTCTCTTGCTCTCTCACTCACTCTCTCTCTCACTCACTCTCTCTCTCACTCACTCACTCACTCACTCTCTCTCTCTCTCTCTCTCTCTCTCTCTCTCTCTCCGCAGCAATTCGTACTCGAGAGAATCGGACAAAGAGAAGAAGGAGGAAAAGAAAGAAAGAAAGAAAGAATGAAGGAAGGAAAGAGAAAATAGAGCTCTCTTTTTGCAACTGGCCCGTTAGCGGCTCCAATGGATGCCGAGGCCCCGGATTCTTGTTTCTGCCAGCTGCCACCGCGTGTGTGAGGCGACGGGAGTTCCTTGTTGTAGCCAAGTGACAAGCGAGCGTGTTCTAACCCAAATGGGGCTATAGAAAAATCCAAGCAACCAAAAAAAAAAAAAAAAAAAAAAAAGCCCAATTTGTAGAAATTCCAGACCGCCAATGCTTTGCAAAAGAACGAAGGGATAGAGCCCTCCAAAAAGAGCATATGTACAGTTTTATTATTTCTTCTTCTTCTTCTTCTTCTTCTTCTTCTTCTTCTTCTTCTTATTCTCTCTCTCTCTCTCTCTTTTTTTTTTTCGCTAGTTTCTGCTTGACGAGAGGGTGGGGAAAAGGAAGAAGGGCTTAGGACGAGGAGGAAGGGCTAAAGAGCACCAAAAAGAGAGAGGAGAGGGAAAAAACAACAACAACAACAACAACAACAACAGTATAACGAACGGTGAAGATGAGCTGGGACGGCTCTAGGAGACAGACTCGAGCATTGCAGGGTCCGGTCAGCCAGGGAAGCCTCTAAAGAAGAGATATTAATTAGGAGGGAGAGAGGAAGGAAGAGGTCGTGAGGAAGAAGAGCGCAGCATGGGAGCCCCATTGATCGATGGGGAACGTTCTCTCGACAACAATTTATATACCAGGAGGACTGGCAAGACAGTACGATACGACAAGCATACTTCCGATATGGTCTAGGCCAATGCTATGCATAATAGGGTAAAAGCCATTCTGCATATGTACAAGTGGTCTACTGAGAGGAAGAGGCGAGCCACGTAGGGGTACGGGCCAAGTACAGAGGCGCATACACGCCGAGCAGTGCGGCAGCAAGGTAGCATCTTGGTAGCCCGGCTGGCATTTGCTACGAAATTCTCAGGTGGGCTCTACCTTAGTACCTTAGTAGTACACTCACACGGCAGACGCTGGTTTTTTTTAGCGGAGAGACCTGAGATGGGGGAGGGGGGGGGGGTGGGCGTATCGGGCCAATTCATCGCCATGTAGCGACTTGTACTGTCTCTTTGGGGCTAGCGCGGCCGGCCTGGACCTCGTTTTGCAACGAAAAAAAAAAGAAGGAAAAAAAAAAAAAAAAACTACGAGTAACTTCCAAGTTGGCCAGTACCTACTTTGCAACTCCACAAAGTCGCGGCCCCGACCCTCTCTTCCAAAAAGCTTCAGTTGGCATCCTCGCCGCACTAAGATCTCCACAGGGTGCAAAGCACAATGGCCACCATCACCATCCGGCCTGCCCAAGGCGACTGCGACTGCGACTGCGGCTGAGATTGCGTTCCAAATGTCGCTTCGGTATGCCGCCAGCGAGAAGGGGGAGGGGATCACGGACGCCAGAGCCATGGAACATGTGCCGGCGGTGCAGTTGGCGTCGGGGTCCGGGGGGGGGGGGGGCCTTTCGATGCTTTGGGTAGCTCTCCGTTGCGAAAATCGACTTTTGGCGCCGTCAGCTGTGACTGGAGATTTTGGTGCTCTTGCAGGTGGACTCTCGTTTTTTCCTCTTTTCTCGCCTTCAACACCGCGCGGGCCGGCCACTCACAGGTGTGCTCGCGAACCATCTACGAGATAGGGTCCTGGGAGGGTCCGTCGCCAAGCGAGCATTGGGAGGAGTCAAATCACCGTGGGGCGATGCGCAAGGAAGCCAGTACACCAAAAAAAAAAAAGGAAAGAAAAAAAAATAATATGAAAAAAGAAAAAGAAAAAAGCGAAAAAAAGGGAAAAAAGGAAAAGGAAAAAGGAAAAAAAGGAAAAAGAAAAAAAGAAAATCACGCGGGAGGCGAGGACGACGGCAAACAACGGGCGATGTCGATATTGATTGGAGAATTGGGACGCCGGAGAGCGCATCAACAAGGACGGATCAAGGAAAGGCGATGCCACCAGCCAGGGTCCGACCCGTCGACCGTTTTTTATATGGAGCCTTTTTGAAGGCAAGTGCTACTATTAGTAGCAGCAGTACTGGTTGGCCGGCACCTTGATCGACTGGGTGGGTTGCTCTGCGTTGCTTTTTTGCGTTGCTTTTTTGCGTTGCTTTTTGCGCTGCGCTGCGACTTTGTTATCGTCGAGCCAGAAGGAATTCGGCAGGCCTGGCTTTATCCGCGAGCACGGCTGTTGGCTGGCGAGCAGGAGCAAAAAAAAAAAGAAAAAAAAAAGAAAAAAAGAGAAAAAAAAGGGGGGCGCGTGTGTGGACGAGGCATCGCGACCGACTCGCAGCAAAAAGGGCGAAGAAAGCTTGTGTTGTTGAGATACACACGATCCCGACGCGATGCGAGCTGTTTTGCGGATGGGCAGCTTCCCAACACCATGGCCTGCTGCATAGCACACTCCGTAGTAGCACTGGGAATAAGAATAGGCTCCCCTACCTCCCCCCTTGAGGTGTTACGGGGTGCCCTACACACTCCGGACGTCGAGCGCAGCATTGCTTGCTGTTCGGTGTTGACCTGACATCTGACATATGGTCGGTCATAACATACATCCCCAAAAGACCGCCAGGTGGGTTAGGACGGCGGCTTCTCCATGGGGAGAGCGTGTAGCTCCTCTGGATGCATCAAGAGGGGGGGCGAAAATACAGAGCGGCAATTCCTTGTTTTTTTTTTCTTTTCCTTTCTCTTCTCTTCTCTTCCATTCTTTTTTTTCTGGCCAGATCCTTGCTGTTGACGTGCCTTTTTGGGATGCCTTGCATGGCATACCGACGTCTCACACACACACAGTCTAGAAGGACGGTTGAGGCAACGATTTAAGGAAGCCAAAAGAAGAGGGAAAAAAAATGAGAGAGAGAGAGAGAGAGAGAAAAGAAGAAAAAAAAAGAGAGAAAAAAAAGAGAAAAGAGAGAGAGAAAGCGAGAGAGAAAGAGAGAGAGAAAACCTGCAGACAAGACTCTCCGTGCCGTTGCCCAACCACAGCCGACCAAAGCGTCTCTAGTACGTAATTACTAGGTACTAGCAGGCTGGCATCCAAATGCAGGTACTGCAGTTGTGGGCATTGCCGCGCCTCGGTCGCATCTGCTCCGCCCAGCATCGAAATGGTGCCAGCAGCGGACCGTGTCCATGCCGCCCGCAGTGGCCGCGCGGGCATCCATCGGCATCATCCATGCCGCCATAGCATCGAGCCGGTCGATGGAGCTGCGAGCAGATCGACCTGTGTGAACACGCACGTACGTACGTACATGGGCGGGTGGCTGGTATTTGCCGACGGGTGCCGTTGGAACGGGCATCACGCAACGCCCGAAGTGCGCTTCCCCAACAATGGCCGTCGAAAGTTGTTCTCCCAGGTGTCCCGAAGCATGTGGCCGGGGCTGTTTTGGACACGGCCGGGCGACCAGCCTTGACATTTGCACAACCGTCGTATATGTGCTTCCCGTACGGGGGGAGTCGAGATGAGGCATGCGGTGCGACACCAAACCTTGCGCGCATGGCTTTGACAGGGCAGAAGATGTACGGAGTATACATGTATATGCGTATATATATATATACATTTATATATATATTATATATACACTATATATATATATTATATATACACTATATATATATAAAGCAAAGGAGATGGGCTTTTGAGAAAATAAGCATCACCCAGGCTTGGTGGGACGCCATAGTACGCACGGAGTACTCGGTGAATGACGAGTGCCTCCATGTATACTCTATACGGGAGTATCTTGGGTGTTGTCATTTTCCGGCTCCGGAGCTGGTTGCCTTGGGGATTGCCATTGTTGTTTGTCCTTGTTGTTGTTGTTGCTGGCAAAAAGGAAAGAAGAAGAAGAAGAAGAAGAAGAAGAAGAATGGGGGTCCAAACAGCGTCTTCCACGACGCAGCGGCGAAGCAAACTTGGACAAGGAAGACTGGACCTGCTGGGAGCCAACAACAACAGCAACAACAGTAACAACAACAACAGCAGCAGCAGCAACAACAACAACAACAACAACAACAACATCTAAAAAAAAAAAAAAAAAGGGGGGGGGGTGGTGGGCCTGGAACCAAAACGAGACAATGCAGGTCGTGGACCCTTTGCGCAGCACGCACTCCTTCGAAGCTTGCTTCTTTCTGGCGGCGCGTCTGCCGATACGAACGACGGCGGCGCTCCATTCGACGGGAGAAACAAGGGACGATTGAACCCGCGTCGTCCCAAAGTCCGTCCGTTTTTGCCGGGGAAAAGAAAAGCGCCGAGGGTCTGCCCAGAATTTCGCGATATGCCGCGGCCGAGAAGGTGTCCTTTTCTTCGGGGCGTCTCGGTCCCTTTTTTTTTTTTTTTTTCAATTTTTTTTTTTGCCTCGTCTATCGTGTGTGTTGTCTCCCGATGACCGTCTCGCTTTCCCTGCCTGCATCGCGTCGCATGGCGTGGCCCTACGCCGTTTTTGGGGGCCCATTGTCTTTTTGTCTTTTTTGCCATTTCGTCATTTCGTCTTTCGTCTTTGCCTTTGCCTTTATCTTTGCCTTTGTCTCTGCTGCTGCTGCCGCTGCTACTACGTACTACTACTACTACTACTGCACTCCAATGACACCTCTCTCCAAGGTAGTAAATACATACCTTTACCTGCAGTACATTAGTGATATACTATAAGGTAGTTATTACCAATCTGGGCAGCAGTGGTAAGGTACGAGGTAGTTTATGTGAGCATCCGCACAAGCACAGCCATGCTCCCCATCGAGTCATCGGCACTCAATGAGCCCCCCCATTGTGCCTTTTTTCACTTTCAGCATCCGTGCCCTTGAGGACTCCGAGAGACGGGCTCTGCACAGTCCCGGCCGGGAGAGCGTGTCGAGATGGGTTCGACTCGGAGCAAGGGTGCATGTATATATATATGTATAAGGTATATATGTGTGTGTATACTATATATACTAATTATCTATATATATATATATATATATATATATATATATATGGATTAGGTAGAATATTATGATACATGTATATATACTAGGTACTGCAAAGCCGCCAACCCCCGCCGAGTGGAGGAGGCGTACGAGCGCAAGTACAAGTACTGCTGCCGTACCAGCAACGCCGTGCTCCCGTACAATTTAAACTTCTCTTTCCATGTCGACAACGGGCGACCCCATCGCGCGCCCCGGCCCCGGCCCCGGCCCCGGCCATGCCTCTCTGTTGGGAAACCCATGCCTTTCGCCTTGTGCCATTTCGCAGAGCGCGCCGCGTCTTTTGATCGTGTGCTGCTCGCAACTCGAACCGGCACGGCGCGCGGAGGGCCGGCCTGCTTTGGTACTGGGTAGGAACCTTTAGGTAGCAGGTACTATATAGCAGGTACCTTACCTGGGTACTACCTTGCCAGGTACCTTGCCTAAGTAGGCAGGTAAAGTAAGGTACCTAGTAGGTAGGCAGCACTTTAAGGTACGGTTTGGACGGACAACAGCCGCCGTTGCAACATCAGGGCTTTTTTTTTTTTTCTTTTACCTCCCCGTTGCCCCGTTTTCTTCGTCCCCGGTCCATCTAGACTTTCGCGATGGGGATGAAATAAGAAATAAGAACTGCTGGGCTCCTCCATCCAGAAAGCAGGTCAGGGCTCTGGGGCCCGCTGAACAATGGAGCAGACGTCGTCGTTCCTTGTTCGAAAAAGACTTGTGCTCGCGCAGAACTCGTAGTGCGTGCCAGCCCATACGCAAAAAAAAAAAAAAAAAAAAAACTACAAACCTGCTGTATATATATATATATATATATATATAGACATATACCATATAAGGTATAGACCTTAGATATATAGATACCTTAATGTATATATAAAAGGCGCCCTGCCTCGCTCGACACCGGCACTCGTACCTACCTGGTACTGGCACCGCCGGCCGCGAGCAGCTTGAGCTCATCCCCTGGAGCTCGTCCCTGACCTGCCTCGGTCCCCCCCCTGAAGCCTGTGTGAGGCCCCCCCCATCAGCCAAGCCCACCGCCCACTAAACCGCCCACTAAACCGCCCACACCCGCGGAGCTGCCAAAAGCCTAACTCTGATCTGCCAAACTGCCCTCCTCTCCTCTCCTCTCGCCTTGTCGCCATCTCTCCCTCTCTCCCTCTCCTCCCCCCCCTCTCTCTCTCGCCTCGTTGCTCTCGTCCTGCATCTCTCAGGCCAGGCACGCAGCATCTTGCATGTCCACCAAGCCGTTACGGAGCTGACCGCTATCCCTCGCGCCGCCTCGTTCAATGCTAGACATACATGGGCGGCAGCACAGTGTGTCTGATCCGCGATCTGCCCATGGCGGCCTCGGCCCTGGATGCTGACGGTGACGTCCTTCGGGCGCGACTCTCTCGACAAAGCCCGTGGGAATGCCGAGCTGCTGCTGTAGTACCTAGGGGGAGGGGATGGGGGTTCTTCTTTCTTCTTTCTTCTTCTTCTTCTTTCTTCTTTCTTCTTTTTCTTCTTCTCCCCTCCCCACCCCCCAGGATTCGATGCCTGTCGGCAGAGAGATGCGGCCGGTCCAATTGGTCCATCGCCTTTTGGATCGTGGCCGCCGCTCGCTTCTGCTGCTGCTGCTTGCTGCTGCGCCGTTCATCTCGCCAGAAACCAAAGAAAAAAGAATGCTACTCTCGCCTCGCCTCGCCAGCTAGCTAGCAAGTGCTTGTCCCTTTAGCGGCTCTCCGATGCGCGGATGGCATCCCTACGAGCCGAATGGCGGGCGACGCCGGCTGCAAATTCAGCCTGTAGCTGGCGCTCGCACTCAGTTCTGCCGGGGCTTTCTTTGTGCCTTGCGCTGCCGGAGCTCTGCTGTTCGCGTCGTCTCCTTTGGCTGCCGGCCCAGCCAAAGGCAGGAGGATACACACCACGGAGTGGCATACGAATGAACGCTATACTGCGTGCTTGCTCCGTGCAAAGTGATGCCGGCGGTAATGGCTTAGTAGGGAGTAGTCGCTTGCTGCTTACAATGCCGGCGGCACTCGTTCCACGGCGACGCCTCGGCTCCATGAACGGGATATATACAGTACGATGCTCCGCACCACGACGATCTGCCTCCATATAGTATCTTGATGGCTGGCGGCCCAGGAACGGGGTAGCCAAGTGTCATGCCCCCCCCCCCCCCCCTTCTCGCTAGCCAGCTCGAGCGTCTCGGAAGCGCAGGCTCTTCTCCCCCAAGCCCCTGGCCGGGACGCGTGTCGACCTTTTCGGCAGTCCTGTGTTTCCTCGACGGGACACCCTTACCATGGATCCCTACCTGCATGCACACACACCAAGCACGGAGCGCCTACTGTAATCTACATACTACTGCTGCTACTGCTGCTACTACTACTACTACTACTACTACTACTCCGTATACAGGCAGGGAAATACGGATCACTGCTAGTGCTGGTACGGTGCTGCTGGGTAGTATCGCGCCCGAGAAGCGACTGCGGATGATGCGAATTTAGCCATTCGCGGGTTCGGAGGCGCGCGGCCAAACGGTGCCAAGGGGGCCCGTCCATCTTTCCACGGCATCCCGCCTTCTTCGCGCGCCCAACCGAGGGCAAGCTCCTCTAAGCTCTCTCCGTCTCTCTCTCTCCGTCTCCGTCTCTCTCTGTCTGTCTGTCTACCTGCGCTGCTGCTCCGGCAGGAGGCATTTTGTACATTTTCCTTACAAATGCTCGAGGCCAAAAGGGGGGGAATGCGCGAGGACCAACCAAGCAACATGTCATGCAATGTGCGACCAACCCCACGGCGGCCAACGAGCTTCCTTTGAGCAAATCGGCTCTGGCGTCTTCCATGCCCGGCCATGCCCTTTCCACTCTGCAGGCGGCAAAAGTCGCTGTGCATGCGGCGCCGCCGTCGTTCAGGCAATCGCCAGCCCGACTGATAGCAGATCCCAGTCCGTCGTTTTTTTGGCCTCTCACTGGGCCGCTCCGTGTCCCACTGTGGAGGCCGCTGCCGGCTTACAAGTTGGTATGACTGCCATCGCCCTGCACCGGAGCACACACAAAGGGCAACCAGTCTCAATGTACGGAGCAGGTGCTCCGTGTGTGTGTGTGTGTGTGTGTGT
Source organism: Trichoderma cornu-damae (assembly GCA_020631695.1). Lineage (NCBI taxonomy): Eukaryota > Fungi > Ascomycota > Sordariomycetes > Hypocreales > Hypocreaceae > Trichoderma > Trichoderma cornu-damae. Next base: position 3,374,901 of record CM036088.1, read on the forward strand.
GCGTGCAGAGCAACACTTTGCTTGTACGAGCGTGGGATGGGGAGCGAGCAGTGCCAAGCTGCCCACGAGTAGTACACGCTTCGTGCATGCACATGGCATCAGGAGCACCTGGCACAATGTTACAGGCTCCTCAGCCAAAGCCCGTGTCCGCCACTGGACGGGATCATTTGGCCCCCCTCCCTCCTCTTCAGCTTCGCTTGTTCTCGCCGGCCAGGCCATGCACAAGTATGGCGCGCCGTATACGGACGAATCCCAGCAACCATTGCTTCGCACCTCACCTCCGCAGCAATCTCAACATCCGCGCAGCCAAAGGGGAGGGCCGGTCTCCCGCGGACAAGCTCCGCGCACAGGCGCCAGTCACCAAGATGGCGCGCACGGCCGAGGGCGAGATGCTCCAGGAGGAGGGCCGCCCACGGATCTGACAACGCACGCTCTGCCCTAAACCTTCCTCGCCTGTCGATTCGGGGCTGAGGAGGACGGAGAGAGAGAGAGAGAGAGAGAGTGAAACACAACTCTGGCCTTTTGTCCGGTATGCTCGTTGGCTGCCATTGCCAAAGGCGCCCGACCACTTGAGGACCGTAGGCCGCCTCGTTGCCACCCGGCCCGCTCCATCCGGCACTCGGGCGTCGGTCCTATCCCAGGCCACGACAAGGTGCGAATAACGCGAGTTGAGAAGCGCATATTGCCTGATTCTCAACGGAGCCTGTTAGTCGCGCGTCTGCGTGGCGTGACCGGAGACATCGGCCTCCTCCGCTTTCGCAGACCGGGCCAACACGGGTGGGGGGCTCTCGTACGGAGCCCCTATGAGGCCCGGACTTGACGGTGCCTTTCTCCCTCGTCATTTCCCGGTTCAAAAGTAAACAGGCAAGGCGAGCAAGGCGAGCGACTGGATTTCTTTTTTTTTTTTTTTTTTTTCATTTGTCATTTGGTAATCTGACAAGCTCACTTTTCAACGCAACTTTTTTTTTTCTTTCCTTTTTTTTTTTTAAAAAAAAATTCTTTGTTTTATTTTATTTATTTATTTTTGCTGATGGTCGGATTCTGCGCTACAAAGGATGCAAAAGTCCCGGCCCAGAAACCAAATTTCCTGCCCGAACCGAAAGTTCTACAAGCCCAGGCCTTGGTGGGATATTATTCCTATTACTCATGTCCTGTTTTTTTTTTTTTTTTTTTTTTTTTGCCAACAGGGTAAAGGCCTTCATTGAGTGAACAGGAGCAAGTTACGGGGTAGATTTTGTGCCATGGTAATAAAATCAATAAATAATAAAAGTCTTGTGTCGTGTCTACTTGAAGTTTTTTGTTGTGTGTATTGGGCATCAAACTTGAGAGTGTACAAGATGGTGCTATATTGCCGGAACTCGAATTCCAGAGGCATACGGTTCGTTTCGTAAGAGAGACAGAGAATATATCAGGGAGGCTTCGGCAAGCGATCCCTGCTTGTTCACGATCGGAGGCGAATTGAGCGTGGAGCGCCGTGATGCCATCACGGCGTGCGCATTCGTGTAGCGGCTTGTCTCTCCATACGGATTCCTGACTGCAAAAAAAAAACTTGGAATCGAGAGGGAGGGATCGCGAACGAGTTACCGTGTAATATCAATATCAATCTTGAAGGGGATGCGGTTCCCCGTTTTGCAAAGAAGTTGCGACTGCGCGATGGGGGGATACATTTCACTTCAATTCGAAGACAATGTGCATTTCCAATATTGTCTGTGCATGACAAGTTTGCGGCGCTGCTCCGAGGCTCACTTGTATATCTATCTGTATATGAACCGTCCATCGAGCTATTCATTTGCTTGCGTTTCCATGTACAATCAGCGAAGCGTTTCTCCTGTATACAGAACACGTTCATGGGGCGAGGAACTGGATTCGACGAGATTGGCACCGTCCGTTGATTGATTGCTATTGAAACCCTCTTTCGTAGAAAGATAGATTATGCGGCTTCTTTTTCTAATTTTTTTTTCAAATTTTTTTTTCTTCTTCTTTTCACCCCCCTTCTTTCGAGGTTGAATTGAAAGATTACTCATAGTTTGGTATACGTAGCTGGAGGATTCAAGAGATGCGGGGCCAGCGTCGATAGCATTGCGGTTTTTTGCAAGCCATATATCAAACGCGCTGATGTTGTGTGCCCCGAGTGAGCGTGTTGGGATTCTAGAAGGAATGAGGAGAAAGGGGGGGGGGGGGGGGGGTTAAACTATAGACGACAAACACCTGTCCATTTGGTGTTGTTATTCTACAAGTACACCTAGAGATGCGGCAATGGCATGACCACTTGCGAGGGTGTATTCCAGTGGGAGGAGAAGCGATGTTGTCTGGAAACCCATGTCGACTGACTTGATGGACATACAACTCTTGCTTGATGAAGAGCCTGGATATCCATTCTACATGTTTCTTTTGTCCATGTACGGGGACGGGGACGGGGGCACTTGATCGTCGTGGTGTGAAAGTCACGGCGGGCTCTTGACATGCTTTGCTCAGATGAATCGAAATATCTATGGTTTGAAAAAGAAAAAAAAGAAAAAAAGAAAAAGAAAAGAATATATATATATATATATATATATATATATATATATCAGGAAGCATTTCTAGGTCATACGAGCCAAAGATGCTAGCCATTGGCATGATTTCAACATTATGTTTGTTTCCCCCTTCTTTCTTTCCTCTTTTCTCTTACATTAGATATGTACAGACGGACAGACGGACATTCTATTCCAAGCTAGAAAGAAAAAAAAAAGAAGAAGAGGGAAAAGGGGTAACCCCCCCCCCCCCCCCCCTCCCCCCTTAAAAATTTTTCAAAAAAAAAAAAAAAACTGACATATGATAGCCAAAAGAGAAAGAAAGGTACCACGAAAGTACTGTACATCCCGAGATACCAAGAGGAGCGCTGCCCCTGGATTTTTTTTTTTTTTTTTTTTTTTTTTTTTTTTTTACTCTTTTCGGGAGAGGCGTGCAGCATCTCTTGTGCCAACCGGGAAAAACAAGCCAAGCGATGAAACCACATATACATCATGCCATGCAGGCCAGGACGGCTGCCTTTTTTTTTTTTGTTTTTTTTTTTTTTTTGGCTTAGGGAGCGAGCGATGTATCAAGTTTTCTTCCTGCTCGTTTTCTGCGAGTCATTACAAAATGACGACGCAGGGCATATGGTGGTGCGGATTTTTCTTTTCTTTCTTTTTTTTTTTTAAAAAAAAAATAAAAAAGCCGAAAGAAGAAAAAGAAAAAGAAAAAAAAGGGGGGCAAGGAAGGGTTTGATGGAGGTTTTGACGTCGTCGTGCGTCTCCGTGGGATCCCTGATGGGATAGAGAGAGAGAGAGAGAGAGAGAGAGAGAGAGAAAGGGGGGGTTGCAATTTGGGGGCATTGGAGAGGTGGAGGTTGTAGAATCAGATCGGGAAGAAGCCTGACTATGGTAAAAATGCGGAGAGAAAGGCAGAAAAAAAAAGGGGGGGGGGGAGGTCTTTCTTATTTATTTATTTATTTATTTAATAGAATGATGTAGGGTGAATTCAATTTAGAGCTTTTGTTTTTCCTTTCTTTTTTTTCTTTTCTTCTTTTGCTATCAAATTCGATTTGCTATATGCCTTGCTGCTTGTACAATGAATCTATTGAGCTGTGGCGAGTTAGACCCAAAAAAAGGGGGGGAGGGTTGGAAAGAAAAGAGGGAGTTTTGTCATTTTTATACGGGAGAGGCGGCTCTGTGTAGACGACTTGATGTCACGGCGCTTTTTTTTTTTTTTTTTTTTCTCGACATCCCGGATTCGATAACATAGCACGAGCTTTTTTTTTTTTGTCGTTTCATGAGATTTCGTTGGTTGCCTCTCCGTCGATGGAGCGTTTTTTTTTTGTTTGCTGAGATGTTCGTCTCCAGGATGAATTCATGCACGGTCGGTAGCGAGAGAGCAATCTTCTCGAGCACATCACGATGCGAGGTTTTGAAGCTGAATGAAAAGCATGGCAGTTTCTGTGCATTAAGTGGTCATTTAGTTTCCAATATATATATATGTGTGTGTATGTATATATATATATGTGTGTGTATGTATATATATATATATGTGTGTGTGTGTATAAGAGTTGTATATAAAGTGACATTCAACTATATATATATATATATACAGTATCTATATCTATATATTGGCACGCTCCTCGTGCTGCTCGCACTCATATCGGCTTGTAAGCGCCCCGGCTATGCAAGTCAACAAGGCATCCAAGTGACCCTATATATAATACAATGTCTACAGTCGGTGGTGCGGTTTGCTGTAGTCCACGAGGTCGCCCGTGTCTACGTCGTAATATCAATTTGCCAGCCAACAGCGTCTTCAAGTCTCTCCGGAGATGACGACAATCATAAGATTTTCATATCTGAGCAGTTTTGTTCTTATTACATGTGGTTTCCTTTTATATATATAACGGCTGGCTTATACTTTGTCCATTTCTAGGTGGTCTTGGCGGAAAAGGAGAAGAAGAGGAGGAGGAGGAAGAAGAAGAAGACGAAGAGGAAACAAACTGTAGTATTTTCGTAATGACCACAGTATAGGAGAAGAATTGCAAAGCGATAGAGCCAGAAGGGAACAAACTTTGGTAGATATATGCCAGCCAGCTGGTTTTTGACGAAAAGGATGTCTTGTCCCGAGGATACGTAGCTTGAAACAGCCATCATCTTGATTGAACGCGGCAGGCCGGTTGCCAGAAACTACTACTTGACCGGTTCTATGCCATCAAAAATGCGAGATGAATGCAGTGCAAGGGCAAAGGCTGGGCAACCAACTAGAGAGGTAAGAGATGCACCCCCTCAGAGCATATATACATATACATGTACATATATATATATATATACATAAACATATATATATATACATGTGCACACACACACACACACATATATATATATAGCATGTATAGGTTAACCAAGAGCTCTGTTAAGCTTCTCATCTTACCGCTGCCCATTTCCGTGGGCTTGGCGTGGCATTTGGCCTTTCGTTTCTTATACGCCAACAATAATACCCCATGAAGACGCCCATCTGCTCTGCAGTATGAAGTGGTGGTTTGTTATTAGTGCCGGGGCTCACTTTCATCTGCAAAGGTAGCACAAGGCGAACCTGAACGGCAGCCCTGAGAGGTTATCGGCGCAAGCGTCAAAATGCACACAGCACACACAGGTGGTGATGGGAATCAAATCCCTCGAGCCACAGGCAGGATCCCGTCACCAACTCTACTACCTACTACTGCTAACTTGCCTTGTGGTTGGTTTAGTCTGCTAATAGCCAATGCTCCGTCGCCACCGAGGTACGATGCGCTCTTTTCTCTACATCTCGCGTCGGTTCAACGCGGTTTTGGCCCCCGAAGTGGGCACGACAAGCGCTCCAGCGTCCGCGTACCGAGTGAGGAGGGGGAGGGGGAGGGGGGGGGAGATTCGAGAATGATATCGGCATTATCGACGATCTGATTGTAGAGGAGAGAGATATGATACTAGTTGTATTCGCGTGGCCTTGAGTTGGGATCATGGCATGAAAGTCGAAAGTGGATGGATGACCAGCTGACGGGACCGCGTGGCGATGACTCCCGTGGCGGAGCACCTAAATTGGGGGGGGAGGATTGATCAAACGATGGCGAAGAGCATGGAGTAGATACAGTAGAGAAAGGATGTCGCCGTCTCCATCTGGAAGGCTGAGCTGAGCCTGTGTGGCTCAGTCTACCGACACACACACGTTGATGCCGCGTCAGGCCAGAAAGGCGTGGACGAAGCCTCACAAGGCTGCCATGACCATGACGTTTTGAGGCCGGATACGACAATGGGTATATTTGTTTTGTCACAGGCGAGGGCGTGTTATAAAAAAAATATAAAAAAAAAGAGCGTTCCATGTGTGCAGAAGAGAGGTAAGACTAATACGTACTACTGCTGCTATTATGTACTTACTATCACCGGAACTGAAGCGGGGCCGTAGTCGGCGTAAGGAACAAAAAAATCGAGTGGATCACGGAGGCGATTGGCCAACGAGAGAGATGGAGCGATTGGCTGCCAGAAAGCCGGAACGTTGCGCCGCCGTGAGGGAAGAGGGCTCTTGATCTTTTTTGCCATCCCGCGTGCCAAACCCAGAGAGCGATGAATTGAGCCGACGGCGAGACGGGGTGACGAGAGGGCCCAACGGGCGAGAGGGAGAGGGGATACATGAGAGTGAGAGAGCAAGACGATACCGAAGACCAGGACAGTCTTTGCACCGTAGCAGCATTTTTCCGGTGGTCGGCAACGCTATCGCAAGATGGGTTTGATTGATATGATGGGCGAAAAAAAAAAGGAGGAGGGAGGGAGGGGGGGGGGTGGGTTCGGACAGCTGGGATCTGCTGGACCCATGAGTGGCCGGATATCAACAAGGCAGAAAGGCCTCTCCTCCCCCCCCCCCCCCCCCCTCGATCAGCGTCGACGAGCGGCTGAAGCTGCACCCTTTTTGGGGCCGTCGCTCCCGTAGCCCCGCGGGCCTGAGCGGCCGAGATATCAAATCACAAGCCGCGAAGGTCTGTCTTGTTGTTGTTGTCGTTGTCGTTGTCGTCTGCTGCAGCGAGCGAGCGGGCGACGCCATGGTCGTCCCCCCCCCCTTCTCCGGACGAATGGCGTCGAATGGCGCAAGTCAGGGGGGCGGTTGGTCCTTGTTGGGAGCTGGAGATGGGATGGAAGACGGGGGGGGAAACGAACGAACAAGACGAAAAACGAAAAGAGACACCGTTGGTATGAGCAGCAGTTGTATCTCTATGCAGTCCGTAGTGGTACTATCAGACGAGAGAGAGAGAGAGAGAGAGAGAGAGAGAGAGAGAGAGAGAGAGGCCCGCGGCGGGGTTCATGGAGGGAAACACGGGCGCCGACGAATCATGGGAACGCTCTCTCTCTCTCTCTCTCTCTGTATTCTGTCTTCTGTCTCTATCTTTCTCTGTCTCTGTCTCTGTGCATCTTGTTCTCTCTCTCTATCTGTTCGTCTCTCCCCATGTTGTTCGTCTCTCTTCTCCCTCTCTCCGTCTGTCCATCTCTCTCAAGCCAACGCCTTGACAGAGAACCGGCACAAAAGTTCGCACGGGGTTCATTTCACTCCGTCCCCGTAACTCCGATGCTCCAATACTGCTTCCTCATTTCATCATGGCTTTGTCCGCAAATGCTCCGTTCTCCGTACATGGACGTAAATCATGTGGATCTTTCCTTTCCTTTTTTTTTTTTCCAATTTCTTTTTCTTCCACCGCCATCCTCAAGTCTATACGTACCGACGCGAGGAGAGGGGGGGAAGAGGCGGGAACGCAGAAAGGAGAGGGAATTTCTCCTGGTCTTTTTTTTTTTTTTTTTTTTTTTTTTTTTTTTTTTTTTCCCTCTCTTCCTTCCTGTCTTATCGCAGCAGCCCCATCGTGTAAGCGGTAGGAGGAGGAGGAAGGAGGGGATGGAAAAGCGGTGGCAGAGGGTAAACGTCTGTACCTTCTTTTGGTCCGCCATTCTCCGCCCCATGTTCCCTCGCCTCAGTAGGTACCTACTCGTCACCTGCTCCAAGCAACGGAGCTGTACTGGTGGGATGGGTAGCTACTGGGTACTGGGTACCGGGGCCGTATGCAACTACTGTATGGAGCGCGCAATAAGAGGAAAGAGCAAGAAGTACCTTAGGTTAGTACTAGGTACCTATGGCAGTACTCATACCTTAGGTATGGTGCCGTACTCTGTACTCTTTTTTCAAGTCATGGATCCAGGCACAGCTCAGCGCTGCTGGGGGCTATGCAGATCATTTACCGCCAGATTGTTGGAAGCCGTTCAGGCGGGCTTGCCTGCGTCCCGCCTCCCCGGTAGGTACTATAGGTATGTACTAAGGCAGAAATTTCCCTTGTCGCCGCCTTCGACTGAGACACGCATGGCGCACGACCGCACAAGAAGAAAGAGAGCATGGCTGGCATGGCAACTTTGGAGACGTGCGTGTCTTGGAATTCCCGCTGCAACAAGCGCTTTGCATGCTCATCCCGTGACCTGTACGCACGCGCAAAGAGAGAGACAGACAGACAGACAGACAGACAGACAGACAGACAGAGACAGACAGAGATAGGCAGACAGAGACAGACAGAGACGGAGACAGAGACAGAGAGATTTGCCCTCGTATGTACGTACCTGTACTGGGGAGCACTAAAAGAAGCCCTCGAGGCGGTCTCTCTCCCCCCCTCACAGCACCTGCTCCGTACGTACAGTAGCGGTATCCAGCTCGCGCTGCAGGTGTGATTCCGCAAGTTCGCCAAGACCCCGATAACAGCCCGTGACTGGCGATCGGTTATGTCTCTTGCCCCGGGAGATGCATACAAACTAGTTAAAACTGCCCACCACTACTAACTTACACTACTAAACTTACACTACTAACGTTGGAGGGGGCAAAAAAAAAAGGGAGAAGAAGAGATGAAAAGGAAAAAAAGAAAAAAAAAAAGGAAAAAAAAAAAGGAAAAAAAAAAAAAAAGAACACAGCAACCTCGAAAGCGGGGGAGACGGGGCGTTGTCCGTCCCGGTATTGGAACTCTCGAACCAAGGGCGCAAATCCGAGCTCGTCTCCTCATCCGGAGCGCGGCTGTTTTTTTTTGGTTCTCTCTCTTGCGTTCTCTCGTCGCGTCATGATTACCATGTGCCGCGTCGTGCTATAAACGTTGTACGGGATGCGTTGCATTGGAGCGGTGTTGGCCGGCAGCTGCGCGCTTTTTACCAACGCACCATGGGGAAGTCTATGGAATGGGCGGTGATGAGCTTTTTTTTTTTTATTTGTTTATTTGTTTATTTGATTATTTACATGTTTATTTATTTATTTATTTTGCACGATTTATTTCAGCGTTGCCTCTGCCCTTTTCGCGGCGCGAGCGGGCGTTGGCGTGCCCCCCCCCCCCCCCCTCATTCATTGACGGGGAAGCGGGATGAGAATCCTCATTTTGTTGCTTCCCGCTTGGCACATTTCGTCTCAAACAGAGCGCATCACCAGCACGTCAACAATGAAGCTTTGAGAGGGAGGGGGGGGGGGAGGAACTTGTGCACGTAGCACAAAAGCACGGAGAACCTTGGGTATTACTAACCTTAGGTACGGAGTACTGTAGTAGGTACCGTACCTATTAGTACGTACGTACCTACCTTGGTTAGTACAAAACGATACTAGCAGGCAATAGGTAGGTACCAAGTACAGAGTCCGGGGTGCTGTGCCCTTTGATTCCGTGCTGCCACCATCCGGGTCTGGGAGGGTACCGAGTACATGGGACCATCCGCGCTGGAACAGTTCCCGGCCCGGGGGGGAGGGGGACCCGCACTCCAATAAACCGCAAGAGCAAGGGGCAGGCATCATGACCGCCTTTCCTGACATGCAGTGTTCTGCAGCTGCCTGCGCCGTCAATTTAAATACTACTATATAGGTTTATATTAAAAAAAAAAAAAAGGAATGAAAGAATTCATGAAAGAAAAAGAAAACAACTAGAAAAAAAATGGGGGAAAAAAAGAGAGAGAAAGAGAGCGAGAAAGAGAATGAAAGCAGTTGGAAGGAAGAAGAGAAACGCTACATCGCAGTATTCCGTCGAAGCCCCCTTTGAGGCGCTATCGGGCGGCGGCGGCGATGATAAGAAGAAGGGTTGAGATGTTCTGGGCGGCTGCTTTTGGCAAAGTTTCTATTACAGCCCCTCCCCTCCCCCCCAAGATGCGGTAATTTCGTTTTCGACCGCCGGTCCTTCGCTAAAATTTGGTTGGCAGAGAAAAGCCATACGGAGAACGGAGTACATACGAATGTAATTTTGCAAGGAGCCACTTGGGCTGATATTGCTTACCTACTATAAGTAGCACTAACGGTAACTGCCTTAGCAGTACCTCTATAGTACCAAGGTCACCCTACCAGGTACGTACCACCTAGGTACCTTAGTACTCGTAGTAAACAAGTGTAGTACGTACCACCTACCACGGGTGCATCATCTCGTCGATGGAAAAATAACCCTCGCTCAAACACCCCCCATTTTACGCAAACCCTGCCCGCCCTCCCCACAGGCGACGATGAGCTATCATGACGGGCGGAACGTCTGGAAACGCAGTCGAAGGCCGCAGCCCCGGCCGGTCTGGGATGCTCGCCGCTTTATGTCGCGTCCACGTGCCGCGCGCCGCGCTCATTTCATTTTGAGAGAGGGCTGACGAGGGAGGCTTGGGCCGCGAAGGATGAAAAAAAAAAAAAAAACCAAAAAAAACCAACCGCCGCCACCACCAGCGCCACCACCCGAGAAAAGTTCTTTCGTCCAGCGGTATCCAGCAACCAAACGCTCAACAAACCCCCCCCCAAAGTTCTCTTAGAGAGAGAGAGAGAGAGAGAGAGAGAGAGAGAAACGAGGCCATGACCGCTTTCAAGCTGCCTGAGCTGAGTTTGGCCGAGCCAAGGTTGCTGCTGTTGCCACCGGCAGCCAACACCGCCTTGGCCGGTCGTAATCGCGAGCCCGGGGCCCCGGCCAGCTTTTTTGCGCACTAGCCGTAGTGTTGATTGATTCCCTTTACCGACTGCGAGGTACGAGTACATCCGCCTAGCGGTAGCGGTACCTGCTGCTGCTGCTTCGCACCGGCGCCATCGCCGCCAGAGGTACCTCCGCCATTGGCGCCTACAGCACGCCGCATCCAGCGCATGGCCGGTACCTCTTCAGGGCGCCTTAGCGCTGCGCAAGTTACTTTTGCCCTTGGGTATGGTAGACCCCGGACCACCACCGCCATCCAGCCTCGGCCTCACCTCAACTGCCAGTCAGTATGTTGCTATACTACTTACTACACTATACCTGTTATTCTCTCCTCCTCTTCCACCATAACCTCGCCCCCCCCCCCCCCCCCCTTTCCCTCCCAGGGCCCCCGTTTCCCTCCTTTTTTTTCCCTTTCCCTCCATCCACCCCCGGACAAGCCCTGTCCGGAAATCCCCTCTTGCATCGTTCAAACCTGGTCATCGCCCTCTGCCTTGGGTCCTTTGGGGTGCGTTCCCGGGTGCCCAAAGCGTTGCGTCCGGTGGAGTCTCACAGTCGGTCGCCGTGTAACTCCCTTCAAACCCTCCCATACAACCAAGAGGAACCACGGCAACGATGGCTTGCAGTCGGTGTAGGTAGACACTATCTGCACAACTGCTAGCCGGAGGAAACGAATCTTCGGCATCGACAAGGGGGGGTGGGCCAGAGTGGGCTCGTTCGAATCCGAAACTTAAAACAAGAACCCAGAAGGAAGCATATTCGAAACCATTCCACCTGCTCTCTTGGCTTCCATTGCGTACAGCGTTACCCGCGCGCCCACACAACCTCCGCACACATTCACGATGGCCATGGCTTCATTACAGACGCAGCCCTCGGGCCACGGAAAGCTCACCAAGTCGCGCAGTCGCATCGTCGTCAAGCCCATCCTCAAGCGCCTGCACCACGTCCACTCTCACTCGGAGCGCAACTCGCTGGACCTGAACCGCGGCTGGGACGACCAGCCCGTCGCCACCACGCCCGAGCTGGAGTACGGGTCGTTCGACTTTGGATCGCGCGACCTGGACGACCTGAGCGCCGACCGGCGGCGCCTGTACGGCTCCAACTTCCCAACTGCGCCGGCCGCGGGCGCAAAGCTCGCGCGCGACGTCAGCTTCACCCTGTCCTCGACGGACCTGGGCCCCGGCGCTCCTGGCCTCGGGCGCGCAAACACCTTCTCGTCCTCGCACGCGCGCTCGACCAGCGGCAACTCGGTCACGGCTTCCGCCAGCGCTCGCATCGGGTCCTTTGTCCACCCCTTCCAGCAGATGCCCAGGACGTCCACGCCGCCTCTGCACTCGTATGCCAACTCGGTGACGTCGCTCGACAACGGCCTCGCGGGCCAGCAGCGCGACTTGACGTCCGCCATCGCCGAGAGCGGCGGCGACGAGGACGACGAGCTCGAGCTCGACGAGCAGCCCGCCTCGCCCGCCTCCCCCTCCCCCTCCCCCTCCCAGCCCGAGTCCAGCCCCGGCCGGGCGGCAGCTTCCGCCGCCAAGAAGCTCTCCTGCTCGTCCAGCCTCCGCTCCGACTCGCCGACCTCCAAGCCGGCCGCGGTGCCCAGCCGCCCGTCTCTCTCTGGCAGCCAGCGCCCCAGCGCAGATGGCCCTCCCGCGAGGGTCGCGGCCTCTCGCTCCAACTCGGGCCCTTCTGTACCACGTCTCGCCCAGGGCGCTGTGAATCACCAGTCCGTCTCGGCAAACGACTCTGCCCCGTCCGGCGCCGCGGTGCCGCTGCTCATCTCCACGCAAAAGACGCCCTCGAATCCCGTCTGCTCTCCCTCGCCCATATCCCCGTTCCGCACCTCTCTCGACATGAATGGTTTTCGCATTCGCTCGCGGAGCGAGATGGACACGGCCACTCGCCAGGAGCAGGTCCGGGAAGCCCGCCGCAAGTTCGAGGCCAAGGAGAAGGAAAAGGAAGAAAAGTACGCCCGGGAGCAGATCCGCAAGAGGGAGCGCGCCGATGCCAAGGAGGCTCAGAGGCGAAAGACGAGCTTCGGACACACCAGCGCCCTCTCCAGCGCCAGGAACTCATCCAGCGTCCGCGAAAAGACCGAGTCTGACCCGCTCAATGGAGGCTCGGCGCAAGGTGCGCAGCCTCAGGCTCCCTCCAGAAGCAAGTCGGCCAAGCGCAGGACGAACAGCCTCTGGACCGCCTTTATTCTTTGGCTGAGAACTCGCCTGCTCAAGCTGGCCAGGCGATAGGAGAGCCTGTCGCCATTTGAGACTCCTTTGAAGGGCAGCGACACGGGCCGAGGCAGCTTACGATTCTAGCATCATTCATCTCAACAACCCACACTGGACGCATATGAGTCCATTCGTCACCGGATACGAGTAATTGGTAACATGGTAGTCACAAAAGCGAATTTTACCACATAAACCTTCCTCATATATATCATTCTCCGCCTTCCCACCACTCATCATCAATCAACTTAGCGAAACTACGAAATTTTGGCGAGATCGAGATGCAGCCAACATCTCAAAATCATGATTTTTTTTTCACGGCCCTTTTGATACACAATTGGGGAGCAACAGGCCCCAGGCAAACGCAGCATCTGGAAATGCCGTTACTTCTTCTTTTTTTTATCATTTATTTTTATCACTTTTAACCAAATTTTTTTTTTTTTTTTGCGCGAAACACAAATGCAAATTTTGTCTTCTGCGAGGCGTTCTGGATATGGGGGGATAATAGTACAAGCATCGGGCGAAATGGTTGACTTTTTTTTTTTTCTCAACGTTTTGAGTCTTGATGATTTTATTTATCCGACTCCCTTTTTTTTTTTTTGATCTTACGAATTGCATACAGGAGGAAATACACATTATGGGCATGCTTTTGGGGAGCTTAGGAAAAGGAACCAACAATCCTTGAAACCCGAGCACAGACATTTGGATACATGGGCAGATTCAGGAGAAGGGAGTTCTGCTCCGAGGAGCTTTTTTTGTTCGAGATTTACGGATCACTTGAAGCGTTCTTCTTCTTCTTCTTCGATAACGCGAGACTTTTGGGGAGGAGTTTTGGCGGCGGTTGGACGAAAGGCCATAGACAGAGGGAGGGTCCGTACGTCGTTTTAGTGTTAGACTAAGTGGGTGTGAATACGAACAAAGTTGCAAATCATGGTTCTTTTCCCCTCTTTTCAAAGGCTGATTCTATCGTTGTGTCAGGTGTGTGATTTCTCTCTGCCCCCCCCCACCCCCTTTTTTTTTTTCTTTTTTTTTTTTTTTTTTGATCTTGTTTTGATGTGAGCGTTGGCCGTCGTCACTTGCGGCTATGCTCGTGAGTGGAGTTTGGCATCATTGTACATTGGCCAAGCGACCTGATTCGCCAAAGGGGGCAAATCAGATGAGAGCCTGCGAAAGGGGGGGTTCCCCTGGAGGGGGATCATCAGGGGCGCAGCAATCATGTTGGAGTTTGATGGGTTGCACTGGGGACGTTGCACGGGAGACGGCGGGTTGGGGAAGGGAGTTGGCACAAGAGAGGTGAGGGTCGATGAGTTTTGTTTGGGGTAACGATTGATGGGGGGGGGGTTCACGGAATTGCCCGTGTACAAACAAGACAAGACAGGAACGGAATACTATTTCTCTTTCATGCCAACCCACGTAACGTTGGATATGGATATAAGGTAGTAAGTACCTAATAGCTGCCTGTCTCGGCTATTTATTTACTCATATACATTTCTTTACGTGCGGCGCGCATACTTGGTGCTACCTTGGCCAATATCTACACGCTCTGCATGTTATATGAGGAATTGGTAAGGTATTTTCACAATAATATTCATGTATTAGGAGTGGCCTTTTTTTTTTTTTTCACCCCGGGGATTTACGAGCTACGTTTGCTTTTCCTCTTTTTTTTTAGAGCTTCGATCTTGACCTTACGTCCACGGGTGCCCACCAGGGATATCCCGGAGGAGCATCGTTTTCTATCGTGTCCTTGAAGGCCGGTTTTCTCTTTTGCAGAAAACTTTGGATTCCTTCCTGGGCGTCCTTGCTCCTGACGAGGGAGTAAAACAGCTTGCTCTCTACGAGGTGCGCTTCCTCGGGAGATGCCGGCGCCCGGTAGATCTGGTTCTTCATGACGGTGGCCGAGGCCAGGCTGACGTTGGCGGCAATCTCGTCGGCGATCCTGAGGGCGGTGGGGAGCACCTGGTCTGCGTCGACAAGCTCGGTGAAGAGGCCGTCGAGGAGCTTGTGGCTGGCGGGATAGACGCTGCCCGTGGTGGCCAGGTGCAGCGCCTTGGACGTGCCGATGAGGCGAGGCAGGAAGAAGCTGCTGCAGGCCTCGAGGCAGAACCCCCTCTGGCTGAAGACGAAGCCGATCTTGGCGTCCTTGCTCGCGACGCGGATGTTGGCCGGCAGCGTCATGGTGATGCCGATGCCGACCGCGGAGCCGTTGATGGCCACCACGACGGGCTTGGTGCAGCGGAAGAGCGCGAGGCTGACCTGGCCGCCCTCGTCGCGGTGTTCGTCGGCCGAGGGGCTGGACTCGCCCCGGTCGTTGAAGTCCATGCCGGCGCAGAAGATGTTGTTCTCGGCGTCGGACGAGGTCAGCACGACGGCCCTGACGCGGGCGTCCGCGGAGAGGAGCGCGTACGCCTTGATGAGGGACTCGGCCATTTCCTGAGTAAAGGCATTGCGGGCTGAGGGGCGGTGCAGCTTGATGACGACGACGGGCGTGACGCTGGGCGAGGACGCGGGATGGTGCGAGAATTGGAGAGTCGGCAGGGTGAAGGTGTTGTAGCTCGAGGGCGGTTCGGGGGGGGCCATTGCGTATTGTTGATGCTTTTTTTTATTTTATTTTTATTTTTATTTTTATTTTTATTTTTATTTTTAATCTTTTATTTACTTATTTATTTATTTTTCAAGTTGTTCTATTGCTGCCGTTGCTTTGGTGACTCGAAGGTTCCAGTGACGGCTTAGCAGTGAACATGAAGGCAGGTGCCATTGACATTTTAGTACTAATTTACAATCCAGCCGTGGACCTCGGCTCGCCTGACACATGTATGGGGTGCGTGCAAGGTAGTACCTCATAAGTACCTAGATATCTAAAGGTACCTGTAGGTAGTAGTCATACTGAAGAGCTCAGGCACGATACCTTAGTGCCTCCTAGTAGTACTAGTACTACCAAGGTACCTAAGGTAGTACCTTGCCTCAAGCATCAAAACGAATAACATTGGTGATGACTAAGCCGTCCCCAACCGATACAAACCCATGCTAGCTCGAATGGAGATATTGGAAGCCCTTCTTCTCCACTCAACCAACCATGCGTCAAGGCAACAGCCGTATCAAATCATGGGCTATGCTTGGGATGGACATAAAGACACATGCTATCGGTTATATATCCGTGAGGGCTGGTCCCTCGATCGCATTATGATATACATGAAGAACGTGTTTGACTTTACACCGAGGTAAGACGGAATTATGGCGCCTTGAAGAGAGAGCACATGTTTCACGACAAGCCCGATCCTCATTTCTGATACCGTGGAGCGTGATGCAAAAAGGTGTAGCCAAAGGCGGCGGAAACTGACATCATGATGCAGCAGACGCGCGTTCCAGATCCAATTCCGTCGGTGGAACTTTCCACACAAGTCAAAGGCTCACGATCATGACAGTCGGCTACTGGAGCGGATCAAGGAGCTGTGGGAGAAGAACTTGACCCAGGGTGAGATGATGAGAGTGCTTGGGGAGGATGGCTTTGGAGTTGCTCCGCATGAAGTGATGAAGATACGTGTGAAGAATAGGTGGCTGATGCGAAGGCCCAACCAGGGCGGGTCAAAGACCAGTGCTGCCACTTCTGACGCACATGATGAGCTTGAATTGCCGCCGGACGATTTGGAGTCTTCTCCCGGTTTGCTGGATGTGGAAACCACCTCGTCTAAAGAAGATGGAGATGGAGATGGAGATGGGGAAGGGGAAGTAGAAGGGAAAGGAAAAGGAGAAGGAAATGGAATTGGAAACGGAAATGGCGGAAACGATGGAATGCCTCTGTCGACTCCATACGAATTTCTTTTCGTGTCGTCGTCCGAGTCCGGGCAAGACGACCAGACAAGCTGTGTTGCACCCATGGAGAAGCACAACGACACGCATACGAAGAAACGAAACCGGTTCAAAAAGGATGCTTCCGGAGCCATAGTACGGTTCCCCTCTGAGATGACGATTGACGATGCTCGACGCAAAATGGGCTTGGATCAGCCCACCTACCGTCTGCTCCGCGCTGAGTTCCGGAACATCTGCACGAGCATGCATATCAGCAAAAAATCTACTGGATCTGAAAAATGGGAAATCGCAAAGACTCGCCTTCTACACCAGCTACCCCAGCTGTACCACAAGCTGTGGACGCCCAGCGATGAGCTGGAGATCAAACAGGTGGCCTTGGATGCCATCTGCCGAGACACCGCGAAGAGAATGCGCCTCATGGATTCTAGAATGACCCAGGCAGAGGTTAAGAACGTACTGGGGATAAACCCGCAACAGGCGAGAGATATACGGGTCATCTTCAACAAGGTGCTGGTGCAGTCTGGGTTTGCCAACAAGCCCGACTCTCCACCCACGCCTCAGCAGTGGGACAGTTTGAGAAGGCTGTGGGGTAAGCACTCGGCCGTCATCAGGAGGATCCTAGACGACATAAACGGTGATCCGAATGACCACTTCAAGGCCAGAGCTTTGGATGTCTTGTCGCGAGACATCTTGAAAAGGCTACGCGACAAGCGCAGTGGCAGAGACTCGAAAAAGCAGCGACGGCTTCTTGAGCAGGTTCCATCAGACGCAAGCCAGCTTCACCCCGACGGCCTGGGCACGAGCGACCACGACATGAGCTCGCTGCTTGATCCCCAGCCGCCCGTTGATCAGGTAGACCTGGGGAGTGCTTTCCCGACGAGCGCTCTCGACTGCCTCTCCGAAGCTTCATACACCCCCCAAACCATGATGAGTCCACCCAGCGGGGCCATGGCTCCCTATTTACCCTCACAGCCTCCCCCTTTTCCTTCCCATAGAATTTTCAGCGGCTCCACGGCAACCCAAAGCGTGCATTTGGATCCGACGATTGGGCAGTCGTTGCTCCTAGCGGCAAATGCAGACACAACCTTCCTAGGCGAGCCATACGGAGCCCAACCCTATGGCCCTGCGCCGTCCTCTGCGCAGATGTTTCACCACGAGCCGCCGATTTCATCAGCATTCGCCGTCTACTTTCGCACGCGCCCGTCGTCGACCTTTATGGCTGATGAGCCCTTATGGATAGGCACGATGGGTTCGAAGTCGCTGCATGAGCTCCGGCAGGTCGCGGTGGATAAGCTTCCCGGCGCGGCTTGCCTGAGAGTCGAGGGTATATTGAGGGATCGCAACGGTAGAGAGATTCCCGTGGAGATTGAGGACGATCTGCAGCTGGCTGCGTATTTGACACTCGCCCCAGGTGGGACGCCAGTATTCAACGTTCAGTTGGTATGGAAATGAGGCGAGGCGATGCGGTCACAGCCATGTGTTCTTGTCATTTCACTTTGCTTGCGATTCGACGGCGTTGCGAGAGCGTTGCGTTTGAGATTGTGCCCAGAACCCCATGCATTACCCCCCCCCTTTCTCTCTCTCTCTCTCTCTCTCTAGAAGCACTCCAAGTCTATGTGTCACTACGCGTGGGGTTTTTTTTTTTTTTATCATTTTTAATTTTTTTTATTGCGCGAACAGGTCTTTGGCGCATTATTCAGAGCGGCATCGAGGTTGGTGATAGAAGATACGAAGTAACGAATTATATAGCAGGTGGTATTCTAATGCTGGCATTACACTGGCCAGATTTGGCCGATTGGTTAAGGGGGCTTTTTTTTCTTTTTCTTTTTCCTTTTTTTGCGAAATGCTATGCAGAATTTTGGTGGGAGTTACTAAGAGTTGCATAAAAAATAAAATAAAGATTAAGCAATGCTTTCTTTGATAAAAATAAGTAAACTATAATATATATATATATATATATATATATATATATATATATATAGCTTTTAATTAATAGAATAATAAACTAAATTTTTATTTCCTTTATATTTTATTTCAATAATTACCGAGTCAGCGCACCTCAATGTAGTTTAAATTTTGCAGTGCTACTCTACTTTATCTTAGTACCTTGCGGTGCTGGATAGCAGATTTAGGGTGCTACCTAGTATTTCCCCCCCTTTTTTCCCCTTGTTTTGTTTTCCCTTGTTTTGTTTCATCTTGTTTTATTTTGTCTTGTTCTTTAACTAGGGGGATGACAAACAGGAAGCTAGCTTCTTGGTTACCCAAGAGGAACGTTATCCTAGAGTCACTCACACTACACGATCATTGCGAGTGTTGTGTGTGTGGCTTAAGCCGGGGATGAAAAAAGCCGCCCCTGATGAAATGGCAAACATTGATAGAAACGGTACCTTAGATAGTTTGTTTTGAGGGAATACCTCATTGGCTGCCGCGGCCTCGGCTAAGTCAGAAGAAGCCCTTGCTCCGAATGTCTTCAATGACAGCCGCCCGTGATGGAGTCGCGCAATTGATGTGCAACAAGAATCAGCCTTCCTTGCGAGCTGATTGGGCAGATTATCCAGCTACAAACATTGTCGAAGCTCGGGCGGATGGTTAAATAATGATACAGGTACCTAGTAGCACTTAGAAGTACTACCTTACTCTACCTGGTAGTACCAGTACTCGCAGTAGGTATCTGTACGGAGCAGTACGGAGTACCCGGGACCTCTGGTATTGTGCTGTGCATAAGGTACCTTAGGTACGTTCTGACCAAAGGCAAGGCAGAACGGAGGTGAAAGGCCGCCGCTTGTAATCAATTCTTGGCGCCGATATAAAACCGGTTATCGGCGGTCCCGCCCCCACCATCCCCATCGCAAAAGCCAAAAAGCTTCGCAAATCGCAAATCGCAAATCGCAAAATCGCCAGTTTTCCATGCCAGGCCGAGCACGCCCGCACACAGCTTGAGCGTTCGATTTTCAGGCGGCGGCTGGCGCAAATCCACATCACGGACCTGGACATCACGGACCTGGCCCACGACACCGAGTGCGCGACCGATGCTCAAGTGCGGTTCGGCGGCGCGCCCATTGCGCCGGGGGGAGGCTCTCCGGAGCTTGGCTGCCGTGGCTCGTCCGAGGGCCGCTCCGGCGGCGCGACACTACGCGACGGAGATTGAGCCGGAGAGGCCGAAGCCTCCGAGGCAAGGCAACGAGCAGAAGCTGGGGAGGTCGTTCCAGGGCCAGGTGATGGGGAGCATTGGCGCACGGCTGAGGAGGGAGAGGGAGCAGCGGGAGCAGTACGAGAGGTGGAGAGACATGACGGACCCTTCGAGGAACTGGATGATTACTTTTTGTGAGTGCCTCGAAGAAGCGACGATTGGGGGGGGGGGGGAGGGGGCCGTTCCCGGCGCTGACGCCCGGTGACCTTTAGTCTTCCTGTCGAGCGTTGGCATTGCCTACTGGCTGGGGACCTACTGGCCCCGAGAACCCGAGCCGAGCTCGACGTTGCCGCTGTCCAAGACGAGAGCGCCATCGCACAATGTCAAGCTGGAGAACATGCAGTCCGCGTGGGCGGACTTTGTCAAGGTTGTGGGCAAGGACAACGTGAGCACGGACGAAAACCAACTGAGCGCCCACGCCACGTCGGACTGGTCGACGCATCTCGCAGCGCCCGAGGACCGTCCATTCTGCGTCGTGTATCCTGGCTCGACGGAGGAGGTTTCGGAAGTCATGAAGATTTGCCACCAGAGGAGGATCCCGGTCACGGCGTACAGCGGCGGAACGAGCCTGGAAGGGCATTTTACGCCGACGAAGAAGGGCGTTTCCATCGACTTTGGCCGGATGAACCAGGTTCTGGCCCTGCACCAGGACGACCTGGATGTTGTCGTCCAGCCCGCCGTCGGCTGGGAGGAGCTGAACAGCGCGCTCTCGGAGAAGGGCCTGTTCTTCCCTCCCGACCCCGGCCCGGGAGCCATGATTGGAGGCATGGTCGGGACGGGATGCAGCGGGACGAACGCCTACCGATACGGAACGATGCGGGAATGGGTCCTCGGCTTGACGGTCGTCATGGCGGATGGCACCGTCATCAAGACCAGGCAACGCCCTCGCAAGAGCTCCGCCGGCTACGACCTGACGAAGCTCTTCATCGGTTCCGAGGGCACTCTCGGTCTCGTGACGGAAGCCACGCTGAAGCTGGCGGTCATGCCCGAGTCCACGAGCGTTGCCATCTGCTCGTTCCCCACGATTCACCACGCGGCTACCTGTGTGAGCAAAGTGGTGGGCAAGGGCATTCCGGTTGCGGCGGTGGAGATTCTGGACGACAACCAGATGAAGTGCATCAACATATCCAAGGCAACCTCCCGCACCTGGGCAGAAGCCCCCACGCTCTTCTTCAAGTTTGCCGGAACGCCCGGCGGCGTCAAGGAGCAGATTGCCCAGGTCCAGGTTCTCGCCTCGCAGGCCGGCAGCAGGACCTTTGAGTTTGCCAGAAGCGAGGCCGAGCGCGAGGAGCTGTGGAGCGCGAGAAAGGAGGCGCTCTGGAGCACCATGGCCGCGGCGAAGGAGGGCGATAGGGTCTGGACCGGTGATGTCGCCGTTCCAATGAGCAAGCTGCCGCAGCTGATTGAGGAGACCAAGGCGGATATTCAGAGGAGCGGGCTGTTTGCAACGATTGTTGGGCACGTTGGGGATGGAAACTTTCACAGTAAGGACTGACTTTTGTTGTTGCCTTGTTTTGAGATTGAGCGATTGGAGGGGGAAAAAAGAAAGAAAGAAAGAAAGAAAGAAAGAAAGAAAGAAAGAAAGAAAGAACGAAAGAAAGAAAACCAATGCTAACTGTGGGGGGGGGGGGGGGGAAATAAAGCAATTCTCATGTACAACGAGGCTCAGCGAAACAAGGCCGAGACGGTGGTCTCGCGGATGGTGAAGCGGGCGATTGAGCTCGAGGGTACCGTCTCGGTAAGTCACAACGGCATTCTTGCACCTGAGGCTATTTATATTTATCAAAGTTTCAAAAATACTGACTTTTTTTTACTTTTTTTTTCTTTTTTTACCTTTGCAGGGAGAACATGGAGTTGGCCTGGGCAAGAGGGATTACCTACCCCATGAACTCGGCCAAACGACAGTAGATGCGATGCGCCAGGTAAGCGTTGTTTTTTTATTTATTTATTTATTTATTTATTTTTTCTTTTATTTTATTTTTTTATTTTTTCTTTTTTTTTCTTCATTCATCATCAATTCTATTCTGTATAAAATTCCAAGGTTGGGCAATTGACAGAGTGGTGCAGATCAAAAAGGCGTTCGATCCGCTATGCTTGCTGAATTGCGACAAGGTCGTCCGCGCCCAGAAGCCCAAGAGCGGCGAGGTCAAAGAGTGGTGAGCGCAGTCAAAAGTTACGAAGTCTGATGGGGTATGGATGAAGAGAGGCCGTTCTTTATACTACTACTACTACAACTACTACTATACAATATTGTACTATATAACGTCATCTTAAAACAAAAAGAAAGAAATGGGAAGAGAGAGAGAGAGAGAGAGAGAGAGAGAGAGAGAGATAGAAAGCAAAAGAAGAAAAGAAGAAAAAGAAGAAACAGAAGAAACAGAAGAAAAAAGAAGAAAAAGAAGAAAAAGAAGAAAAAGAAGAAAAAGAAGAAAAAGAAGAAAAAGAAGAAAAATAAGGGGGAAATTTAAAAAAAAAACCCCCAAAAAAAAACGCCAAATTCTAAGATGAGAGTGTGAGTGAAGCTATTCCAAGTCTCGAGAACGAAAATCACCGAGGCTGGGGGTCCAGCCACGCTTCAGCCACGATTACTTAATCTCCCCTGGCCGGGCGCCCCACGTCATGCCGTCATTGGCGGGAATGAATCACACGCCTTTGCTGGTCCCTGCGCCAACTCCAAGCTCGTGACATTGCCCGCTGCCAGACAGTGGCCGCTTTTCCACACATCTCTTGCGCAAACAAATATCTGCCGGAATTTCTCGAGAAGTGCCCTTTTTTTTTTATTATTATTTCTTGTGAACTTTTTTGTTCCTTCAAGGTTTACAAAGGAACGTGCAGCTGTCATAGGCATCGCCGCCGCCGTCCTAAAAACAAACATACTTACATACACACGTACACACATTTATATAGACAAAACGGAGTATTGTCACTGCATCTCCAACTCTCTCCCCGCTGACCCCTGGGTCTGTCGCGTCTTCGGCTCTCTCTCTCTCTCTCTCTCTCTCTCTACCCATTATGTCGCTCTTTACTGCACAGCTCCATCCCGGAAGGGCGCTTGGGTTCTTCAGTAAGCAGCATCCAGATGCCTGGGTTCCAAGCCATGTTCATGCCTAACCCGTCGTGTCTCCAGCCCTCGGCGCGTTCCTCCACGATGTCCTGACCCGGGTCAAGGCAGAGCCGCAAGCGTTCCCGAAGCTCGAGATCCTCTACTCCCGAGACCAGCCCGTCGCCGAGCCAGTGTGCGTCGTGCTACCGCAGAACGGCATCAGACTGCGGTTCGATGGCCCCGAGCAGCGCCTCCGCCTGATCGAAGTGATCGATTTTACAAAGAGCCACATCACCTTCAAGGACCGGGACCTGGTACGGCCGGCCGGCGCTGCTGCTCCGGAGGTGCCGGGAGAGTCGTCGGCGGGACCTACGTTTAGGCACATCTACCATCGGTTGCTGGGACCGACGTATGCGGGCGAGTTTATTCCCCCTCCGGCGCCTCAGGGCAACGGGACGTACGTGTTATCGTATCCCGGCGTGGCCTTCAACTTCTCCGTGCCCACCTCGGTGTACTCTGCGGATAGAGACGTCGTGTCGCTTCTCTCCGCATCGCCCTCCCAGATTGCGACCTCCATGGCGGTGTTTAGCGGGAATTCCTGGGCGGAGGTGCGGCCGACGCTGTGGACAGAGGTTCTGCCTAGCGTCAAGGTGACCTCGACGCTGCCTCGCGGGAAGGACGTCTACCCCGACGAGGTTTCCTTGGTTCGGCTACACGGCGGGGGCAAGATACAGCTATTTCGAAAATGGACGACGACCTCGTTTTGGATCGTCCTCGGCGAGACCACGCCGCAGGACCTCGTGGCGGAGCTTGGGCCGCCGAATGCGATATACCGCAAGAACGACCAGAAGATGGTCATCCACAAGATGCGAGCCGCCAGCAATACGCACGGTCGCCCCAGCGTGAAGGATTTGGGTCGGCCGGATGAGTCAACGGATACGGACCAGTCGTCGATGCATACCGGCTCTGACGAATCGGACAACGAGGCCGCGGTCGAGGACGAGGGGGGAGGCAACGCGTCCGGCGAGTGCTTCTACAACTACTTTTACTTTGGCTTCGACATTCTCATGTCCACGCCCGTGCCTCCCTCAAGCCTGCCGCCTGGCGAAACGCAGGTGCCGGATGATGTTGGAAACGGAATCAAGGCCCATGCCCCCGACCGGCTGGTCGCGACGAAACTGGTGCTGCACGGCAACATCCCCGGCTCATACGAGTTCAACCGCCATCGTCGGTGTCGATGGGAGATTAGCTACCTCGATGATTTGGCTAGCGATGGAGGGCCCGTCAATTCCGAGATGGAATTCAAGACGATTGAGAATCTCATGAGCAGGAAGTGGGAGGGTGCGTACCCTGCAGATAAGACTCAGCCGCGGCAAGGGGGTATGGTCCTGAATCGCGGCTGGGGCGACAGCCCAGGCAGCAGCTGCGAGTTTCTCGGTGGATGGGAGGAAAGCGGAGCGAGGAGGCCGGAGGCGAATGGCGATTCCACCACTACGCTGTATGGCTTTCCGGGGATGGTGTTTGAAGTCTTGAGAAATGATTATGTCAATACATTGACGGTGTTTTGAAACGTAAGGGGCTTTCCGGGGAGGTGGATGGGTTACGAAATGACAAACAGAGAAAGGGGGTTTTTTTTTTTGCATGTATTTCTACGAGGGCGACACTTTTGTACTTTTGACGCTGCCTTTTTTTTTTTCTTTTTTTTCTCTTTTTTTTTTCCCCTTCAATATTATCTGGGCTACTCGTTGGGTGTTTGGATGGGATACATATGGTACAGACTTATGCTAAGCATACTTGACACCATTTGGCAAATAGGTCGAACTTTTGGCTCTTTCCACCCTTTTCTTCTTCTTCTTCTTCTTCTTCTTCTTCTTCTTCTTCTTCTTCTCCTTCTTCTTCTTCTTTTTTTCTGGATGGTCTTTTGTACATTTTTTTTTGGCCTTTTGACTATTATGCATGTTTCGTTTGATTAAATAGACAATTACGGGAGGGTGTCCCCCCCATTTTAAGAAGAACCTGCGTCTCAAGTCCCCCATCAACAGGAGATGGGAGATCATCAATTCATTTGTGCCGGCTTTCTTGGCCTGCTTAGATTCAAAAGACTTTTTTTTTTTTAAAAAAAAAATCTTTCCCGCTGTTCCTTTGTGGCAGGTCGTCAAGGCCTTCTAGGGGCATACCAGCTCACGCCAGATCTGAGTGGTTCGACCGTAACGGGTCTCATTCTGAGCTGGTATGGCTTGTCTAGGCTCCTGTGTATTACCGCAAAGTTTAGCCTTTCTTTTTATTATATATTACTGTCACATATCATATTCCCGTCACCCTTCCTCTCGGGGCGTACGTTGTGGCTGGCGACGCTTGTCCTTTTCGATTTCCATCAATCTCAATCCTTCATCGATGGTAACGCGAGTGTTTTGATTCTTCGCTGCGCGTCGAGCTTTGCCCATTGGCCGGGACGAAGCGTCTCTCCTGCCAGCTCTGATGGTCTCCATCGACAGACTTGTAGACGACGGCGGCTCCGAGATGGGCGACGAGGGCATCGCCTGGCTTTGATTTTGCCTTTGCTTTCGTGACGCTGGATCCATCTACATAGAAGATGCGTTGTTGGCCGCCAGAGTGAGATATCTGATGAGATTTAGATATCTCCAGAGCTTTAGCAATGGCGCGGCTTCTGGATTCTATAACTACGTCACCGTAGAGACGGGGATGCGGTGTAACATCCAACAAGGCGATCTCTCTGCGATAGTTGGTCCCCCCCCCCCCCCCCCTTTTTTTTTAACCCCTTTTAGTTATTTCCATGTCGAGCGTGAATGCGATTTCCATGGGTTACGTCTTTTTTTCTCCCTTCTTCCCACCTTGTCCGAGCGATCTTGGTTTGATCCAATCGTGGCCTTTTTCAAAAGACCCTTTGCTTTGGCGCGGAAGAGGGTGGATGAAAAAAAAAAAAAGACGGCGACCGGTTAGAGAATAGAGCATAAAAGCGAGAGCTATGCCTCTTTGTATAGAACGCTTTTGGATCAGATGACCGCTCTCTGGATGGATGCCTCTGGCTTACAACGAATCTTACCCTCGTTTTGTGCTGTGCTGGCTAAGCAGCTTTGCATGGTTTCTTTAGAGGTTACGAGTTACGCCGTTTTAGGAGCTTTTTTTCTCCTACTCGCGTTGGATGATGAAACTTTTTTTTCTTTTCTTTTCTTGAGAGGCTGTGGATGCCGGGGATGGTGAAATGGGCCATGTCCAATGTCGTCAAGACAGCAAAATAGCTTCTTAATACGTAGCAGCTTCTAATAACCTTGTGCCCATTTCGCCCAGCCGTAACTATTAGGCACTTACAACACCGCCCGTCATAAAGCCCTCTCTCTCTCTCTCTCTGCCGCTTAGAGAAAGATTTCATCATTGCCTACCTGTATTGTCCCCCCCCCTTTTTTTTTGGTGGAACAGGGAAGTTAATTGGCAAAAATGGGGGAACTAAAAGTTTCGAGAGAGAGAGAGGATTCAATTTATCCCGGCAAAGGGCAGAGACACGTGGCGAAACAGCTAGCTGGTGGGGGGGGGGGGGTTTAAAAATGAAAAAGAAATAAATAAATAAATAAATAAAAAAGAAATAAAAAAAGAGAGAGAGATAGAGAGAGGCAGAGAGAGATAGAGAGAGATAGAGAGAGACAGAGAGAGACAGAGGGGAAATCAAAGGCGGGGGGGGGGGAGGAAAGAGGGCAATTCAAGGTTGTATTCGCGAAGCCGAAACGGAGTAACAACATTCCTGTGTCGGTGAAGGGCGGCGGAAGGAACAAAGAAAAAGAGGCGCGGGGTGCCTGCCTCAAACTTCCAACAAGTTGTTCCTCCATTTGTAAGCTTTTTTTGGGGGGGGCTGCTTTGTTGTTTGTCGAGGCAATGGGATTTGGCGCTCCAAAACTCTTCTTCCGCGCAACTTCTCCAAAGGCCACTTCCGAGCCTCGCCGCTGATTCAAAAAAAAAAAAAAAAAATCACCGTCGGCAAAAAAGGACAGAAACCGGCGTAAAGCCAAGCGTCACAGAAAGAAGCACATCAAGATTGCCGCGCCGCCGGGGGGGGGGGGAGGCTCTATCGCGGGCTCCTTTCCTTCTCCTACCAAAATACGTACTACGACAACAAAACAACTTCTCGCTGTGGCCGGATCTATTATTATGATTGCCCATCCCACAACCACATCACAGGGCGCGAGGCAGTCGGTCTCGTTCAAAGTTCGGTTTCGCTGCTCGGTGTTGCGCAATCACCGGCGCCCTGGTGGCCTGGAGTCGCATCGCACACCGCAGTAACCCACAAAGATGAAGGGCCTGGCATCGGCTTATGTCAAAGGGGGTG
Organism: Trichoderma cornu-damae; assembly: GCA_020631695.1. Lineage (NCBI taxonomy): Eukaryota > Fungi > Ascomycota > Sordariomycetes > Hypocreales > Hypocreaceae > Trichoderma > Trichoderma cornu-damae. Next base: position 3,401,955 of record CM036088.1, read on the forward strand.
ATGGAACTTATGGAACACCGTCCAATGATGGCCGATTTCTAGCGTCGAGGACTCTGACAGTGCCGCCCATTGGCCTAACCTGTCCTCCCATCGCTGGTGCCCGCCCTCGGCCGATTCTATGGAGGCCCGGTATGAAATAGCCTGGCTCCCTCCCCACTTATGGAGTTCTTTGGAACAACGAGTTCCAGTGTCGGGCAGGCTGGGTGGTGCGAACTCCGACCTAGAAGGCCGTTTTCTTGCGCTGAGTTGTGAAGAGGAAACAAAGGAAAAAAAAAAAAAAAGACATCCCAAAGGTCGGCATCTGCGTCTACACAAAGCGAGCACGGCTGACGGCGATAAACGGGTTCCAAGCTGCCACAACGGCCCCCTCCCTGGCAATGGCATTTCCGTTTCTGGGCAGTGCGCCGCATCGTCTTCGCCCTTCTCCATATGGCATGTCCAGCATCCAGCATCAGCTCGAGGCCTAAGAAACTGCGCTTGTCCCGTGCCGGTTTCCGCGAATCGGGCCTGGCCCACGCTGAACTCAGGCAGCCCACATGTCGTATATACGAAGCACGAATCAACGGCGTATTGTTAGTTACTTAGGGCCGGTCGATGAAGCCTTAGTATTTCTTCTTGGGCTATTCCCTTGATGGCAAACACCAGTGCGACTTTTGGGCTTAATTAAATCTTCAACCTTCTTGGGAAGAGAGGCTACGCTACAGATCCTTTCTTTCTATATAGTAATAGCAATTCCCCCTTTGGATTGCCATCTTTTGCTCGTTCTTTTTTTTTTCTTTCGGGGGGTTTTTTTTTTTGGTAACTTTTCTCCCCCTGACCTCCTGCTTTTCTCTTCCCTTTGTCCTTGCCGCAATCCGGGGACAAGGCTCGGCTCTTCAGCTTGCTCCGAAGCAGAGAGCAAGAAACAAGAAGGATAATCGTCAACAACAAAAAAAAAATTCAAAAAAAAATCGCCACGAGGGGCCAGCCTTGGGGTTCTCGCCACGCAAAAACCCCACCAAAAAAGTTCTCAGCCGCCGAACCCTAAGCCTATCGATTTGTTTGTCCCACCAAACAAACGGGGTCGACGCCTCATTATGGCTATCGATCAAGCCACAACGCCTGATAGGCGCACTAGCTCGGACGAAACGGTCAATGCGGCGCGCAGCACCAAAGGCGAGATCAAAGCCACCGAGGCTGGCGCTGGCATCGACAACGACAAGGAGCTCGGAGGGAGCAACATCGGCGTCTCGCCGGCAGCAAACGGAGAGGAAGATGAGGCGACAGCGCCGGCAGACGAGCCGGCAGACGAGCCGGCAGACGAGCCGGCAGACGAGCCGGAGGCCAACCGGACGAAGCTCGAGACCTTCCTCATCATCTTCGCCCTCGGCCTGGCCCTCTTCTTGGCTGCCCTGGACGTGACCATCATCACCACGGCCATTCCGACCATCTCCAACCACTTCCACTCCAGCGCCGGCTATATCTGGATTGGCAGCGCCTACCTGCTCGGCAACGCCACGTTTGTGCTCACCTGGGGCAAGCTTTCCGACATCTTCGGCCGCAAGCCCACCCTCATCGTCGCCGTCACCATCTTCTGGATCGGTTCGCTGCTGTGCGCCGTCAGCACCAGCATAGCGATGCTGATTGCCGCCCGCGCCATCCAGGGGGTTGGCGGCGGCGGCACCATCGTCCTGCCCAACATCTGCATCTCCGACCTCTTCTCCATGCGCAAGCGGGGCATGTACTTTGGCATCTTCGGCATGGTCTGGGCCGTGGCTTCGGCCATCGGACCCATCCTCGGCGGCGTCTTCACCAGCAGGGTCTCTTGGCGCTGGTGCTTCTACATCAACCTGCCCTTGGGCGGCATCGTCATGCTCATCCTCATCTTCGTCCTCAAGCTGCACAACCCGCGCACCCCAATCAAGAAGGGCTTGGCCGCCATCGATTGGGTCGGCAACATCCTCATCATCGGCGGCACGCTGTTGCTGCTGTTTGGGCTTGAGTTTGGCGGCGTCCAGTTCCCGTGGGACTCGGCTACCGTCATCTCCCTCATCGTCTTTGGCTTCGTGACGATTGCCCTCTTCGGCATCTACGAGAGCCGGGTGGCCAAGTTTCCCGTCATGCCCACTCGGCTTTTCCGCGACAGGACCAGCATCGCCGCCTACGGCCTGTCCATCACGCACGCCTTGACCTTCGTCTCCGGCAGCTACTGGCTTCCCCTGTACTTCCAGGCCGTCTTGGGTGCCAACTCTCTCCTCTCCGGCGTTTACATCCTGCCCTACGTCCTGGCCCTGTCCACGTTATCTGGCGCCACCGGCGTCTTCATCAGGGAAACGGGCAACTACAAGATCCCCATCATGTTCGGATTCGCGGTGATGACTTTGGGTTTTGGTCTCTTCATCGATCTGGGTGCCAAGGCCGACTGGGCCAAGATCATCATCTTCCAAATCATCGCCGGCATTGGCGTCGGCCCCAACTTCCAGTCTCCTCTCATCGCCCTGCAGACCAGCGTCGAGCCCCGCGACATCGGAGCTGCCACTGCCAGCTTCCAGTTTCTCCGCCAGCTCGGAACGTCCACGTCCGTCGTCATTGGCGGCGTCATCTTTGACAACGAGATGCAGAAGCAGCAGGCCCATCTCTCGCGCGAGCTCGGGCCCGAGCTGGCCGCCAAATTCTCCGGTTCCGAGGCCGCTTCAAGCGTGTTTTTGATCAGCGGTCTCCCAGGTCAGCAGCGGGAGGTTGTCCGGACTGCCTACTGGAACGCTATGCGGATCATGTACATCGCTTACACGAGCTTCGGTTTCCTTGGGCTTCTCATCAGCTTCTTTGTCAAGCAGAAGACGCTAAGCAAGCAACACACTGAGCACAAGACTGGCCTCTCATCGCTTGCGCAGGAGGCCAGGGAGAAACAGCCCGATGTTGAGAAGGCCGTGACTGCCGCTGAGTGAGAAGGGGCAAAAAAAAAAACAAGTTTTTTTTTTTTTTTTTTTTGCCATTTTCAACAAACACGAAAAATGGGGGGGGGGGGTTCTTAATGTCTTGCATCTTTTACATTGGTTTATGGCGTTGATGGTATCTTTCTTTTGTGGGATCGGAAGACGCGCATGTCAAAAAAGATATCCTGCATTTTCAAGCGATAGATGGATGACATGTTCTCTTTCTTCTCTTGGCTACATTGCTCATATTCTTTAGAGTTTTTTTTCAAATGGGTAGGCGTTATTGTTTATATGATGAATCAATTATGATCTATTCGATGCTTTCAAACGTGTGCTTCAACAACGATGGTAACCGCATTTGGCATTGTAAGACCCGCAGAAAGACCAACGCAAGACTGACAACTTCCAGGCTGATCCTGGCTGATCCTGGGATTATGTAATTACATGCTGTTGCCGTGGCGACGCCTCTTTTCAAAAGGTCCCCTAGCCTTGCGTACTGGTGAGGCTAGTTCGTATTGCTCTACTTTAGACTGGTACCGAATACCCATCAACAGCAGCAACTATTCGCACGAGAGAGTGTACATGTACTACCTAGTACTCAGTACTACCTAGGTAATGTACACAAGGTTACCTGTACCTACGCCTGCACATCTCGCACAGAATCTTTTCCCAATCCTCTCCCCACTAATAATGGAATTGAATTTTGTGCCACAACAGGTGATGATTCTCTCCACACATCTTTTTTCAGTGCCTTTTTTTTTTTTTTTTCTTTTTCTTTTTTTTCCCCCTCCCCCTTGCACGGCAATTGCATGTGTATTTCGGGTCTCTTTTTGCGGGTCGGGCTCTTGTTTTACGCACTGACCTCCTCCTCCGTACAAGTACCTAGTACGTACGAGTACTAGAGAGGTACTTTGGTACATGCTATCGCCCATTTTCTCCACGGCTAGCTATCCCCGCCTAAAGGAATTATCAACAACAACAGCACACAAGAACATACACACACCACATACCTTAGAAGAAAAAAAAATTCCAAAAAAAATTAAAAAAAATTCGAAGGCCCTCTTCGGCAGTGGTGGCCAGCCATACCGCCGTCAGCATGGCTCACCTTCGAACACGCTCCGATCGGGAGCCAACTCGGCCTGCGATGAGCTCGTCAGGCCTGCGGACAGGCTCCGCCAGCGTGCGGAACGGCACGCGTCTCGGCAACACCGCTCGATCCTCTGCGGTCGCAACAAATCGGCACTTGGCCGCCGCGTCGCGGGTCGACCGGTCGGGCGCCATGTCTCCTGCGGAATCGGTGGTGTCTACGGCGACGATTGGGACAAAGCGCAAGGAGCGCGACTTTGAGGCCGACGTGGTGGTGGGGGGAGGAGAGGAAACCAACATCAATGTCGTGGTGCGGTGTCGCGGACGGAGCCAGCGAGAGATCAAGGAGAACAGCGCCGTGGTGGTGAATGCGGACGGGGTCAAGGGCCAGCAGATTGAGCTGTCCATGGGGGCGAACGCGCTGAGCAACAAAACCTACAGCTTCGACCGCGTGTTTTCGCCGGCGGCTGACCAGGCGATGGTGTTTGACGATACGGTGAAGCCCATCCTGGAAGAGGTCGGTTTTTTTTTTTCCTTTTTATTTTTCCTTTTTATTTTTCCTTTCCCCCCCCCTTTTCTTCTCCCGCTCCTCTGTCCCATTGTCGAAAGAGCGCGACAGTCTCGTCGTAGCCGGGACGTGCTAATGAGTTGGGCCAGATGCTCGCCGGCTATAACTGCACGATATTCGCCTACGGACAGACGGGGACAGGCAAGACATACACAATGTCGGGAGACATGTCGGATACCTTGGGCATGCTTTCCGACGAAGCCGGAATCGTCCCACGGGTCTTGCAGCAGCTGTTCAACAAGCTTGAGATTGACGGCAGCGACAACTGCGTCAAGTGCTCCTTCATCGAGCTATACAACGAGGAGCTTCGCGATTTGCTCGCCACGGACGAAGGCGCAAAGCTAAAGATTTACGACGACGCCTCGAGAAAAGGCCACGCGACCACACTGGTCCAAGGCATGGAGGAGAAGCACATCAAGAACGCAGCCGAGGGAATCAAGGTGCTCCAGGAGGGCAGCTTGAAACGCCAGGTCGCCGCGACCAAGTGCAACGATCTGAGTTCTCGAAGCCACACCATATTCACGATCACGGCGTATGTCAAGAAGTCGACCGAGCAAGGCGTGGAGGAGCTCGTCAGCGCGGGCAAGTTGAATCTGGTGGATCTGGCCGGCAGCGAAAACATCCAGAGATCGGGCGCAGAGAACAAGCGGGCGGCCGAAGCCGGCCTAATCAACAAGTCGTTGCTCACTCTGGGGCGAGTCATCAACGCCTTGGTGGACCGCAGCCCCCATATTCCGTATCGAGAGTCCAAGTTGACTCGCCTCTTGCAAGATTCGCTCGGTGGCCGAACGAAGACGTGCATCATCGCCACCATTTCGCCCTCAAAGAGCAACCTCGAGGAAACGATTTCTACCCTCGAATATGCATTCCGCGCCAAGAACATCCGAAACAAGCCTCAGCTTCACATGATAACCAAGAAGATGCTTCTCAGAGACTTCACCGTTGAGATTGAAAAACTGAAGAGCGAGCTGATATCCACACGACAGCGTAACGGCGTTTACCTCTCCAACGACATGTACGAGGAGATGACGGCACAGAGCGAGTCGAGGCGAATCGTGATGGAAGAGCAAAGCGCGCGGTTGGAAACGTTGGAAACAAACCTACGGAACAAGGTCCAGGAGCTCTTTTCCCTCAACATTACATTTATGGGCATGAAGAAGGATCACGAGGCCACCAAGGCGCAGCTGGACGATACGCAGGGCGTCCTCGACCAGACAGACATCATCCTCGCGGCGACCCGCAAGACGCTGGCGGAGGAGACGGAGCTCCGCAAGGCCCACGAGGAGACGGAGGAGAAGCTGACGGAGATTGGGAGCGTGCTGATTGACAAGCTGCAGAAGACAGTCAAGGATGTCAATGGCCTTCGCGCAAAGAACAAGCGCAAATCCGACCTGCACTTGCTCAACCGCACTGCTTGGAACTCATCCCAGTCCCAGGTCGCCGAGATCACATCAATGGTGGAACGAAGGATCCGCGTATTCCAGCAGGAGCAGCAAGAACAGATCTCGAGCGTATCGAGACGGATGGAGACTTTTGTCGACGAAGAGCTGCAGAAGCTCTCTGCCACACAGGCTTTCTTGGACGAGAATTTCGATGCCTTTGCGGAGTCCAAGAGACAGCTCCTGGAACAGAAGCAAAGATCCAAGGACGACATGGATGAGGTGCTGGAAGAAATCAAGGTGATTCGCGACAACGTCAAGGAGAGAGTCGGCGAAAGTCTGCAGGCCATCTCGCAAGCCGCGGAAAGGATTGCCGGGGACGTGCTGAACGAGATGACCGACTTTCACGGCCAGCTTCACACTTCGTACAGCTCCCTGGGCAAGGACTTCAAGTCCATCTTTGAGGATCTTGTCCGGCACATCACCGCCCAGCGGTGTGAGTCCGACAACCTAAGGCGACAGCTGCAGAGCGCCACCAACACCATCATGCTGCAAAACGCAAACATATCGACACGCATGCAGGAGGCGCTGGAGGAGGAGAGGCGACAAGCGGCCGAGGAGCGCCAAAAGCTCATGGCGCAAATCTCGGCCCTGATCACGGCCCAGGCCGAAGCGCAAGAGAGCCGGTTCGCGGACAGGACCTCGCAGGTCCAAAAGAACATGGCCGACTACAACACGTCCCTTGAGGGGGCCATTTCGCAATACGGCCAAGGCATGGACTCCTGGGACGAAAAGGAAGGCGAGCTGCTGGAGGAAGTCAAGAAGTCGCGTGATCAGCTAAAGACGAAACTCAAGGACGACTGGAACTCGGCAGAGGATCGCAGCAATGCCATCCGAAACACAGCCAATCAGGTGCATGCCGAGACCGTGCGCGTCGTGGGGGCTCAGATTGATGATTTGGATATCCAAATGGAGGCGATGGACGACTTCGTGGCCCGTGCCAGGTATGAGAACAACACTCACCACGAAACGCATTCGCAGTCCATCCAGGCTCTGTCCAACACCGTGGACCAGTCCTTTGGCAACATTTCTGCTCACTTCAAGACTACCTTTGACCGCGTCAAGAACCTCGGCGAGGCCATGGACCTTGACGCCGGCGACCTGCATGACAGCCTTGAGCCTCTCACGTCCCAAATATGCCAGCCCCTATCGACGCTGCGAGAGCAGATTAGCAAGACGGCGCTTCAGGACTACCGGCCCACGGGAGAAACTCCCCAGAAAGCACAGTATCAGTTCCCTACAAGCTTGCCTCGCACCGATCCGCACGACGTCATCATCTCGAAGATTGACGAGGACCGTCGTGGCTCGGCCGAGGCCGAAGGAGATGACGCCGAACAGGGTAACAACACCATCGTTTTTGCCGACCTCGACATCTCTTCCAAGAAGATGAGCTCGCCGGTACCGCCGTCAACCGATGGCATCTCAGATAAGGGCGCAAGCCTACGCGAAGTTAACCCCAATGTATCGACAAACCTCGCCGCCAGCGCCACCTCCTTCAACCCCAGCTCAAGCACCACGTCCCTCGCCTCAGAGAACTCCATGCCGCTGTTTAAGCGCAGCACCCGTTCCACGCGGGCGAGTATGAGGAAGCATAGCTTGCTCGGTGAGGGGCGCGAGAATTTACCCCTGACGGCTTTATCAGAGAGCATGGCTAGGAGAAAAAGCCCACGGATAAATTAAAAAAAAAATCACCCAAAAAGGACCCAAAAAAAGGGGGGGGAATTGAACCTAGATTTGTCATGATGGCTTTGTCAAAACGACGAAGTGTTTGTGCGTTTTACTTTTTGATTCATTGAAATTGGGGGTGAATCTGATTTTGCTGCATTTATAAGCGGAGGCTCTTTTTTTTTTCCTTTTTTTTCCCCCTTTTTTTTTTTCTTTTTCTTTTCTTTTCCCACAGCGGTGTATGTACACGTGCATCATTGCCATCATCCTTATCGCTATTAGCCTTTGCAAGTTCGTGAAGCTTTTGCGAGAGAGAGAGAGAGAGAAGGGGGGGGGGGTTCTGGACAGTTTTTTTATTTTTATTTTTTCCCCCCCGGAGTTTAGACTTGGTGGTGAGTGGTGTAAAGCGCTTTTTCTTTCTTTCTTTCTTTCTTTCTTCTTTCATTCTCGTTTCAAATATACAACCTTGGGTAGGGTTCATTTCTCTTGGTAAAGGGGGGGGAAACGGGAAACGTGGGCTGTGTATTTTTGGGAAGGGGGGTTTTCTCTGGTCTTTTTTTTTCCTTTTCTTTTTCTTTTTCTCAGCCATGATGCTCGGATTGGATGGAGGGCTGGGCCTGGTTGGTTCCCATATTATTGCTGTTGAGTTTAGGGTTATTGAGCATTCTGATACCCGATTGTGTTTAGTTTTTTGTCTCTTTCTTATGTCATATTATATCGTTGAAGAGATTAGAGAAGACGAAGAATCTTTTTTTTCTTCTTTTTCCGTGCCTTTGTTTTGGCATTACCATTTCAATCCACGTCCACATGTGCACACACACACACATATTATATTTATGCATATGCACATGCACATCGCTGCTGTGGCACCTCTTCCAGAAAAACCCCTTACGCCAAACTCCAATATGGTGTATATGACATGAGAGATCGTTTCGGCAATAGCATGTTTGATAAGAGCCTCTAACAATTCAAGTGTACGTGGCATCCGATCCCCAACAATGACAACAAGATAGATAAAAGAGGGAAGGGGGAGAGAAAAAGGAGAGAGAGAGGAGGAGAGAAAAGAGAGCAGACAGCTTTAAAAAATCTTGGTAATGCTCTCCCTCGAAATGACGCTATGCTGCTTCTCGTCCCTCTTGACCCTGAAAAAGCTATCGCAAAAGTCACTGCACCGCATATGCCTCAAGAACTCCTCGTCGTGCGTAATCACGATGAGCTGGAAGTTGCTCTGCTGCTGTCTCGTCTGGATGATGCGATGCAGGCTTTCTGCCAAGGACTTGATGTTGTCCCTATCCAGGTTCGTCGTCGGCTCGTCCAGCGCAATGAGCCCGCAGTTGACACCAAAGGACTCCGCCAAGGCCAGGCGGATGACGATGCTGGCCAGGACTTTTTGTCCCGCCGAGCAGCGTCCACGCATGTCCATCTCGGTGTCCTGCTTGACCATGCAGAGGCGGTAGTTGTAACTGCGCTTGCCGCTGTTGTGTTCGTTGTCGGAGCGGATGAGGATGGTATCAATGTCGGTGCCCTGGTATGTTGTCTGCCAGAGCTCGCCCGCGATGCGATTGACCTCTGCCATCTTCATGGTATGAAACTGCATGACTGCCTTGTCGACGGCGGCGCCGCATTGGGCCAAGTCTTCAATCGCGGCCTTGGTGGTTTCGACGCGGATATGGGATTCGCGGTATTTCTGCTTGGCGTCCTTGTAGTCCATTTCCCATTCTTGGAGGAGACGACCGAGCTCTTCGTCCTTCGACGACATTGTGCCCATGACGGATCCGCGCTCGGCCAGCAGCCGATTGGACAAGTTCTCCAGCGAACGAGCATCCGCCTGGAGCCGCTCGTAGTCCTCGTGAGCGTTGCGATCCTCCAGCTCTTCAATGTCTTTCCTGAGAACGTCGAGCGCTCGCATATGCTTTCGGTAGTTGAGGTTGTCGCTAATGTTCTTCTTTTTACGGTCCCCGCTATCGATGTCCTGCTTGAGTTTGTTGGTCCGCACCGTGAGATCGGCAATCTCCTTTTCCGTAGTGCTGATGGCCGTCTCGAGGGAGGCGATGGCTCGCTGGTTGGACGCAAGGCTAGTCAGGCCACCGCGGTCAACGTAATCTTGGATGTCGCCGTCCACCATCTTGATTTCGCCGATGGAGCTCATGATGGCATCTCGCTCATCGGTGATCACTTGCTCCCTCGACCGGCCGAGGCGAAGGGTCTCATCGCGGGCCGACCGCGCCTCGACAATGCTCGGCTCAATCTTTTCCAACTCTTCGTCGGTCCTCTGGATCACTTCGCGCTGGTGGGCGTAGTCGTCCTTGAGTGTCTTGATCTGGTTTTGGAGATCTTTCTTCTTCTCAAGCTGCCCGGCGGTGCGGCCAATCTTGTTCCGCAGCTCGCTCTTCTCGAGCTCGAAGGAGTTGATCTGATCCTTCATCCGCTGCCTATCCGCCGTCAGCTTGGAAATTCTATTTTTGAGCGCTCTCAGCTGCTCAGACAAGTTTGACTGAAGCTCGTGGATCTCTTCCGCGCCGCGAGACACTCCGCTGGATGACTGCTGGGACACGATGCGGTCCACCTGGGCCTCGGCATCTTTGATTTCTCGAACCGTCTGCGCGATGTTGGTGACGGTTTTGGCGAGATCCCCCATGTCTCTCAGCTTCTCCTCCTCGGCAACGACGAGGCCGTCCTCCTCTTCGAGCTGCTTTTCCAGAGACTCGAATTCGCCTTCGGTGTTTCTCCACTCGTCCTGCAGGGCGGGCAGCTCCGCCGAAAGCCGCTCATACGTGTCGAACGCCGAGCGCACCGCACGCAGCGCTTCCAGGTTGTCCACCGCCTCCTTCAAGTCTTTCTCCGTATCGACCTTGCCTTTGGGGTCCAGGTGCTTTGCAATCTTCGTGGCCAGGCGGTCGAGAGCCGCGCCCTGAGCGTGATCAAAATGGCGCTCGCAAAGCCTGCATTTCTTCTGGGTATCCAGCGTACGCTTGCACTTGTTGTAGTAGTCGAAAAGGGCATCAAAGAGGCTGAGGTCGGTCCGGAGCTCTTCGACTTGTTGCTCTACGGCGGCAACCTCTTCCACGTAGTCTTCCGCGACGGCGTTGTCGCGCACGCTTTGCAGCACGGCGACGACGTCTTGCTTGCTTCGAATCATCTCTTGGGTCTTTTTCCCGTGAGCCTCCTTTGCGTTTTTCAGCTTGTACTCCACTTTTTGCTGTTTCTGCCGCGTCTGGTCTCGGCGTTTCTGCGCCTCCAGAACAGCCTTGTTTTGGTGGGCCTGGACTGACTGGAAGCGAGAATCCAGAGTCTCCGGCTCCCAGCCATCTCCAAGGACGCCGTTGAGTTTAGGCCTCCAGGTGTCGGTCAACGTTTCGAGCTTTCGCTTCCGGTCCGCCATTTCTTTCTTCCTGAGCTCGAGCTGCGCGCGCTCCGACGCGAGTCTCGTGCATTCGACGAGTTCACGACTCAGCTTCTCGTTTTCCTTCTCCAGCTGCCACTGCCTGTCGTTGGCTTCGGTCAGCTGCTGGTCCCAGCCGGACTTGTCCATGTCCTGCTGGGCGTGCTTGAACCTGGATTCCAGTTCTTCGAGCTGCCCGTCGAGAAGGGCCTTGGCCCCCTCGTCAACGTCGATGCTCCCAGACTCGTTCTGGAGGACGGCTGTGCGCTTTTCAATCGCCGCCATGCGCTGCTTCGCAGAAACGCGGTCCTGCGTTCTGGCCGCCTTGCGGCCTTCAAGCTCGGTGATGACGCCCGTGGCCGTGTCGAGTTCCGCCGCGTTCTCCTTTTGCAGCCGTTCCAAGTCTCGCTTCTTTTCGGCCAAGAGCCTTTGGATCTTGTCGTGGAAAGCTTGGAGGTGCCGGTCGCTCAGGTCCTCGTCGAAGCCTCTGAGGTTGTATTGGCGCGCGGCCTCCTGAATCAGCTCCACTCTCGCCTTCAGCTGGCGTTCGTACTTGTCCTTGTCGGATTGGTGCTTCCCCTGCTCGGCCAGCTTCGCCGACTGGGCTTGGCGGTGTCTTGCCAGCTCCTGCTGGAGCTCCGCGTACTGCGCCTTGTTCTGCTCGGCGTCTTCCCGGTAGCGGCCCATGCTCTCCTCGTACTGGGACAAGGCGCGCTCGAGGGCTGCGTCATCTTCGCGCAATTCGTCAATCGTCTGCCTGAGCTCATCGACGGCGTCCTGCCGGTACTCGAGCTGCTCTCGTCTGTTGTTGAGGTTCTGCACGATTTGAAGGAAACTGTTGGCCTGCTCGCGCTTGTCGCGTATCTTATCCTGCGTTTGCTGCATCTCTTCCGTGAGCCGCTCGCACTTCTCGCGAGCGGCTTCGATCTCAGCCTGCAGCCCGCTCATGAGCTTTTCGGCGCGTTCGCCGCGGTCCTTGTTGACCTTGTTGTGCGCCTCGTCGGTTTGCAGCACCGCGAGCCGATCCACGTGCTTTTTCCGGAGCAATTTCAGGTTTTCGGTGGCCTTTGTGTATTTCAGCGCCTCGAAAATCTCATCAAAGCGCTTCTTCAGGGGCAAGGGCTCGCTCAGCGGCCAGAGGGATTCATCCTGGTGACAGAATACGACGGCGTCGAGGATGGCTGGGGACACGCCGAGTTGCTCGGGGATCATCTCGTCGAGCTGCGCCTGTCTCCTTGATGTCGTCGTCCGCTCTCCGTTGTTCACGACCACTAACGAGCAGTCGAGCGTTTTTTGCGTCCGCATTGACTGCTTCATGGTGAGCTGCATGCTCCGAGTTGCCACGTGCTGCCGATCGTTGATGGAGCGAAACTGCAGCTTGACCTGGGCCATGACCTCTTTCTCGCCGGCGAGCTGGACACAAAAGCATCGTTAACGGAAACGCCCCCCCCCCAGACGCGCGGGCGCAGAAGGCATCCGGCCCTACCTTTGGATCGTGAACGAAGGCACCGCCCTTGCTGTTGGGGGGCAGCTCCCCCGTGGTTGCGTACTTGAGGCATTCGATAATCGTCGTCTTTCCGGATCCGTTGTAGCCAACAATGAGGGTCAACGGAGTGTTGAACTGAATGGCCTCCCGAACTGCGGGGCTGAACGACCGGATGCCGGAGATGGAGAGTTTGTCTATTCTCGACATGGCTTGCGAGCTGGATGGATCATGGGAGTCGCGCAAAGAGCGGCCGCTGGCTGAACTGATTACGATACGGAGGTCAGCGCCGTGGCATTATGGCTTGGCTGTGTCGCGTTGGAGGACTTGGGGTCGGCTATCGGGGAGCTGCATCCAGGCCGCGAACCGACTTGACCAGACGCTTCACTTGGAGTCGCGCGTTGAGCGATTCTGATGCGTCCTCACGTGCGATAAGATAGCACACGCAGAAGCTACATATTACAAAGTACGTACTACATATTGTACCTAGTAGTAGGCTAGTACTTTTACCTAGGCAATGCTAACTACTAGGTATAGGTATAGTACTATCTACTAGTACTACTACTCCTCATCTCTGCATCTGTAAAAGGGCAGCCCCGCCCGCCACGGACGAAGGCTGTGGATAAGGCATAAGGAACCAACTACCTAGGCACCTTTAGGTACTACATAAGTTGAATGCTACTACAATGGGGAGGAGATCAATGCGGCAACAACACAGCCAGTTAGCCTTGTTGTCTTACCCTTTTCTGTGGCAGCTTTGTTAGTTGAATTATCATGTTTTTGCATTGCCCATTTACCTGGGGACGACCTACCCAGTATCTACTGGGTACTTAATGCCTAATGTATCAAGCCAAGTAGTAGGTACCTAGTAGTATTACCTACCTAGGTACTGCTACTCCGTACCCAGTACTACTACCTCTCTCTAAGGCACTCGGCAACCTTTGGTGAACTGGCGTCCCAGGAACGAGGCCCCAGATTTCCCTTGCATTTGCCCATCACCCCAAGTGGTCGAATCGGATTCTGCCTTGAGGTGACCCGAATCCTGGCAACCGTGAGAGCCTGCACCGCCAGCACGACGTCGGTCAGGTCAGCAGGCCCTCCCTCTGCCGCTCCGTGCGAGATTGATAAATGACAACGCCGCGGGTCGCACTCGTGCCGCCCGCTCGGCCAGTGCCATATACTCCGTAGGCTACCTTATGTGCTACTGACGTCCCCAAGCCCATTACCGTCCACATTTTGCGCAAGGTAAAGAGGTACTAGGTAGTATTTACAAATGTATACAGTACCGACCCTACCTACTACCTATAGGTAACTAACTTAGTACCTAGTAGTAAGTAAGGAGGTAGTTAAAGTTGGCTATACCTTGTAGTTCTTGTGCTTGCAAGTCGTGACATCAAACAACAGCGGCAGTACCTAGCACTAAAGTACCTAAGGTAGCAGTTAGCTAATAGTAGGTACCTTAGGTACCAGTAGTTCCCAGCTTCCCGCTGCAGCCGCTAACAAACGCCGCAGGATTGGGCAAGGTTGCGCCATCCCTGGGGAGCTCCAGGCCAACAACAACTCGAAATTACCTAGCGGCTTAGTAGCTGCTGTTAGCGGAGTGATGCTGAGCGGTAGACGGGATCTTGTAGCATCTTGTACAGTTTGCACCGTAACAGTGCCGCCTGGTTGTTGTGGTGGCAAGGCAACCTATAGTGCGCACGACTGATGCCTGCTTAGTACCTACCAGGTAGTACCAACCTGCAGATTCATAGGGCACTACTGCTACTGAGGTAGCATTGCTTGATTGCCTAGGTTACATTAGGTAGTGCCAACCGGATCAGCAAATCGCGATGCAGGACTCATTGTGTGTGAGCAGCGCCCGATGAAACAACCCCAATCAAGAGCCAGATCAAGCCGCGCCGGGCCCGCTTTTCACGGGGCCATTTCTCCGGCTGGTCCTCGATGTCTCCCCTTTAAAGGCCGTCAGGCAGCCCAATAAGTGCCCAGCAAAACAAGAAGAGAAAAAAGAAAAAAGAAAAAAAGAAAAAAGAAAAAAAAAAAACCCCTTGACCGGGGAGGGGGGGGAGTCCAGCCTAGCTGAAAGATCGCAAGCCTTGCTCTTATGCTTGTTTTACATAGTCGAACGAACAGGCCCGCCTTATTAGCCTCTTCTTGCTCCCAACACGCGCCAACAACAGCTGCAAAGCTCCTCCATATAGTAGAGCTCCAGAGTAGAGCTCCTGAGCAGAGGCCCAGAGCTCTATAGAGCTCCCGAAGAAGGCCGGAGGTTGTTGCCACAGTGCCTCCCACCCTCCCCCCCCTTTCCTCCTCCTCCTCCTCCTCCTCCTCCTCATCTGGAAAAAAAAAATATTTAATAATGACATAAAAAAAAAAAAAAAAAAAAAAAAAAAGCCCCCGACGACGCCACTGAACGCAACGCGGCTGACTCGCTGGAAGCTGACTCGCCCTTCGGATGCGTAGGATGCAAAAGCTTGTGGGATAGCCCATACCGCCACCATGTCCCACGGCCCATCTCCCCTCCAAGACGACTTTTTCGGCTTCGGCGGCAACCTCGATGTCCTACCCATGTTCCAAGAAGAAGCCCACGGCCCAGGCATTCCGGCTCCCAGCAGCATCACCGGCGTGGACAACGACGGCGCCATGGCACTTCTCGACGACAGCATGATTGATGCTTTCGCGGCTGACATGTCCATGGGCGTGGACCCGATGGCATCCCTCATGGATGCAGATGCATGCGAAGTGGGCAGCGACATCGTCTCCCCAACCGCCATACTGGAGGCGGAAGACCAGTTCAACACTGTTGCCAACGATGTGCCCGGCGCGGGGCCGCGGCCGGCCGCCTCGCTCGCGCCGGCCGGCACGTCCGGCAGCAACCCGCTGACCGAATTCACCAAGAGAAAGAACTGGCCGGCAAAGGTCGTCGAAGAGCTCAGAGACTTGCTGCAGATCCTCGACGCCGACGGACGCATCAGATACGTGTCTCCCAGCATCACCTCCCTGGCGGGATACACCGCGGCAGAGGTGCAGGACAGCTTCCTGAAGGACCTTGTCCATCCGGACGACCAGGGCGTGCTCGTCTCCGAGCTCCACGAATCCATTGCGACCGGCACCCCGTTGCGCATTTTCTATCGGATGAGGAAGAAGGATGGCTCTTTTGCGATATTCGAAGCCGTCGGCCACGCCCACATCGCCGCCGCCAGGTTTGCTCCGAATCCAAACAACAAATCGCCCTTTTGCCAGGCCGTCTTCATGATGGCGCGCCCGTACCCGACGAAAAACGCCTCCCTCCTGGACTCGTTCCTGGAGCACAAGATGGAGAACGAGAGGCTGCGACGTCGCATAGACGAGCTGCGGAATGAGGAGGAGTTGGACGCGGAGGAGGCGCAAAGGCAGTGGGCGCAGAGCCGAGAAGGCCGATCGGACGTGACCCTGTCCGAGGGCACTGGGGCGTCGGCGTCGACAATGATCGGCTTCCCCAGCGAGGCACTGGCGCCGTTGGAAAACGCCGACGGGGCGCTGACGAGGAAAAACCTAGAGGACATCACGGCAAGCAGCCGCCAGGACTCTTTGCGTGATAAAATGGCGCGATTCGAGGCATCTTCAGCCGATACCATAGCGCTCTTGACTGGCATAGAGAATGGGGAGCGGATGAGCACCGGCAACGACAGCCCGACTCTCATCAGGGGCGATGCAGGAATCGCCATTCCCCTAGATAGGGAGACCAGGACAAGCGATAAAAAGAAGAAGCTCAAGTTGGCAGAGGAATACGTCTGCACTGATTGCGGTAAAGCCCCCCCCCCCCCCTCTCTTTCCTTTTTTTTCCTCTCCCCCCCCTTTTTTTTATTTATATATAAAAAAAATCAGCCTTCCTCTCTTCTTTCCCTTTGACAGACGGGGTTCTTCATCACAGCCTGGTAAAAGGTTTCCGAGTCAGCTGCTCATGCAAAATGGTAGGGATTCTTGATTCTCCGGAATGGCGGAAAGGGCCCAGCGGACCAAAGACACTCTGTAACGCCTGTGGATTGCGATGGGCGAAAAGGGAAAAGAAGCGCAACAGCATCAGCGCACCGTTGGCCCAGCCAACTTCAGGCCAATGAGCAAAATTTTGACCGAGAGAGGACAATATGTAAAGAAGAAGAAGAGGAAGAAAGAAAAGGGAAAAAAAAAAAAAAAGGGGGGGGGGGGGGCAAAACGAACAAGAAAAGAGCTACACGATACGGCCGGACCGCAAACGCTGGCATCTTTCATGATGGAATCCCGATATGGAGTTTGTGAGGGCTTAAAGGCGCATACATCACTGGCGACAGGGACTTGCTTGCTTATTGGCCGTTTGTTGTCGTCGTCGTTGTCCTTGTCGGCAAAAATGGATGTCGTAGATTGGAAACACACGCACGGAATGGAGCACATTCCGCTATTGTCACCTTTGTTTTGCAACCACGTAGAGCGCGAATCTTCCAGTACGTGAACTGAGGCGTGTCCGGCCGCATATTGAGAGAAACTGATGGCGGAATCAACCCCAAAGGACCAAACTGGCAAAAAAAAAAGAAAGAAAGAAAGAAAGAAAGAAAAAAGAAAAGAAAAAAGAAAAGAAAAAACCATGGGGAGACAATCAGCCTAACATATCAACTACGGCGAACCTTATTCCTTGGTGTAAGCCTTGGGTACGAGCGCTACTGTCTGGGTAAGCAGCAACTAAGAAAGAGAGACCTTTGGGTCGACGAATTTGTGCTCTGCTCTGCTGTATTATGATGATGCGGTCGCCCCCAAAATTACCAGAGTCAGCAATGGCTCTCATATCACGGGCTGGCTCGCAGTTTTATCTACGTACATGTATGGACAGCATGGGAGCCGTAGAATTCATCCTTTAATCGTAATCGATACTTTGAGGAAGTTGGACTGGATGACGGTAAAGCCTGATTACCTTAGATCACAAAGAGAGCAAAAGTTATCGAACCCCGCCTCGCTGCGGAATAGGTACCGTCCCCACCGCTGCCCGAACAAAGGTGCACTGGCCCTGCGAACGAAGCGAAAGAAAGTTGGGTTTCTGCCAATTCGAAGCTCACTCACTCCTCTGACGCACCGCCACGCACATAAATCCCGTCAATTCCAAGGCATCTAGAACGCACGCCCTCGGCAGGGTTATCCCCCCCCCAATATTGAGGCATTGAGGTACGCCGTATGACTGGTCGCCCCCGTTCTGGAATTGCGCCTCGGGCTCTCATAGGCACGATTGACCAACTTAGGTTGAAGGGATCGGATCAAACGCTACAGACAACCATTTGCTTGTACCAGTCAGTAGTCTGGGCGCTTCATCGGACTCCCATCTCCTGAGCGAGGCAGCTTGAAACTCGTCACTCAGTTTGCGAACCAATGGCTCCCCCGGAGAGCTTTGCCAACTACCCCGAGGCCGTGGAAGGGCCGGACACCGGATATGCCCAGAGGATAGACCACAACCCGGTCCTCCGAGGGCTTGCCCTCGTTGCAGGTGCCGAACTGTACGTGCGGAATCCGGGAGACGCGAAGAGGCGTGGTGCGTGCGGAGCTAACTGTGGAAAATGCCTTTGATGTGCAGTATTTCACGGAGCAACCTCATTGCGCGGTACTTTTTCGGCAACACTGGCATTCCCAATATCAAGGACATGCCAGAGCTCGATAAAGTGGCTCCTACTTTCCACGTATGTAGCCTCACTCCCTTCCTCGGGGGGCCGGGCCGGGCCGGGGGGGGGGGGGGGGGTTGGGCGTCCGAAGAGGCCCTTTTATGCAGTGTTGGCTAATGAAGCATCTCACGATCGCGACAGCCTACCGTGACACCGCTGGGCCCGACGGGGCCCATGCTTGAATTTGAGCCGGAGCTTCTCACTTCCAAGTACGCATCGTCAAAGGCGCGATACTACTCCGCCGGCGACTACCACGACATGTACAAGAGCGGCAGGGCCACTCCCCTCCGAGTGGTAGAGACGCTCCTCGGCCTGACCACCGGGGCGGGCAAGTACAGCGACGCCTGGGCAGAAGCCCACGGCGCCGAGAAGCTCGCGCTTGAAGCTGCCAAGGCGTCCACGGAGCGGTGGGCTGCGGGCAAGCCCATCGGGGTCTTGGATGGCGTGCCGATCGGTGTCAAGGACGATACGGACGTCAAGGGCTACGTCAATCACTTTGGCATGCGATACGACCTGTCGGGTCCCTTCTTTGTGCCACAGGAGGAGTCTACATGGCCCGTCAAGAAGCTCCAAGAGGCTGGGGCCATTGTTCTTGGCAAGAACGTAATGCACGAACTCGGATCAGGTAAAAAAAAAATCCCCCAAAAAAGGAAAATAAAATGAAATAAAAGATAAAAAAAAGAAAAAACCACATCCCCGGCCATTATACACAATGTTCATTCATATTGCTGACAAGAGTCTTTTGAGCAGATACCAGCGGTTGCAATGTAATGACTGCCATGGAACCCACCCACGCGACCCCGGTGTAAGATGCTTCTTGGTTTTACTGATCCGCCTTCTTCTCCCCCACAGGTCGCCCAAGGCACGCCCGTCAACCATCTGAACGGCGCCTACTTCCCCGGAGGCTCGTCCAGCGGGGCCGGATCGTCCATCTCGGCCGGCATCGTCCCCATCTGCGTCGGCACCGACGCCGGCGGCAGCATCCGCATCCCCGCCAACTTCAACGGCATCTACGGGCTCAAGCCCAGCCACCACCGCACCATGACGATGCACCTGACCATGGGCGTCACCGGGCCCCTGGCGGCGACCGTCGCCGATCTCACCATTGCCTACCGCGTCATGTCGCAGCCCGACGCCGGCTGTCCAACCCAGGCCCGCTTCGCCGTTTCGGTGCCTCCCTCCCCTTCGGCGAAGCGCGTCTTGGGCGTCTACCGCGACTGGTTCAACAAGGCCGATCCGGCCGTGAGGGAAACGTGCGACAGGGCGCTCGACTACTTTGCCGCCCGGCGAGGCTACCAGGTGGTGGACATCAGCATCCCCTTCCTCCCCGAGGCCCAGGTCGCCCACGCGGGCCTCTGCATCTCCGAGGCGGCGGAGATGGCTCGGCGGAGGATGCCCAACCCGGCCAACTTCCTCGCCGCCGTCGGGCCGGTAAATAAGATCGTCCTCACCATGGGCTCGCTGCTCTCGGGCGCCGACTACATCAAGGCCAACTGCCTGCGCACGGTGGTGATGAGCCATCTGGCGTTTCTGTTCCAAAAGCACCCAGGCCTGCTGATCGTGACGCCCGCGACCCCGATGGCCGGGTGGCCGCGCTCCCCCGACGACGACGCCAGGGGCATGACCGACGCGAACAACACCCTGAGGAGCATGTCGTACATATTCCTGGCCAACCTGACGGGCACGCCCTCCGTCTCGGCGCCGGTGGGGTACGTCGATCCGCAGCAGGGCGCGGGGAGGCTGCCCGTCAGCTTGGTCGCCACGGGCGAGTGGGGAAGCGAGGAGCAGCTGTTGGCGTGGGCGCGGGATGCCGAGGAGTATCTGCACGAGACGTATCCCGAAGGGCGAAGACGGCCGGATTCGTGGGCCGATGTCTTGGGTTTGGCTAGCGGCCAACAGTGAGAGAGGGCAAAAAAAAAAAAAAAAAAAAAAAAAAAAAAAAAGTGTTTGGCGGGAGAAGAGGTGATGTCTGAAATGGAACGATTATTACATGTGCTTGTGGCTCCCCCCCTGTTATAAATAATATATACATACATATATATATAAGAGATTTCAAGCATTGGCATGTACGATCTTACTAGAAATGGGCATGTGTTTCACCAGCGCGCGACGTCGAAATCTTGGTCGTCAAGCTCATCATTCTTTCGAGCATCACTGTAAAAAGGCTATATATATATATATATATATATATATATATGGCTGGCTGGCTTGCTACCGTTCGCCCAGATGGAAAACACACATGGCTAGTAGTCAGGCGTGCATGCTGTCCCGACACCTAGAGAAATTTGGAGGCGAGGCCCAGAAGCCCCGACGGCCCTCCCTGGCCACTTCCCTGGCTCTTGAAGTACATCTTCAAAGCCATCTCGCCGGCCTGCTGGATCACAGACTCCTTGCTGGCGTCGGAGGACACCTTTCCGTTGGCCGCCTTGGAGTCGAAGAGCTGGATCATGACATTAGCACAAGGAATAACGGCCATTACGTCCAATTCCTTTTCTTCTCCTTTCTTCTCCTTTCTTCTCCTTTCTTCTCCTTCTCCTCCTCCTCCTCCTCCTCCTTCTTCTATTATTATTATTAATATTATTATTATTTTGGGAGCTCACCTTGCTAGCCTCGGACATGGCCAAGCCTAGGAACGCGCCTTGGCTCTGGTTGCTGCCCGTCTCGCCCTGCGTGAACTTCTTCAGCGCCTGGAGGGCGGCGGCGGCGCCGAGGCTGCTGGAGTCTAGATTGTCGGCATCCTGCTCGTAGCTCTGCTTGTGCTTGCGGATGGTCTCTGTGCGGGGGACAAAGGGAAAAAAAAAAAAAAAAAAAAAAAGAGAGAGAGAGATGGAGAAGGATTAGTCTGGGGTTCCGCACTCGAGTTGTTTGCACACAGCGTGCCGATGAGGGGGGTCAAATTACATCAAAAAGATGGGATCGAACTAACCTTGCTCGTCGATTTCGCCGTTGGCCAGGTGGCTCTTCTTCTGCCCGATGGAGTTGATGATGCTGGAAAAGATGTCGCTGTTGCCGGACGAGCCAGCGTGCTGCGAGGCCTGTTGGTGGGCAGTGCGCAGCTCCTCGTCCTCGTGGTAAAAATCGCCGCCAGCGGGATAGTTGCCACCGTGTGCCTCTGCATATATTTATATACATACATTTATAGATGGATGGGATGGCATCACGAGTTGGTTCGAGTCAGGATGATGTTGTGCTCGGAGAATGTAAACAAAGAGAGAGGGAGGACTGACTGTTTCCGGGAGGGAGATGACTGCTTCCTGCTGACCAACGGGGGGGAGGTTTTTCCATTAGCCTCGGCGTCGCCAAATCAGTCAAATCAATCAATCAATCAATCAATCCATGCGTGGCCATAGGCAAAAACGGGGTGGTGCCATCATCATACCTTGGGAGCCCGAGCCGGAGAGCTGCTGCTCCAGAAGCTCCTTGCCGGCATTCATGAGGAGATCCATATTGACGGCGAAAACGAAACGACGATGCAAAAACTTTTACCAATATCGAAACACCAAAAAACTGTGCTCTGTCTTGAATGCGATGGATATATGAGCGCGGGATGGAAATGTTTTCATGGCACCACCAAGACCCAAAGGGCGAGAAGAGAAGCTACCCCGCCGTGCGCCAAGAAGTTTTTGGATGGGCTGCTTGCTTGCTTAGCAGAAACGGCTTTGAAACCCGGCCCAGCTGAAAGGCCGAGCAACCGTACCGTATACGGGGCTCTGCCTTAGCGCAATTGCCCCCCATTTTCCGTTGCGGGGTTGCCGTTTTCTTCTTTTCTTTTCTTTTTTTTTTTTTTTTTTTTATTTCTTAATTTTTTTTTAAATCAAAAAAAGGGGGGAGGGCGAACCCAAGATGATTATTTCTTTCTCTACTTGTCTGCACGGAGTACGAGGAGAGACAACGTTTGTAATGGCGAGCCCTCGGGAAAAGTTTAACTTTGTGGGTGCTCCGGGGGCCAGCAGCATCACTCCGCGGCGCTTCCCGAGAATTGAATGGCAGCTTTGGTGATGCTTCACAGACACGTTTACTTTGTGCTCTGTGCTACTCCAGAAGCAGTCGTAGGAGCAGTAGTAGTAGTAGTAGTAGTAGCAGTAGCAGCAGCAGTAGTGAGTGATACTACGGAGCACTCCGTGCACTAACCGTACGGAATCAAAACGGGGTTGGTTATCCGAACACGATTCGTTCTCTCTCTCTCTCTCTCTCTCTCTCGCTCTCTCCCGGGATTTTCGCCTTCGCGCGGCAGTTTTGCGGGTAGGGGGGGGAATGGGATGGGATGGGATTGGAGGATGACGCGTACTACTGCTCGCCCAATGACCGACATCGCGGGCAGCGCGCGCAAGGGCTTTGGCTTCAGGAGCCGGAACGCAGCAGAGATCTTCTCTGGGCCGACCGCCCATTTTCATTTAAACGTTGCATCATGCGAATGAACAATTTCGGCGGGTCTCCCCCATAGCTACACACGCATAGACATATGGTATATATATATATATATACGTATATAAAGGGGAAAAAAAAGGAAAAAAAAAAAAAAAAAAGGGCCGTGTGGAGGTGAGAGAAGCTGAGAGAGAGAGAGTAAATAAAGCTCGGCGGCCTCTGTTCTTGCTTGATGCGTGGTTTTATATATATATATATATTTTGCTTGTTTGTAGTTTAGCCCTGTACAGCCACGTTTTCGGTGGAGGTCGTTTGAGCGAGATGATGCCAATTGCCCCCCCCCCCCCCCCCCTCGTTTTGCTCCTATTTCTGGTCCATCGGAAAGAAGGCAAAAAAAAAAAAAAAAAAAAAAAAAAAGGAAAAAGAAAAAAGAAAAAACCCCAAGCTTTCCTTTTAGAGAACACGAGGCTAGAACTCGGTCCTGCGACACGGACCGGTTTTTTTTTTTTTGTTTAATTGACCTTGTCGGCTGCGGCTGCGGCCTCTTCCGGAAAGCCCCTTTGGGTCGCGCCAGCTGACTCGGGAGTTTTGGTTCTATGTACAGAGTACAGAGTACAGAGTACAGAGTACAGAGTACAGAGTACAGAGTATAGAGTACAGAGTACAGAGTACAGAGTATAGAGTACAGAGTATAGAGTATAGAGTATAGAGTACAGAGTGTGCCAGGCCGTCGAGCTCTCATCCCATCGCGCTCGCAGCAGACAAAGTACATAGCAAGCGGCATCGTCAGCATTTTTGGCCCGCCCGGTGCAAATGGCCGGCGGCGAATCAAATTTGGGGCCGCCTCTTGGGAACGCTGCACATGCCATTGATAATATGTGATAACGGGGGGGGGGGTTGTGGGCGCGTTTCGGGGGTGGCGCTGAGACGAACTGCTGGCAGCCGAGCTTCCCCCCCCCTTCTCAGATGCGAATTGTTTTCATCCCTTCAGATCCTCCTGAATTGCTGCAAGCCCGTTTGTTGTGGGTTGCTTTGCAGCAGGTCCGCGTCAACTTTTTGCGTTGATGGGAGAAGCAAATGAAGGAGTGATATTTCTTTTTTTTTTTAATTTTTTTTTCTTTTTGCTGCCCTTTTGTTACTATCTACGTTGGTTCTCCTACTGCAAATCTAGTACATATAGGTACCTTAGTATAGTATATAATAAACTTTTTCTTCTTCAAGGCCTATGAAAAGTTGCGTTCTTGATATGTTGCCTATTAGACCCTGGCATGCTGGATAACCAACTCCCTCATTACCGGTTTGTGTGCCTTGGTATATGTACCGTATATATACCTTGGGGCTTGCAAGATATGCCCCGAATCAGCAAGAGCCCAGAAAGCCTTATCGTTGACATGCCTGTTGGTGCCCCCACCGTACCGCGCGTGCGGCTGCCAGGCGGTACGGGAAGGGGTACTCTGTAAGGTACTCCGTGCTCTGTACACACATCTTTACTAAGGTACAGTACCTAGTACTTCACATCAGGACCGACTTAGTAAGCCCCAGGACCCAGAACGACAAGATGCTGCTACTGCTGCTGCACAGCACAAGGCGGCAACTCACCACCACCAGTTACGGCGTAGTTGGAATTGTAGCCCGAGCCGGCCTGGATCATATATAAAAAAAATAATAAGGGATTCCAAAAATACCTATACATACTACTACAATGTGGCGTCGCGGTCGGCTGACACCACCAATTTTTTTTTTTGGTTTCATTTTATTATTTTTGGTGTGTGTGCGTGTGTGTGGTTGCAACGCAAGAACTTTTTTCCCTTGGAGTTTCTCTCTCTCTCTCTCTCTCTCTTTCTCTCTCTCCCTCCCTCTCTCTCTCGTTTTTTTTTTTTTTTTTTGGTTTCACTCCTTGAAAAGTCATCATCCGAGGTAAAATGATGACCAGCGAACGATACATCCTCGTGTTAGAAGGAAAAAAAAAAAAAAAAAAAAAAAAAAACCTCGGCACTCCGTACATGCTCCGTACTCCCCGTCTGATGGATTGATTGCCGCATGGTAGGACTTTGGGATGGCAGATGCTAACTAAATAACATACAGAGGCCCTCTTTTTCCAGAGCAGCAGCGCTGAAGTACAGTGCAGTACTTCCATCGCAGCCGATGCACAGGGCACATTGGGCGCTGGCGCCGGCGCCGGCACCGGTCCTCGTACTCCGTATTAAACAATGTCTCACCATTCTAATCACCTCGGGCGGGGCGCTCCAGCGCTGATCGCACCCGGGAACGCAAAAAGAGCGCCCAGGGCGGGCTCGCAAGACTCCGCCCAGTCAGCCCAGCCTAGGCATGCATTGCCCCGGGAAAGACGAAGAGACCCTTGCTCGGCTTGATTGCTTTGATTTGCCTTGCCTTGCCCTGCCCTGCCCTGCCTTGCCCTGCTTTTGCCCTGCTTTTGCCCTGCTTTTGCCCTGCTTTTGCCCTCTGCTTCTAATACTGTAATCGCCCATCCCATCCACCACGAGCGCATGCACTAACTCGTAGTGCTGCCACCTCGTTATGCCACCACTAGAACCTTGGTTAGTAGGTACCTGGTACTAAGGTAGCTATAGCAGGTGCTAAGGTTAGCGACACTGCCTACCTGGTAGTTGCTCCTAGTATCTACCTAGCGCTGTACCTGTACCTACCGATGCACGGCACCGCATACCTTTGTACTCTGTACCTAGTACCTTCAAGCTGGCGCGGTACTGCTGCAGGCAGGCAGGAACGGCCATAGATTCAACACCCCGTGCTCTGTGCTACAGTAGCTGAGGTTTTGTTTTATTTTATTTGATACTTATTTCATATTTAATTGTTTTCCATAATTTTTATTATTCATTTATTCATTTATTTGTTTATTTGTTTATTTGTTTATATATTTATATATTTATTTATTCAGCGCCCAGGGGGGGAAAAAAAAAAGGAAAAAGGCTTGCGAAAAAGGCGCTTGCGAGCGAGCGAGGCTCCGTCCGGCCACCCGTACCGGTACGAGCACAGCCCGCCACAGCGCCTAGACCACGAGCCAAGACAGGTACAAACCACCCGCCGAGTACAAGTTGCCACGGCCTCCCCCCCTTGCCTCGCGAAAGTGCGTTTCACCTTGACCCATCATCTAACCCTCGTCCCGACCAAAGTCGCCCCCCCTGGCGCTCCAAGCCTAAATCTCAACTTACATTGCGTGTGCAGCCGTTCTCGTCGCCTCCGCGTTGTTTTTTTTTTTTTTTTTTTTCTTTTCACTTTCTCTCTCTTCTCTTCTCTTCTCTTCCTTCTTCCTTTCCCTTTCCCTCAAAACTGCCTGCGTCTTTGTTCCAGTCTCTCGTTTGTTCCATGTTTCCGTTTGGCCCTTCGTTGGCTTTGCTGTCAAACGATTAAGCGTTTTTTTTTCCCCTTCTCTCTTTCTTCTTTTGTCTTCTTCTATCAGCCCCGATAGATAGATTTCTTTCTCCTTTCTTCCCTCCCCTTACTCGTTATCATTCTCTCCCTCCCCCCCTCTCTCTCTCACACACACACTCTCTCTCTCTCTCCTTCTCTCTCCCCATATTCGGCCTTCTTTCTTCTCCTCGCGCCACCATTTTTTCTCGATCGACGACTTCATCGCCGCCTCCCCTATCCTTCACCTGCGACCGGCATAGATAGAGGCTCCCGCCCGCGCGTGTTCGAGACTGGGAATGAGGTAGTCGGCTCCGGTTCTTTGGAGCACCAGCAGCCCTTCGTTGTCCACTTGTCGCTTCCCGCAGACTCCCGGCAGGAGCCGACCGGTTACCCATCGTGGCCGCCACGATGCAAGCTCAGAACTCGCTGCTGCGAGGCGACCCGGCTTTCGACCAAAATGGCGCCCAGTATCACCATCGCTCCTTCAGCCAGAGCGGCGACTACGGCGCTGAATACGAACAGGCCTACCCGCAGGCATCTTTAACCCAGACGGCCTTTGCTCAGCCCACGTATGCCGAGAATGCGAGCCTTCACCAAAGTCCCGACACAGCTGGTGCTGCTGGCAGCACTGGCGGAAACAAGTTTGCTTTCCTAAAAGGCAGATGGCCCACGTGCTTCATGGTTGTGGTCGGTATCCAGGCTCTCCTCAATCTGTCCTTTGAAGCGTATGTTGACACCTCTCTTTTTTTTTTCCCTCTCTCTCTTTTTTTTTCTTTCCCCCTCTCTTTTCCCTGCCTGTATTTATCAGCAATGATCTTAGAAACTAACACTCTCGCAGCTATGTTTTCGGCAAGTTTCAGCTTAGCTTGGGTGACTACATCTCGGATCCTCAGGTGCAGTCTCAGTACAAGACGATCCCTACCTTTCTTACTCTATTCATCTTTGGTTTCCTTTACGAGCTGATCATCGTCCTCGATGCGCTGCGCATGAAAAACACCATTCAGATTATCGGTGTCTGCATCGCCAACTTGGCTCTCTTGGTCTATGCGGCGCTTCAGATTGAGCAGATTCAGGTCGCCCTCGGAATCCTAGAAGTCAACGGTGCTTTGGAGGACGACATCAGCTCCACCATGCTCTGGAACCACATCAAGGCCTACCTGATTGCCAGTCCTGTCATCATTGCCGTCTCCACCATCAATATGGTGTACATTGCCTGGAAGCTCTACCAGCAATTTGCTTGGGACATTCTCAAGAACATTGGTGCCGACTATCGCATGAAGAAGCGATTCCTTCACTACCAGGTAGGCAGGCATCCACGGCAGGCCGCGTGAGGCGCCTACGGCCAGGGCCGGCTAACCCAGTGTCTAGATTTACATCGCCCTGCTCAAGTTCGATTTCTTCTTCTTCTTGGGTTTCATCATTCAGTTTGTCGTCGTCGTCGCGCAAAAGACCGATCCCGAGTTCGCCCTTACGGTTGCAACTGTTCCGATTACGATTGCCATTCTGATTGCTGCCGCATTCTTCACCCAACGAGAGAACAAGCCCGGCATGATCTGCGTTATTATCCTCTACTTCGGCGGCCTCTCCTACTTCATCTTCAAGCTCTTCCGCATCTACGAGCCCAGCCGCGCCCAATCCTACATGGCCGTTCGAAGATCCCTCACAGCGTTCGCCGTCATCACAATTCTGCTCATCATCATGACCATCATCAATGCCATCATCTGCATGCACAACTTCGGCTCCGGCCTCAAGACCCATCTGATGGCGTGCAAAGACGACGAGAAGGCCGACATCAACTCATTCGGCATGAACGACGTCAAGGCCCCGATGCAGAGCCGCATGACCATCGACTGAGGGGGTCATTTGCGCTCAGCGAGAAGAAAAATGCAAAAGGCACGCAGGTGGGAACGTACAAAGAAACGAATTTACGAAAAGGAACGGGTTGGCCCCCCTTGTTTTTTTTCAATTGAGCTTCGTCACGTAGGCTCATAACCAAAGCCAACTTCCAAAGGCTATGTTGGAAGGGGATCTTTTGATAATATCCCGTGAATCAAATGGATACCATTTTTTTTTTGTTTTGTCAATTTTTTTTTCTTTTTATTTGCTTCATCAAGTAGGCTCAGCAATGAAGGGCGTTGGATCTGTGCTTCGCATACCACCGAAGAAGACAGCGGGGAGTTTTTTTTTTGGATACCCGTGATCATCATATCGAAGGATATACAATGGGTGACTGACAGATGACCCGTGTCACCCCTTGACTACTTTTTTTGTTTCCAAAAAAAAAAAAAATTACCTATGGTTTCCTTAATGTGATGAAACTCTCTTTAATACTTTCTCTTCTTTTTTTTCCTTTGTGTGAATAAACCGAGTTATGCCTTGAATAAACCTGTGTGGCCGAAATTTGTTTATGAAGAGAGAAACGGGGTGGTGGTGAGATGAAGCTTATTGTGTGTGAGGCCATGTTTGTATATTTTGGGTTGTTTCTCATCTGAAACCGCTTAATACGAAGGATTACTACCTAATACGTACCAATCCAACCTAGGTATGGTTTTGTCTCCGCCTAGAAGACAACAAAGAGAGAGAAGGGAGGAGAGAGAAGAAAAAGAAATGACACCCAATTATACCAAAAAAAAAGAAAGAAAAGAAAGAAAAGAAAAGAAAAGGAAAAAGAAAATGAAAAAGAAAAGGAAAAAAAGAGAGAATGGAAATAAAAAATAGGAAGAAAAAGGAAATGGAAATGGAAAGAAGAAGGAGAAAGAAAAGAAAGAAAAGAAAAAAGAAGAAGAAAAGAAAAAATTTCCTAGTTCCTGTCAAAGAATGCTACTTATCCTCGCTTTCATAGGCAAAAAGGCAAAAAGACAAAAAAAAAAAAAACTAAAAGATGAAGACTAAAGGGAAATTTTTTTTTTAAACGGGAATGAGACCATTATTAAGCACGGGACATCACGGAACGCCCAAACAATGATCCAAGGCTTTCCTCGTTTATTGTTGGATATAAAAAAAAAAAAAAGAGGGGTGGGGGGGGGGGGGGGTGGTGGTGGTGATGGTGATGATGATGGTATCAAAGCGTGATTTTAATTGCATCTTTCAAATGACCCTCCGTCGGACAGTAGGGGCACTTGTACCTCGAGCCCTTAGCCATGTTGTGCAAGCTCTCCCTACAGATGACGTGTCCGCAGGGTATCATCATTGCAGGATTCTGCTCTGTCGTTTGCTCCTTGCTGACAGGGCATACGAAGATGGAGTGGTAGATCATGGATGGCGGGAGAGGTGTCTCGAATGCCAGTTCGTTCTCCGTTGTCCACTCCGTCTTCTTTTCCTTCATGTAGGTCGTGTACTTGATGAGTCGGGGCAGGGCAATGGAGCCGGCCGTGACGGCGACATATAGCGGCGATTCCGCCGACAAGCCGAGCAGAGAGCAGAATTCCCGCGTGAAGGAGGCGGAGACGTCGTCAAAGGCCGAGTCGATCTGGAAGATGTGCCGGTAGGGAGACTTTTCAATGTTTGGCGCAAAGACCATTGCGCCGCACAGCTGTTGAATCTCCTTCAGGTGCCTGGTCTGGAACCTCGAGAAATGATCTCTCGCATATCTCAGCGCGCCCATCTGTCCATTCTTGTCATCGTCGGCGAGGCCATTCACCCCCGGCCCCTTAAAGAGCCAGATAAACTGCAGCTTGCAAAGCTCAAACTCCAGGTTGCTTCCCGTTGCCTCCAGTCTGCTGTTGTTTTGACGCGCCCACTTGATGGCCGGGCCCAGATTCCTATTTCTGAGCTCGGAAAGGAGACTATACATTTCCGCAAACTGTCCTTGCAGGTCCTCGGGATAGTCGTCGGCTCCATGCCCGCCGTCATCTTCCTCTTCCCCGTCTTCCTGTATCATGTCGTCATCGCCATCTTCGTCGGTCCGCGCCGTACGAGGAGACCAGGGGGCTAACGAAAGGAGGGAGTCGTCTCGTGACTCGCGGACAAAGGTCGATGCGACGGAAAACTGGCCCTCCCGGACGAGATGCATGGCTATGGCGCGGTTTATGAGGGCGGGGTGGTCCGCCATGGCATCTGTTTCCATCGGCAGTTCTCTGTGAGGCAGAGCCTGGACAAGAAAAAATACGAGTCAGCATCGTGCATGTGAGCTAAGCAGGCAGAGGCTGAAATATGGAGGCGTACTTTGTCCAGAGCCTTTCCGAAGCTCCGTTGCGCTTTCGTCACGTCTTTGAGATCGTTGGTGATTGCATCGAGGCGATCTTTCACCGGGTTCTGAAGGGTAGTCATTGCCACGCCGATGCGATGGGAGTCGACGTCGGCTACAGACGATGGATATATATATCAGCCGCTGCTAAAGCCAACGAGGCGACAGGGCCTGACGCGGAGGATTCGCACCTGCAGCAACTTGCTCCCTGGCCGCCACCAGGTAATCGATGATCTTGTCAACATCTTGGATGGCGGCCGTGAGATTCGACCGTCTCATGCGTGCCAGCTCGGTCCGCAGCGGACCAAACGGCGAGACAATGTCGTCGCCCGGCCCAGACATGGTCGACCGTGGAATACCTTGACGGTTGTGGAAATTCTATAGATTGGGGGTTGCTGAAGAGGCTCGAAACTAAGACATCTGGATGCGGATGACAGGAAGCTTTGTCCTACGGACGGGCTCGTTCTGTCGAGAGGGTTGCAAGGCTCAGGTGTAAGTTGGCGCGATAGCGGTTGGAGGAGGTTGTCCGTCTGGGGGACCACCGGAGCCTTATCGATAGGGATGGCGAGAATTGCGCATTCGTATAATAACGTGCTACTAAGGTACCTACTAAGTACTATACCTTAGGTAAGGTAGGCACAAAGTACTAATGCTCAGTTGCTAATGCAAGTAAGCATAACTACCCTGGGGCAACGGACCGCCCTTTATGCGCCTAACAGGTAGTCCGTACTCCGTATGGGAAAACGGCTCCTCCACGCTCCGTGTTGTGTTGTTGTTGCGTTGGGTTGGTTGTATTACCTAATGGGTTGAACAAGGACGATAGTCCGCCAATTTGATACGGCAATGCAATTTAGTGCAAACCGAAATGACGGGCATGTTGACCATCTGCAGCCCTGCTTGCCGGACAACAGCCGTGATTGTGAGGCCTCAACTGGCAGCCTCGGATCAGCGGTGAACCCCGTTAAGGAGCAAGCGTGCCCCGCTTTGGAGGCGGAACCAAGCCCTTTTTTTTTATTATTATTATTTCTTTCTCTTCGCTGCAGGGTCCAAGATGCAGCGCAATCAAGGCACATACAAGTACTAGGTACCTAGTGCTAGTGCTAGGTACCAATGTGCGAGTAGTACCTTTGACATAAACTTGCTACTACCACTAGGCAGTTACTATAGGAGTACCTTAGGTAGTAGCACCAAGTCCGGAAAGTCTGGAGTAAGTTGGTAAAATCGCTGCGGCCACCACATTGCATCACATGCCGGCACCACTAAGCCACAGTGACCGTGTGCAGGCGGTGCCAATATTCCAAGGATCGCCAAATGTACAGAGATCCTGGCTCTTTTTGCCCGTCAAAGATGCTCCTTGATTAGCTCGGCCCGGCCTCCAACGCCTCCAGGGGCTGGCGAACTCCACAATGTCCTTTATGCCATCCTTCTCCCAGGACGGGAGGGTCTATCGAGACGACGACTGCTCTGGGCTGTCAAGGCTGGACCGACGCATCTCTCGACCGCTTCCGCCAGACGGGAGCTCGAATCCCACCGAGACGCAGATGGCTGACACGGCATATCGCGCGGCAGGGCCAGCCGGGTCTGGCTCCGCACTGCCGCAGCGTCGCCTCGTCTTCCCGGATCCCATCGCTTTCAAGTAGGCTCGGTGAGGGACCAGGATCGCAGCAGCATAGTCACTGACGTTGTCGCGGCCCAGGTATCTCGAGAACGACCCGTGCGTCGAGGTGGTCCAACGTCGAAGCGTCCTTCGCGGCTACGATCTGTACCTCGTCGAGCAGTGGGCCTGCTCGAGGAAGCCTCCGACTCTGGTCATTGCGACATACACCGGCAACGAGAAAGACTCCATCGTGGTCGGGGTGCTGGCGGTGCCGGCAGACGAGGGCCAGCTGTCCGAAGAGGTCCGGCTGTATCTGAAGAAAACGGAGCAGAATCATGCGCGGCCAAAGAACACCGAGCTGGGGGAGCTCATGATTACCAATCTCAGCAGCTTCCCCTCGTCACTCACCGTCATCGCGGTGCCCGGTGGGGATCTCCGCCAACACCGACACCTCTTCGTTGTCAATGAGGATCTGAAGCGGCTAGGATGCTCCGGGCGGTCGGGCTTGACGCTCACGGAACCCACCGAGGCGACTCAGGCCAAATTCCAGCAGCTCTACCGCACCAGCGACCGGATCCCGTTCAACCAGTCGGTGACCGAACTCATCAAGCTTTGCCAGGTCGCGCTGTTCATGTTCGACAAGCTAGACCACGCGTACATCGACGGCCTTCTTTGCGACGTCACGGAAAAGGCGATTAGCAATTGGTGGACCGAGGTTGGGGCCGAGCACTACAACTACGAACCGACCGATGGCATCCTAGGGCCGTCCACCGTCGCGGCCCTGCTAGGGATGCTGCTGGGAGCCAGGAACCGACTGCACTGGCAAGGCGCCCCCGTCTCGAAGGATGTCTTTGATCTCGAGAGCACCAAGCGGGGCATTTCCTACTTCCAGAAGGCGCTGAAGCTGGAGAGGACGCGGCGGTTAGATCAGCAGACGCTTTTCAAGCTACACACGGCCACCACGAAGGCGGCAGTCAAGGAGGACTGGGGTGTGCAAAAGGCCATCAAGTCGACGGTGACGGAAATTGGGGGGAAAAGGGGAGAAATCGTCATAGACATGGTGTCCGGAAAAGACAAGGGCGGCCTCGCCGATATCGAAACCGTGGACATCGACAGGTTTGCCAGCCTGGCGTACGGCGAAAGGCCAAAATGGCTTTGGCACGGCAAGCCGCGCCGAACCCCACCGGAACAGCACGATCACGATCAAGATGCGGTTCCGCCTCTGCCAAAGACCGAAGCGAGCAACCACCAATCAGGGAAACGAACGCTGTCCCTGCCGGCAGACGACGAATCGGAGATGAAGCGGAAGGACGAGTTCCTATCTCCAGACGTCGGGACGCCCCTTCGTCCTGCCGTGAGCACGACGGAAGGCGCTGGAGAAAGGGATGCGCTGCACAAGACCGTGTTCAAGAGCGTTGCCGGGAAAATGAGCGACGCTCGATCGGGCTTTGGGCGTTTCAAGGATGGCGTGAGGGGGAGGGGCCACGGAGCGCGTCTGTCCATATCGACAAAGGAGGAGGTGTTGGAAAACGGAAATGGATCCGCAAACGCACCGCAGACTTTGAGCATCCCGCCGAGCCCCGCCGCGGTGGTGAGCCGGGCCTTTACTTGGAGGACGAAGCCGGAGGAATACCTCTCTGCTATCAGACGGGGAGAACCCGACGCCCTACCTGGTCTTCCGGCGGTATCCTTGCCCTCGTCGACAACGGACTTTAGAGAAGCAAGGCTGCCCGAATACGAGAGGAAGCCCGGAGAGTCGGACAGGTCGTTGGACATGGTCGGCCCCGACGTGCGCAGGGGCTCGCACAGGAGGGCGCCCTCCGCCGTGCCATCAACCGCTGACGAAAGCGATGTCGAAGCCATCTGCCCTGGCATCAGGGACGGGTCGAATTTACGGCAGCTAGCCCTGTCGAGGCGCCACAGCTGCGACGTCGCAGAGGTATGCACAAGGCGAGCGCTCAACGAGAACAGGTGGGCGCGCCGCCTATCATTTGGCGACGCTGAAGAGGCCGTCCTATCCTGGGACCAGCTCATCGACCTTGCGGATGAAACGGATGGCGAGGAGGAGGCTGAAGCGCGAGCAGTAAGCGCCCGGCATCTCGCTCAGTACGTCGACGGCATCGTGTATGGCATCGAGCCCTGGGTCAAGGAGGAGATCAGGCTGGTCCAAGCGCTTGATGAGAAATACGGCAGAGACAAGGCCGACATCCAAAACCTGCACCATCAGCTCAGCGAGATTTACCATCGGGTGCAGTACAACTCGGAGGAGATGCTGGCGGAGGAGCGTGCCAGCCTGACGGAGAGCGTCAAGGAGATTGAAATCCTCGTGGCACGCCTCGACTACGAGATCAATGCGTTGGTGCAGAAAATCAACGACGTGGAAGACGGCATCCAACACTTTGAGAGACAGGTGGAAGACGTTGAGAGACGAGCGGACGAGCTGAGGGTGCAGCTTGAGACGGAGAGCTGGCTGCATTGGCTGGTGAGAACCCTGACCGGAGTGGGAACTGGTCCCAATATTACTCGGTCTGTGCCGTGATATGAGCATGCATCATTTGGAGTTTTATTCCCCCCCCCCTTTTTTTTTTCCCCCATCGTTTTTCTCTTCTGCCTCTTTTCCTTTCATTTCTCAAAACTTTTGTTTAATCATCATGCACTGAAAGATGGGGAGGGGGTTGGAGTTGGACATTGATACATTTATAGCGGGATACATGGAAAACCGGCGTTTTACATTGTCTTTTTACTCCCGTCTTCCACATTACGCCTTCTTTTATTGTCTTTCTTGCAAGAGAATAGATTCCATTTCGCGGAGGAGGTGTTGGCTCACCACGGCGACGGCGACGCCACACCTAGGCAGCAGCCAGGTATTATACTCTTTGATAGCTTTATACATCCGAACATGATATATATTGTATATCCACGATCCCGCAAGATCATGATCCCTTAATTTTTTTTTAAACGTGCCACCGCAATGCCACACTCCATACAAGCTCCCATATAATCGTACAAAACACGACGTTCCATTTGCGGCCAAGAAAGAGGACATGCCTTATAATAATGCCTCCCCCCTTTTGTTATTCTATGACTTTTCCATGGCTTTCAAAACAGTCCGCCGGGGCTGGCCTGAGGTCCTCCGCCCATGGCCTGGCCTTGCTGCTGCATAATCTCGCTGATCTTCATGGATGTGTCGAGGAACTTTGCGGTGCAGCGGTCGAGGCAGACGGACTCGCCCTTGTTAAGCTCGCCTTCGCGGTAATCGGTAGGGACACACTTCATCTGGCACGTCTTTTGTAGCCTGTTTATTTATTTGTTAACGAATTTATTAGTTTTATTTTTCCAGTTTTTTTTTTTCTTCTTCTTTTTGCCTCCTTGCATCAGCACAGCCTGCCTCGATTTTGTACAGGCAATCTACGCCAAGCAGCCATATGGCACACCTCTCCTATCGAGGTTTCTTTTTCGACCACAGAGAGAGAGGGAGAGAAAAGGAAAAAAAGAAAAAGAAAAAAAAGGGGGGGGGTATGTTGTTGTTCAATTTACCGGTTGTAGGTATCAGCCATCATGCGCATCTCGCCCTCGACAGCAGCAATTTTCTGCTCTGACGTCGGCTGGGGACGCCCGATTCCGAGGAAAGACATGTTTTGGGGGGGAGAATAGAAGGGGAAGAAAAAAGGGAGGGAGAAAGGGGCAAGGGCTCGGGCGATGCGAAAGCTTTGCTTCTGTGTGTTGGAAGCTTGGAGGCGGGAGATGATTGATTTTCTTTTGTTGGATGTCGTCACAGGGCGCCGCCGGGCTTTTTGGGGGGGATGCGATTTGAAGGAGGAGCAAAATTTCCCTTCCCGGCAGGATTGATTACATAAACTGCTTATCGATAAGCGAATTTCTCGCCATTACCAATATAATTTTTTTTTATTTTTTTTAAAAAAAAATCTTTTTTAAAATTCTTTTTTAATTTTTTTTAAAAAAACAAAAAAAAAATAATCTTTTTTTCATATAAGACAACCTTGACATGCATGGACTACGTACCACCTGCCATCTTGGCCAGCTTCCCCCCATTTTGCCTGTGGTACAGAGTACAGAGTAGTATATCGATAACGTTAAATAGTACCTACCTAGTAGTACTCCCGTAGTGACCTTTGTAGGTAAAAGGCATTGCAAGACGAACCCCTCTAAAAAAGGGGGGTTTTTTTATTTACAAAAACCCGGTCCGTTCGTCTACGTTATTTGGCTCAAATTTACTCTATATCTATAATCACAGGTGTTATGTATGTTTGGTAAACTAAAAAAAAAAAAAAAAAAAAAAAAAAAAAAAATCACCGCTCTTGATGCCGTTCAGCTGTCAGAAGAGCGAGCCGATGAGGTGACGAGAGCTAATTTAATTCCAT
The DNA here is from genome assembly GCA_020631695.1 of Trichoderma cornu-damae. Classification (NCBI taxonomy): domain Eukaryota; kingdom Fungi; phylum Ascomycota; class Sordariomycetes; order Hypocreales; family Hypocreaceae; genus Trichoderma; species Trichoderma cornu-damae. The sequence goes on from CM036088.1 coordinate 3,438,073, forward strand.
TGTGGCGCTCAACGGGCTGGCGGGGTTGTTGGGAGAGAAGGGGAAAATGGATTCTAAAAAAAAAAAAAAAAAAAAAAAAAAAAAAAAAAAAAGCGTCAATCTCCAATTTGGCAAAGTCGGGCTCATCAGCTTTTCGTTTTTAGCCTGCCGAGACGCTCCCATCGGATTGGAACGGGCCTCTTGTGGGCTGTTCCATTTAGCAAACGTACGTAAAACGTTGCAAGCCGCCAATAGAACGTTATTTAGCGAGGGCTGCAACGGAGTGGTGGTGGTGATGCTGCTGCTGCTGCTGTTACTGCTGCTGCTGCTGTTCCTGTGCTGTTCCTGCTGTTACTGCTGCTGCTGCTGCTATGCCTTTGCTTGTGCTTGTGCGATTCCGCCAAAAATAATAATAATAATAATAATAATAAAAACCGAACCCAATATCACACGAATGGGGCCGGGCGTGATGTGGGGGTTTTGCCCATACAGTATAAGGACGGGGCTTGGCGTGGCTGGTTGCATTTTGAAATGCAGCGCTGGCGACTCGGAGCTTGACTCACTCACTCAACTCATCGGAGCTTTGTGGCACTTTTTGTATGCCTGCTTGCTATTGATTCGAAAGATTTTCCCAAGGCATCCCAATAAATAAATACCTGGGGCCTTGCACATATGGTGTTGATTACCTTGTGCCTTAGGCATAATGGCACTGCATAACTACCAGGTACGTATAGGCAGGCACCGCTTGCTGCTTTGCTTTGCTTTGCTTTCTTTATTATTATTATTATTATTATTATTATTATTATTATTTTTCTCTCAAATGCTGCCAACTTGCCATCCATCCTACTATATCTACATACCTTGATTAGTCAGGGGGTCGTAAATAAGAAACAAACTACATACCTTGAGTAGGCAAAAACATGTAATTACAGAGAGTATTAGCCGCCAAAAGCCAGCATGGCACGGTCGTTAGGTTCCCCCTCCTTCTCCCTTGTTTCCCAACCAGATAATGGAAAAAGTTATTGGCACGGCATGGGGTCCTCACGCCATCGATTGTGTAATAGGCGTACGACGGTTACGACAGGAACGTGCCACAAAGGAGGGGGAAAACGGATGACGGGGAGGAGAAGACGCTGCTGTTCTCAAAGGGAGTTTTTTTTTAAAAAAAAAAAAAAATTTAATTTTTTTTCCCCCGGTAAACCATATTTGCCATATCGCCAGTCATCTTTTTTTTAAAAAAAATACACATCTACGGGTTGTGAGGAGACAAGCCACATCGGGGGAGACGGGGAGATGGGGAAAGATTGTGGTAACACGGATTGTTTTTGTGGAGGTGGGTAAAAGCTTTTTTTTTTTTTTTTTTTTTTCGCACATGTGCCAGCCTTATCTTGATATTGGAGCAGAGCCATGTATGTACTATCGCGAGACTGGGTGTGTGTGTGTGTGTGTGTGTGTGTGTGTGTGCACGAGATGCAGGACAAGCTCATGCCTCGAGTTCCAGACCGACCACGGTTGCCACCCATGGCAAATGGTCGACAGCAGCAAGTCTCGCAGCTGGAAACACATGTGAAGGAGAACGGCGAAATGGGCCTCAAAGGGAGAGGGAGAGAGAGAGAAAGAGAGAGTCTGACATTCCAATAGTGATTTATTCGGAGCCGCCACCGTGGACGGCCGTGATGTGTCGTATTTTCTGTCCCGTCGCAGCATTCCATCCAATCCATAACGTCCGTATGTATACTTTGCTACGATGCCAGCAAGCATCTTGAGCCGAGGCGAAGCAGAAGAAAGGCGAAGCGAGGGAGGAAGGGCGGAGAAGATATAAGTCGCAGCGCTGCTGCTGCTGCTGCTACGGAGTACGTGTGCCGCATATTCCATCGATGGCGGGCCCCCGGCGCGCGCCAGCATGCATATCATCGTGCCGTGGCTCTGCGGCCAATGAATCTCACGCCTGGGCGGCGGCTTGGCCAGCGATTTGCTGCCAGCCCAAAGGGCGATGGATCATGGCGGCCGTCGCGGCCTGGCAAGAGATACGAAGCAAAGGCGTTTTTGGTTCCGGCGCCAGATTTGGTTGGTGCCTGGCGGAGCCAAAGTTTTTTTTTTTTTTTTTTTTCTTCTTTTTTTTTCTGACGGATGTACGTACTACTTCATATGTATACTGTACAGTCAGTACCTTGTTCCCAGAGGAGGCGACCCCATTTCCAGCGGCGCTCGGTTAAAGGTACCTTACCTATACCACCACCTGGTACGGCTTTAAGGTACCTAGTAGGTAGCAAGCAGCATGAGTTTTGTGTTGTATTTATTGACCTTGACCTGGGCAGGGAGCAACCGGGCATGGCATGGCGTGAGCTCATTATCGGGCTGCGACGAAACGGCCCGGCTTCAGCAATGGCCGGCTTTTGCTCCTGCTGCTGCTGCTGCTGATGCTGATGCTGATGCTGATGCTGCTGCTGCTGCTGCTGCTGCTGCTGCTGCTGCTGCGACCTAATACTATAATTACCTTTCCTACTAAGGCAGTGCTAGGCAGGCATACCTGCCTACTATACCTTAGTAGTAGGTAGTACCTGATACCTTAGTACGTAACAGCATAAGGTAGGTGCCTGCCTACCTTAAGTACCTACTAGGAGTACTAATGTATGCGTAAGGTGCCCAAAGTAAGGTACCAAGGTACTGTAGGTACTACCTAGGTAGGTAGGTATTACCTAGTAGATAGTTGAGTAGAGGGCAGCTGGAGGTGTGCCTTGTGGCTGCTACCGGGTGCTAGGAAAGAATATATCGCGCACGCATCTTGCCGGCTTGGGAGATGGAACCTGAGTGATTTTATCCGGGCGGCTGAGCCATTGGTTAGCACCTCAGGTATAGTATGTACTAGGTACCTACTAGGTAGGTAGCCAAGCATGAGCTGGGCGCCAGCCAAAAGACCTAGATGGCACGAAGCTCTCTACATACGGTACCTACAGAATAACCAAGGCAGAAACGAGAACATACACCGACAGTTTACACAAAACTTGCTTTAATACTACTAGGTAATAGGCAAGGTGCCTTGAGGATTCAATACTACTAATCTATTACCTGGTACCTACGTACAGGCACCTTAGGTAGTAGCACCTTGGGCAGATACCTACCCAAAGGCAAGTACCCAAGGTATACTAAGGTAAGGTACCAAGGTACCGAGGCACCAAGGCACACACTCCCTGAGCAAATCAACGGCATGTGTGGAAATTGCTGCAACGGCCTCTGCTTTTTGTCGGCAGTAATGGGTACAACTGCTGCTGCGCCCTGCCACGTTGCCTTGCTCCGTGCTTTTTTTTTTTTTTTTTGTCCGGGTGTTTTTCTTCGGATTCCAATTTTTTTTTTTTTCGAATTGGGTGCCCGGATACCGGGCCGGGACAATTGCCTGAGCTTGCGCGGAGTACGCCCATATATGGTGCTGTAGGTATTGGAGTGCTACAAAGGTACTTACCAGGTAGAACTACTGGGTACCTACTATACCTAGTACCTAGAGGTAGGCCACTGCTTCGTTCATGTTTCTGATACACACGAGCTGCAGTAGTCAGTACAGGTAGGTACTACCTATGTACGTACACCAAGTAGCCCATCGTATCGTATCGTACCTATCGTTTCCCCTTCCCCCCCCCCCGTCTGCTGTGCGCACCCCCTCCATTGCGCGCCTGCTCTTGCCTGGACGCAGTATTTTTTTTTTCTTTTCCTTTCTTTTCTTTTCTTTTTCTTTTCTTTTCTTTTTTTTTTGAGTATTTATTTAGAATTTTTTTTTTTTTTTTTTGGATTTTCAGTGAGGGAAAAAATTTAAAATTAAAAAAAAGAATTTTTTTTAAAAAAAAGTACTCAATTCCCGTTTTGTCCCATCTCGGGCTTATCCTGCCACCCCCAAACCCAAACCTAAAAAAAAAAAAAAAATTAAAAATTAAAAAAAAAAAAAAATTCACACCACCCCAGAAATCTGCTCCTCCCTATTGCTCTCTGCATCCTGTCTGCCTAACCTCCTCTGACCCTCTCCCTCTCCCTCTCTCTCTCTCTCCCTCTCCCTCTCTCTCTCTCTCTCTCTCTCTCTCTCTTACCTCCTCTTTTTCTTTTTCTTTCTTTCTTTCTTTCTTCTTCCTCATCATGTCCTCTCCCACCGATCCTCAGGACATCACCAGTCAACCCTCAACCACCACAAGCCAAGATGCCCCGAGACGACAGCCCTCCGCCTCCGCCTCCGCCGCCGCCCAACTCGCCAGTGCACAGATAAGCCTGCGCAAGACGCTCCGCCAGTTCCCCGACTTCCCCATCCCGGGAATTGACTTCGTCGACATCATGCCCCTCTTTGCCAATCCGGACGCCCATGCCACCCTGCTGTCTGCCCTCGAGCTGCAAATCGCCCAGGTTTTTGGCGCTCACAAGCCCGATGTCATTGTCGGCCTGGATGCCCGTGGTTTCCTCTTCGGCCCGGGCCTGGCTCTGCGCCTCGGCGTGGGCTTCGCCGCTGTCAGAAAGAAGGGCAAGCTGCCAGGCCCATGCGTCACTGCCGAGTATGTCAAGGAATATGGCAAGGACCTGTTCCAGATGCAGGAAGATGCCATCCGCCAAGGACAAAGGGTGTTGATTGTTGACGACATCATTGCGACGGGTATGTTGTATTTTGTTGCTCCTGTTGCGCGCTCATGGCCAATCACACGCACAACTCATACACACACACACACACACACACACACACACACACCCAAAAAAGAAAAAGAAGAAGAAATGAAAGAAAGAAAAAAGAAAAAATGAAAGAAAAAAGAAATAAAGAAAGGGCACCCCTCCTTATCGCCCAATACACCTCGTGTGCGTACCAGAGTGTTAATTTCCATGTAGGTGGTTCGGCGGCGGCGGCGGCGGATCTTGTTCATCAGCTCAAGGGCCGGGTCGTTGGTTACCTTTTCATTCTCGAGATTCCCGGCTTGAACGGTCGTGAGAAGCTCGGCGGCGCTCCTACTACTATCCTCATTGAGAACCCTTGATTATGCCGAGAAAAAAAAAGGGGGGGGCCTCATGTTCTATTCTCCCGATAAGCGGTGCCATTTCAACATAAAACGATATTACTGGAAATCAATTTCTTTATTCCACCAGCCTTGCGTCGACTGGAAGTGTCTACCTTGGACGATACATTTACCACTTCTCGACGCCGAAATCGACTCGACGCGCAAAGATGGACCACTCTTCTCATGCTGTGTTGCTCTGGCTTCGGATCCCGTGGTCCTCCTCATCGGCACGCTTTTTTATACATCAAAAGTTGTTTGCTTGGATCTTTTCTTTGGTCTTTTCCTAAAACAAAAAAAAGCCCATTTTACATCTCTCCTCCCCTCCCTTCCACCCCCCCTTTTTTTTCTCTTTCAATACGGGGCTTCTTTTGCATATTACAATCAAATAACCAATAGACTTTGGAGAGCGTTTTTTTTTTTTTTGCCTTTTCTCATTGGGAACGGGGAGTGGATGCCGTGCTCTGTCTTGTCTATTTTACGACAACTCCCATCCCTATCTACACGATTTATATAATATAACATAGACCACCTTACGCTGCTAAGGAACTTGGGGGAGTAGATGAGGACAGAAGGGAATGAATTTTCAATGGTGACGAGCATGCAGTGGTGGAGGGTAAAAAAAAAAAGAAAGAAGGAAAGAAAAGACGTTGTGATGGAAAATTTTTGTCGGGACGGAGGTTTTTAATAATCATGGTTTGAGAATTATGCAATCTGCAATGATGAAACTCATCTCTTTTGTTTTTGTCTCGGTTTCTCAACCCCCCCCCCCCCCTTTTTCAATGACTTATTCCTTGAGAGCCCTCCGAGCTGGAGCGCATGGTATGACCACGAAACATGAATAGCCGCCCCCCTTTTTTCCTTGGTGACATTTCTCAGCAGACACTGACTGATGCGTTCCATGTTTTCGGGAAAGCTTGTGTTTGGGCTCGCTCACTTGCAACACTATCAATAGGGGGGGGAGGCCGCATCTTCTCGTCCAAATGCAGCCCACTCCATTCAAAGAGACTCCTTCGTTTCCTCGTCATCAGAATTCCATCTGCTCATTCAATCAGGAATACCTAAGGTACTTACTATATTTTCCACACACATTCACACATCACGAAGAAGGTTTTTTTTTTTTTTTTTTTTTTTTACAACTCCACGACTCCCATCACCAAGCACCTCCCTCGCAACGCTCGTGCTATTCCCGTCTATCCAAAGTGTTGTTTATATACACACATGCATATATATATCCTACATGTAGTTTTTTTTTTTTTTTTTTTTTTTTTTTTTTTTTTTTTCAAAAAAAAAAAGAAAAGTATGCAAGCTATGCATGCTCCTCCTCCCGGCTACAAGACAACGGCATTCTCGATGACGAGCCCCTGACTCTCCACGCGATACTTCCTTCTCATGCCCACGCCGGCCGCTCTCCCAAAGAGCTCGTAGTCACCCCTTGCAGCTCTTACGAGGACCATGGGGATGCCGTGCAAGCGCTTCATGCCCTTTGGCGTCGCCTGCTCCATGTCGAGCAGCGGCCGGGGCAACTCGCCTCTTTTGTCAATCACGTCGTCGTCGCCGTCGCCGCCTTCGCCCTTTGAACCGGTGGGCGGTTCGTCGAGGACAATGACTAGCTGCAGGGACCTCTCGTGGGGAGAGAAGCCCGGGATGTTGTCCAGCTTCCGGCTGAAGGAGCATCCGCCCCGAAGCATGACGATGACCTGATGCTCGCGCGGCGCAGACGCGGGGAGCGGCCCGTCACAGGCCTGGTCTGCGAGGAAGACGGTTGACCAGGGGAAGTTGGACGCTGGGGTCTTGTGGTTGTAAAAGGGGCTGCCGGCGATTGGAGTATCCAGGATGGATGGCACGGGGAAAGCGCCGGGGCCGGTCGACGTGTAGGCGTCCCAGCTATAGATCTTTGCGTTGCTCTTGCCGGCGTCCGACCCCGGCGTGGCTGTGTAGGCCGGCTCGAAGACGGAGGACACGGCGCGGAGTAGGGACTGAAACAGCGAGTCCGAGGCCATCGACTCGGCGTCGAGCGTGTCGCCGTCCGCCAAGCCATCGCTCTCCGCCGCCGCGGCATCCTCGGAAACGACGAGCGTGCCGTTGCCGCTCTTCTCCGGCATGTCTACGAGCAGCTCAATCTCCACGGCATCTCTCCTTCTCCTGCAAGAAAACGCCTCGTCCTTGAGGTGCCTGATGTGCTCGGCATGGAAGAAGACCGTTTCGTAGCGGCCCAGCTGCGTGTTGCCGACGTGCGTGATCCTCCACCTGTAGTCCCCCGTGGCCGGGTCCGCCACCTGCTCGAGCTGGAGCCTCAGCCCCTCCAGCACGTTGACCGTCGGCCCCAGATGCGTCTGCCACGAGAGGTGCGTGCCGAATCGCGACGCGACGCCGCCGGGGAGATCGGTGGTCGGAAACTCTATCAGCGATATGACGCGCTCGGGAGGGGCGGCGCAGGTGCCGTTCCCGGGGAGCATGGCCGGCGGCAAAGTCCACGGGAAGATGGTGTGGTTCGAGGTGGCCCTGTATCTCGTCACCCGGCCCTTCTTCTTGTCGTGCATCTCAATCATCTCGATGGGCCCGTGCACGTTGGGCGTCCGGTACAGATCCGTGAACCGCGAAACGGCAAACAAGTCCGGCCTGGCTGCGGTGGCCGAGCCGATCAAGTGGTGCCCCGGGGGCGGCGGGGGCGCAGGGCAAGAGTTGGTGAAGCTTTCGTCGTAGTAGGCGTAGACGGCCACGTCCTTGCTCCTCTTGACGCTGCGAACGAGGCTCCCTCGGCCGGCGCCCCCCCTCTTGCTTTTCGGTACGACGAGCGGATGGCCTTCCGTGGTGAAGACGTAGGCGCCGTCCAGGTTGTTGAGCGGGTGCTCCGGGTCGAACAGCAGGTACATGTACTTTGCCGTTTCCCCCAAGAAGAAGCTCTCCATGCGATCCTGCTTCTCGCCGGTCTGAACGTCCTGGAGCCCGGCCCAGCCGCATTCCGCGAAGCACCGGCGCCGGACGTCGCGGAGGACCATCTCGCCGACGTGCAAGTACCACGGGTCTCTGGTGGCACGGTAAATGTGGTAGGTGGACTCGATGAACTCGGGCCTCCCAGGCCACCAGCCGATGCCCGCCTCGACGTTGCCCTCGCGGACAGACCAGCGCTCCGGCAGCGCAGAGTACCGAGTCCACAGCGCCGTGTAGACGAGGTTCGCCTCGATGGCCTCTTCGACCTCGCCCGCCAGAGCGAGAAGCCCGGGGTAGAAGGCGCCCAGGCTGTCGATCCACATGGCGTACGGCTGGCCCGTGGCGCGGTGGTTGTTGGAATAGTAGGGGAAATGGCTCCGGTCCGTGTACAGGTACCGCTTGACCGACGCGTGGGCTTGATGCCACGCCCGGAGGAAGGCGTCCGACGTGTGCATCTCGGGCGGCAGGGGAGGGTGCAGGGAGTTTGGATCTAGCCAGCCGGTCGTGCTCTGCCGGCGCGACGTGGAGGCGTTTGGCATCCCGAGGCCCGAGAGGAGGATGTGGCTCTTGAGCGCGTATTCGAAGAAGCTGTCCATGCCTGCGCCAATGCCCGCGTGGGGGCCAATCCATAGCCCTCGCTCCGCGTCGATGCCGTTGCCGATCAAACCGATTTCGCTCCTGCGATGCCACACTTCCCAGAAGGCTCGCTTGGCCGCCTGCTCGAACCTGGGGTCCCCCGTGAGCCTGCTCAAGACGGTAAACTCGAGGACTAGGCTTCCGGCCCCGGCGCTGCAGGTCTCGGTAATCTCTGGGCGGCCGCTCTGCTCCCCCACGGCCGCGGCCAGGTTTTGGTGGAGAGGAGAGTTGACGTAAAAAGGGATGCCGCTGCGGAGGTTGACCCGGGGGTACGGAATGCCCGTCGGGGTGTAAAAGGCGGGGAGCAGCCTCTCGGAAAGGTCGAGGGCGAGCCTCAGCAGCTGGCCGTCGTACTTGAACCCATCGGGCCAGGGGATAGGGGCCAGCTCCAAGGGGTCGTCGCCCGCGACTCCCTCGGGCTTGGGGACATAGCCGGTGATGGGCAACTCGCCGATGGCAAATAGGTGTGCGCTCAGCAGGCCGCCCACGCCGCGGATGACGGTCTCAAACACCTGAACCTTGCTGTCCAGATCAAAGCCTCTGGCGCGTATCCCAGCGCCCGAAGGCCCCGATCTTCCGTCGCCGTAGTGGCGCACAAACTCGGCCACTCCGTTTTGAAAGTCGCTCAGAGCCTGCGGCCCGGTGTACGAGCCGGCCTGTGGCCCGCCGGCTAGGATGGCAAGAGTGGACAGGCTGTCTATGAGAGTCAAGGAGTAGTTGCCAAGAGCATCGTTCAAGCTGATTCGCCCGGGATTGTCTCGATCTCGCGTCAAGGGAGCACATGATATTGGACGCAGCTAAACATGGCAAGAGAAAAGGGGGGAGTTGAGAAAGAGAAAGAAAGAAAAAAGAAAAAGAGAAAAAGAAAAAAAAAAACCCCCCCCGGCACCGGTCAGCTTTCCATCTGCAGGCATTTGGTCGCCTAACGGCATGTAACTCGACAGAACCCACCTCGTCTTCGGGAAACGCATGCTTCATGTAATTGCTATATCCGTGATAGAACATGTCCACCGTTTCCTGCCGCAGCTGGGCCAGGTAGTCCGAGCGCATGGCGCCCACCGGCCACAGTAGTGCGAGGCCCAGCCATGGCAGCGCAGCGGCCAGCAGCATCATATGGGGCTTCGAAACGTGTTGATGTCTTCGCAGCGAGGCCGTTGGGAGAGGCTGGCACGTGCCGGGCGGCTCATTGGGGGACAAGGGCGACGGTTCGATTCGAAGGCGGCGGCAGCATAGAGCTGTTTTTACAGCTGGGGAGCCCTCCTCTGAGCTGCCACGCACTCTCGGACGGGCGCTGTAGCGGAGCGGACGTCGTCAAACGCAAACGGCGCTGTTAAAACGACGCTGAGGCCGTTTGATCGCCAACCTTGAACCATGAGAGCGCGGCTTGTCTGTCATCTTTTGCGCGGCGCCACGGAGGAAAAAAAAAAAAAAGGCTGTGGCTGGTGCAAAGTGTGGCTGGTGCATGCCCTTTTTACAACGTTATTTCCAATAGCAGCACTCCGTACTCTGTATCCCGTACTCTGTATTCCGTACTCTGTATTCCGTACTCTGTATTCCGTGCTCTGTCTGTTATTATTCATCACCCCAGCAACTTTGTTTATGGAGGCGTTCGAGTGACGGGTCGGCTGCTTACCAATCAGTCCTCATGGCAGAACATGGCTTCTCTTCCGGTTGAATTGCCCATTACCGTACAAACTACAGAATGCACAGCAACAAGCAAGGGCTGTTGCTCGTGGCCATTTTGGCGCAGCATGTATGTACTCGTACACATGCTCCGCGCCGTTGGACAATGAGTTGAGTTGAGCTGTGTGACGCGAGCGCCAAAGCCAGCCAGCCATGGGCGTCTATTTCGGCGCCAGCATGCCGGGTGTCTCCCCAAGTCTGGATGGTGGCAAAGCAACCAGCGACCACGTAGCAAATTTGCTCGATGGATTCTTCGGGACCAGGGAGGAAGGCGGCTTTGCCGGCTAGCCAAAATTGTTCCACCGGGACCGCGAGCAAGCAGGGAATCCGGGCGTGGCGTTGCTTTCGTCCAAAGGACACGCGTCTTGGAGCACTCGTCTTGATATTCACGGGCGTAGCCATAACAAGACAGCAGCAGAATGAATGAAGAATCCGTCTCATGCGCATCCCTCGCTAGCAGGCATTTCTCGCAAAGCTAGCACAAAAGGCCTTGGTCACCACCGCGCCACAAGTAGAGAGATTGAGAGATTGTATGAAGCGAGACATGCACGCCTCGCTCTCAAATGGCAGCGCACAAGGGTATCGATGCTTTCAGCCCATCTCCACAGCCAGGGACAGATTCAAGTTTTTGCCGAGCAGGTGGGCGCCCACTCGAGCCGGTCTGGAAGGGGGTTTTTCTTCGAACCCCCCCTGGGGACCTCGAACTGCTAGCAGCTCATGGCAAACTCGACGTCTCCCCGGCATTATCTCCACCACGCTAGGAAGTAGACAAAAACAGCACGCGGAGTTCGGCCGGTTTATTGTCCACGAGGCTTCTGGGATTTTCTCAAGCTAAGAGAGGGGGAAAAGGGGGGGGGGGGGGGGCGTGCGGATGCTGCGGTTCGTCCGAGGGGCAAAGGCCATGTGAGCAGCGCAGCGCAGATAACGGAGTACGGAAGCAAGGAAAAAGAGAGCGCCAGCTCCAAACCAAAACAAGAGAGCATGGGAAAAGAGGAGGCCCACAGGACAAACCACGACCCAGAGTCAGCAACGGCTTCTGGAACAAGCCGGATATACGCAGTGTCTACGTTCTGGAACGGGCTGTTTCGCAAATGCTAGAACAATCGACTTGTGCCTGGACGGATCTGCCTTTGGGGGAGAGTGAGATATAGAGTGAGACAGATGGAGAGAGAGAGTGTGTGTGTGTGTGTGAGAGAGAGAGAGAGGTGGGGGGGGAGAAGAGCGAGGAGTGTCATGCTGCCAAAACGCCATGGGCCAATAGACTGTGTATAGAAGAAGAAAAAAGGGCTGCCTTGCTTTTACTTGGACAGATTGGAAAATAGTTAGAATGGGCGCTACAAAATCCATGACATACATACAAAACAACAGACAGGTACAGTACCTTGACGCTTGGCGTACCGCAAAAGGAGGTCACGGGCATCTAAAAAAAAAATATTGTAATAATAATTATAATAATAGTAATAGTAATAACAATGAATGAATAAATAAATAAAAACAAATGAATAAAAACAAATAAATAAAAACAAATGAATAAAAACAAATAAAACCCACTACCGCCGGATCGCTCTCCCCGTTGGTCTGGTCCCACAGCGAGTCCCAAAAAGGGCTTCTACTAGGCACTACGAGTACTACGAGTACTAGTACTTAGTAAGTACTCGTATGTATAGCCATAACTAGCGCTTCTGTTGGACTAGGGGGATCATCTCGTGGCTGGCATCTCACACTACTGTACCTTAGAATCCATCTGAACAAGAGAGGGCAGAGAGAGAGAGAGAGAGAGAGAGAGAGAGAGAGAAACTAGAGCCACACAGTCTGCGGTTGTTGCGATCCGTACTGTGGGTACATTTGTGCTCCGTTCGAACTTTGTCGATGCTGTCAGGGGTGTGTGTGTGTGTGTATAGTCTCTCCCTCTCTCTGTCCCCCTTTACCTGTATGAATGAGCGCCATTTTTTTTTCTTTTTTTTTAAATTTTTTTTTTTTATTTTTGCTCTTCCGCGACGAGCCTCATTCGCAGAAGCAATCGGATGCCTGCCTGCCTGGGCCCCTTGCCGAAGAGGGATGGATCTGCTGTACGTATCTGTACGTCGACCGATCGAGTAAATGAGCCCACCAACGGACGCGTTTCGTTTACCTTGCGGATATCCATGTCTCCCATGTTTCCAGGGTGGTGGTTTTTTTTTGCCGATTCTCTCCGTAGGCAAAACATGTCCTTGTCCTGGTTGTCCGTATTATGTGGCGGGGCTTACCTTTTTCTCCGCCTCTCTCTCTCTCTCTCTCTCTCTCTCTCTCTCTCTCTGTCATCTCTGGTAGTATCAGTAAGGTAGTAAGAGTATTAGTATAGTAGTGCGGCAAAAAACCCGTCCCCATCCATTGTGGCTCAAAAAAAGAACAAAGAGGTGATGATGGTGATGATGGTGATGGTGATGATGGTGATGGTGATGGTGATGGTGATAATGATAGTGATTATGATGGTATATGGATGTATAGAAACAGCAAGCCAGCCAACAAAAAGAGGGGAGAGGGCTGTGCCTGGTTGAGATGAACTGGGAAATTCCCCAGAGTCCGGGCTCTTTACCAACTTACCATGCACACTACCTAGTACCCAGGTAGTAAGTACCTTATGACTATACTTTTTTTTTTTTTTTTTATCTATTGGCCCTTTTTTTTTTTCTTTCTTTCTTTCTTTTTTTTTTTTTTCTGCTTTCTCGCCCTGTATGTATATGTACATGTGCACAAGAATGGTTGTTTGATACCATCAAGCTCATTGTGTTTTATAAATAATAATAATAATAATGATAATAATAAAACAAAGAGGGGACATCGTGTAAAGCCCAACATGGAACAAACGCCCAGGCCTCCTCCTTCCTCCATTTCCCACGCGGTATCATCGAAAACGAAGCCGCCACCTGCTGCTGCTACAATAAACTCTATATACGTTTCAGCTCTATTCAAAAACAAAATCTCCCAAGTTTTTTTTTAACAAGCCCACCAAATAGTTCTCATGCAGTGTATAAAGCCCCCCCCCTTTTTTTTTTTTTCGGCTTCTCTTGCCTTAGTAGTTACTAAGTTAGTTCCCCCCCCAAGATTAGCGTGAGAAACCGATTCTCGCACTAGAGCGTCCAACACGCCCCATTGAGGTCTCCCGGGCTTCATTGTATTGCAAAAAAAAAATTTTTATTAAAAAATTTATTAAAAAAAAATTTAAAAAAGAAAAAAAGAAAAAGAAAAGAAAAGAAAAGAAAAGATTTTTTTTTTCACACCGTCAACGTCTCTGTAAAGCAGCAACAGCACAAGAGACAAATGTAACATTCCATTTTTTTTGCCGGCCGGCCTCGGCCCAACTCAGCCTTGTGGGAACCGCGCCAGTTCCCGCCGGTCTGCGCAGGGTGAGCTAGCGGCCAACGCCGGTGTGGCCTCTGGATTTCGGCATCGGGCGGTAAAACCTCGTGGTTCTTCGCACCCTCTTTCCCCATGTTTTCAGTTTCTCGTGTTGGGCCTAATAAAGCCCAGAGATCCTCGACATGACACATCTATGGCGGCATATTAAGCGAAGAGGTGTCGAAAAAAAAAAGGAAAAAAAAAAAAGGAGGGGTGTCAGGCTATCATGGTCGCACAAAACAAACGAACAAAGTTGAAGCATCTCGCAGGAGTCAGCGTCCACGCGGGCTCCCGCGTTTCGGTGAGATGTTCGGGAAATACCTGATTCGACCCATTTTGCGTCTTGTCTCTTGCTCCTCCTTGTGGGTTTTCCCTTTCCGTCTCTCTGCCTGGCGCCTCCGCGGTGATGTGGTCCAACTTTTTTTTACCCACGCGGTGCCGCAGCATCCCCATTGTTCTTTTGGTAGAAGCAGCACTTTGGGATGGCGGCAGCTACAGGTTTACCCACAGGCTGTAGATAGATTAACAACTACTACCTACCTAGTACCTAGGTAGTAACATGACAATTGATTGTATCAAGGCATGGATGGCATCAGGACTGGGCCGCACGAAGCAAAAAAAAAAAAGCAACATCTCTGCCTTTTCTCTCGCACGGTACGGAATATTCGCTCACAGTCAGTATTGATTGATGCGCTCACCACTTACTTGTATGGAGAGCGAACGCACATGCCACGGGGCCCCTTGTTATCATCAACCCCTACTATCTAGTAAGTACCTACTCCGTACTAGCACTAAGAGGTAAGTACTTATAGCCCTGTAGCGACGCGCGCCTGGGCGGTTGTCGGCTATTGGCAGCACACCTCACTGCCAGTACAGGTAGTAAGGTAGTACTACTACGAGGTACTGCCTACTATACTTAGTAGGTAATACCGTATTACCAGGAGGTGGGATGTACCAACTAGGTAGTAATACGTACGGGATGTGGGTTGTTTTCCATTCTCTCTCTCTCTCTCTTTTTTTCCCCCCTGGCCTGCCAGGTGACACAAGGATGCCCTGCGGGCACAGGGAAAACCAAAATTCCCCCTTAAAAAAAAAGATGCATCATCAAAAGAGGGATGCGAAACAAATACATAGGTACAAACATACAAGTAGTATTAGGGTACTCCGTACCTACCTAGTAGTGCTATACCCAAGCCCCTTGGCCCCACAGAGCACAAAGAGTCACCCGCCAGCTACAGAGAATTAGTACTTTGTGCTGCCCAGTGCGGGTTATATCCCATGGTGTAATGATTGTGCAATGCAATACAATACAATGCAATACAATGCAAAGCAATGCAATACAATGTAATGCAAGGCAAGGCAAGGCAATGCAATGCAAGGCAACGCAAGGCAACGCAAGGCACAATTTTTTTTTAAAAAAAAAAAACCTAATAAACAACAAGAGGATGTGTTCGCCGGAACAAGACAAGCAATCGGGCTTGGGTGGGGGCACAGCAGGAAAGTTGGGGGGAATCATTGGTTACCTTATGTGCCCTGTGTAAATACTACTTACTACAAGGTACCTTAGTACTTCATATGTGCTCCGTAGGTACTATGTATCCATCGCCAGCACCCACTGCGAGATGAAGAGTGTCTTTTTTTTTCCCCTTCCGGAATTGACGCAAAAAAAGCAATCAAGGCTTCTTCTTCTTTTTTTTTTATCTCTCTCTCTCTTTTTTTTTTTTCTTCCTTTCGTCCTCATGACCCTGCAACCAGAAACAAAACGTTGTCATGCGGCGAGCCGGCCGCCATCTTGAGTTCTTCGCGGCCGCCTCGTACGAGATTCGAGAAGCTGCACAGCAGCAAGTCGGGCTGTTCTGCATTTTTGTCGCGTGCTTGCTTTGCTTGCATGAGCGCGAGGAACAGAGCAGTACAGAACAGAACAGAACAGAGCAGTACAGAACAGGACAGGACAGGACAGGACAGAACGGAACAGAACAGAACAGAACAGAGCAAGGCTGCTTCGCTGTCCCTGCGGACGGCCGCTGCCATGCGATACGAGGGCCGCTTGCCCGCCGTGCATGCAACTAGGTACCTAACCTAGCACTTGCTACTTACTATACTTGGGTATCTGGCATGTGCCGCTTCGTCGCACGCCGTATTACTGCCATGTACTCGTACTCTATAGGTACTACGTATAATACTACCTAGTAGTGGTGCTGCCGTATCATCTAGGTACTGCGTAGGTACTGCGTAGGTACTACGTAGGTACTACGAATTTATCATGTGCTTGCGGTGTCCGCCCCATTCGAGCACACCACATTTGGCCATGGAGCGCTCTCTCGAGTCGAGTCGGCTGGGAGCCCCTGCCGTGGGAGAGAGAGAGAGAGAGAGAGAGAGAGCCCTGGTTGGGGAGCCGTTTTCGGTCTCGTGGAGCGCTGCTGCTCCGCCCATCGGATGACACGGGCTCCGCATTGCGCGTCCCCGTCGATCGGCCGGCCGGGGCGCGCCGTCGAGAGGAGAAGAGGAGGAACACACGGAGACAAGGCCAATGTCCTCCTCGCCGTTGCCGCCATACTCGCACGCAAGCCCGTGCTTTCTTTTCTTTTTTCTTTTTTTATTTTCTTTTTTCCCCTTCTTTCTTTTGGTTGCTTGCTTATTCAGTGGAAAGAGGCGCAAAAAAAAAAAAAAAGAAAGACAAAAAAAAAAAATAGACAAGGACAAACGAGGGAGGAGGCGCGGACCCCAAATTACGGATCCACTCTGCGCCGCGTCATTTTCCAGACTGTCGGGACGGAGGACAAGGGTTTTCGGTGTTCCGTACAGTGCGGCCCACTGTCGCTCGCCCGCCCGCCCCGGTGAAAGGGAAAAGAAATAACAAAAAAAAAATAAAAAAATAAAAAAAAAGGGCCTAATGGAAAAAACATGGGGAGAAGAGGAAGGAAGGAAGGAAGGAAGAAGGCGCAGGGGAAAAAAAAGGGCCAATCGAAATGCCCACCCATCTGGGAAAGCCGGAACAAGGAACATTGAGACCTTTTTTTTAAAAAAAAATATTTTTCTAATACATTTTCTTTTTTTTTTCCTTCTTCTTTTTTTTTCCCCTTCTTGTTGTTATGTCTTCTTCTTCTTGCAGCAGCCACAGAGTCACACTCCGCCTGCGCACACCCCGTCTGGCACAATGTTCCGTCCTGTTCGAAGCGGGGGGGGAAAAAAAAGGGGGGGAGGGGAGAAATCGGTGGCCAGGCGGCTCCGAAGCGCGCATCCGCCGGCTGCGTTCGAAAGCAGCGGGTGCCCCAACGGCCCTCATGGCTCCCCCGCCTTTCCCATGCGTGCCTACAGCACATGCAGTACTCTGTACTCTGTACTCCGTACTCCGTACTGTATTGGCAAGCAACAATGGCATCGCGTCGCCAAGCAGCAAGAGAGGGCCAAAACAAAGGGGGGAGCCCTCGAGGCAGAGCCGTGTGGGCTCTTCTGCGGTGCGCGCGCTCCCCTCAGTACATATGTAAGGTACCTACTACCTACCTCAGTACCTGGGTAGTACCTACTACTAAGGTACTATAGTAGTACCCAGCAGTAGTTCATAGTACCTACCAGGTAAGGTAGTACCCCATAACAACTACCAAGGTACCTAGTACCTACGCAGGTACACCAAGTCGTCGTGAGTGGCGCGTCCGTACCGATAATGATGCCTGGGGGGGGTTTTCTCGCAGCCCCGGTTCCTCAGCCCCAGCCGTTCGTTCCTGAGCCCCCCCCCCTAACCCTCAGTTCCAGGCCATCATCCATCATCCCTGGGCCGTTTTTTGCAATTGAAAATCGATAAAATGAGCTGAAACTGAACAGGACTGCTCTCCAGCCGACGGAGGGACCCGGATCGTTTTCTCTCTCTCTTTCTCTCTCTCTCTCTCTCTCTTTTTTTTTTTTTTTTTTTCCCTTCTTCTTCTTCTTCTTCTTCTTCCTCCCTCGCAGCAGAGCAAAAGCAAAATAAGCCATGCTCGCACCGTGTGCAGGCGGCCTGACCAGACCTGACCTGGGCCTGGCCTCGTTAGTTCGGGCTTTTGAGGAGGCGCTGGGCAACTGCATATCAGAAAATTGCAGCTGAAAAGGTCCCCCCCCCCCCCCCCTTTTCAAGCAACACCCTCGAGAGGTGAATGAATCAATTCACCTTCTAATACCGAGTACCTACCTGTAATACTAGGTAGTACCCGTAAGTATTTGTAGCATTGCCTCGTCGAAACAAATGCCATGCCACGCCCTCCTCGGCAGCAGCAGCAGCAGCAGCAGTAACAACAACAACAAGCGGCTCAGTCTTCTTGTTGCTCTCTCTCTCTCTCTCTCTCTCTCTCTCTCTCTCTCTCTCTCTCCCTTCCAGGGCTCGCGATGCAGCATCTTCTGCGACTGGCATAAAAAGCTCCTACCCGATAGAAGGGAACTGGTGGTGTGGGCTCGTCGCCTCTCGAACCTGACGAGAGACGGCCCTTTTTTTTTTTTTTTTTTTTTTTTCTTTTTTCTTCTTTTCTCTTCTTTTCTCTTCTTTTTTTTCTCTTTTTTTTGATTTTTTTTTTTTAAACCTGCATCGATTAAGCGTGACAGACATCATGGCAAAAATAATGTTTCTTTATTCCCCGCCCAACGGGCTGGTTTCGATTTTGAATTGCCTCTAGACAACGCAACGTAAATTCGGTCAAGCAAGCATAATACACCCGGGCACATCGTGAGATTTTGTATCCGTCTTGAATCATCCTTAAGTTTTCACCCAAACCCTTTGGTCATCCCGTCTTCTATGGGAGGAAAGTGGAAGGGGGGAGGGAAGAAGAAGAAAAAAAAGAGAGATGAAAAAAAAAAAAAAAAGATGACCAGACAAAATAAGAGATTATAATGTCGGATGTATAGAAGGAGGAAAGAAGAAGAAGAAGAAGAAGAAGAAAAAAAAGAAAATACACACAAAAGGCAAGTAACACAAAGACGTTGAATAGAATAAGTAATGCGTGAGTGATCCTGAGGGAATGATGATTCTTCGTCGAGAAGATGGAAGCAATTCTAAAAAAAAAAAAAAAAAAAGAAAGGAAAAAGAAAGGAAAAAGAAAAAAGAAAAAAGAAAAATAGATAAAGAAAAAAAGAAGAATAAAAAATAGAAAATAGAAGAAAAAAATAATAGAAAAAACAAAAGACGTCTCGGGCATGCCACTTATTATCCCTGAAAACCCTCCCATGCCCGCGCCCCCCCACATCCCGGCCGATGCCACCCATCCGATCCCGTCCCATCCCCCCATTTGATGCCATGCCCTCCCTCTCTCGCCTCGGCGCCGGGCACAGCCAGCCCTCTCATTCTCCGATACTGCCCAAA
The DNA here is from genome assembly GCA_020631695.1 of Trichoderma cornu-damae. NCBI lineage: Eukaryota > Fungi > Ascomycota > Sordariomycetes > Hypocreales > Hypocreaceae > Trichoderma > Trichoderma cornu-damae. The sequence continues at coordinate 3,457,027 of CM036088.1, forward strand.
GGCGAATTGCATCATTGTCCCTTTGGCGCTGGGTGGTGGTACACCGACACCGGCACAGGCCGGATGGAAGGGCCGCCGACGAGGTGAGGGTTTGGGTTGCCGTGCACCCGGACCATGTGGTCACCTCCCGGAGGGACCAGGGCCTCCGTCTCCATCTTCATGGGGGCCCGGCTCTCCCACAGGTGAGCGTCCATCATGTCGCCGCTTACGGATGCCATGTCTTCGTCCCAGCGGTCTCGCCGCGCGGCGTATACCTGGTTCATCACCTCGTCCTCGTCGTGGGGCGTTTGGGAGACCCTCAGCATGTCGTCGCTCACGGCAATGTCGCCGCCTGGCTCCCCCCGGCCGGTGGACCGCTTCTTCACAATGGTTTTGCGGCGCCGGCGGATGTAGTCGTCCGTGCCCTCGATGTATATCGCCTCCTCCCACTTTAGGTCGTTGACGATTTTGATCTCAATGTCGCTCGCGCTCAGGAGCATGTTTCGGGAGCCGCCCATTTCCAGGAAGTAGTCGAGGATGAGGTCATATCTCTCGCCTTCCACCCTCTTCCAGGCCTCCTTGAGTATCTTTTCCTGTTTGGTAGAAACAAAACGGTTAGCCCCCTCCCCCCTCCCATGGTGCACGCGATGCGCGCGATGCAAACAGACAAAACGCGCGCCAAAAAAAAAAAAAAAAAAGAAAAAAAAAAGAAAAGAAAAGAAGAAAAAAAAAAGAAAAGAAAAGAAGAAAAAAAAAAAAAACCAGGGAAGACGGGTCTCTACTCACGTCCCGGTCGTGCCAGTCGTAAAACTTGGACCGGCCCCGCTTGAACTTCATCTGCAGCATTTCCTTGCCGTGCTTCTTGCCAAACTTCTTTTCAAAGTCGGCCTGGATGCTGTCCCACATGTCCTGCCCCCTCTGGGAGCGGTGCTGCCATCGGGAATCGAAGATGCACCTCTCGGCCTCGGGGCACCCCTTTTTGATCGGGGGCGGGACTTCCTGGCCGAAGCAGTTTTTGTGCTCGTCGCCAGGATCGACGCGCTGCTGGTTTCGAAGCGTGGCCCCCTGCCTCTTGGACGATCTCGACTTCTTGACCCGCGTGCTGCCCTGGGTCGGGCGCCGACGGGGAGAGCCGCTGGAGGAGCGGCGGGCCGTCTCGGCGCGGCTGCTGTAGCTGCGGTCCTCCGTGCTGGCCCGGCGGACGCCCTGGTAGTGCGACGGGTGAGGCTGGCTGAGCAGGGCTGACGGGTGAGGGCCGCGCTCCATGTCGCGGTGGTGCGGGTCCACGGGCATGTGGCGAGCTTCGCGAACCAGCATGGAGTTCTGGGCGCCCATCGTCATGTCCACGTAGTAGGACTGCGGCCCCGGATGGTGGATGGACTGCGTGTCCGGGCCTTCGGATACGCTAAAGGACCCAAAGTATGGCTCCGTCGGAGGGTTGGGAGTGCGGCGGTCTTCGGACATGTAGAAATCCTGTGCTACCGCCACCTGGTTGTTCATGGGCGAGCCGTTCTGCGCATTCTGGCTGTGCAGGTCGAACTGGTTGCTCCACGGTTGGTGATACATCTTGGAGCTCCCGGGAGGGGTTGGCACTTGGGTATAGGGAGTGCTCGGAGGAGGAGGAGGATACTGCTGCGGTGCCAACTTGCGGATCTGGTGCAGCGGCGGGGAGCTGGTCGTGGAAATGGGAGTGAGAAGGCTGGAGTCGCACGAAGCAGGGATGTTGAAGGAAGAGACTTGCTAATCCCCAAAAAAAAAAAAAAAAAAAAACAAGCAATTGGTAAGCTCGGAACCATGACAAGAGCAGCGAAGAGCAGCAGAGGGGACAAAAAGACATACTGCGGAGAAGGGCGCCACTTCTGCGTAGGCTGAAGTGCCTGCGGGCGCGATGGATCTGTCCTCAGGCAAGCCGTGGGATCCTGCCAGGTCACCTGGATGTGGCAGACCTGCAGGAATATAATGTTGTTGCTCTACCATGTTCATGCGAGCGGCACTCTGGGGAGGACTCGTAGAGAAAACGGCCGAGGAAATTGTTTGATTGGAGAAGGGTGTGAAAAAAATAATAATAATAGAAAAATAAAAATAAAAAGAAGAAAGCCTTGCGACTGTTGATGCCCAAAACTGATGCAAGTTGACTTGACTGACTTGACTTGGTAGGCGGCGTGTTAAATTAAGAGAAAAAAAAAGGATAAAGGAGAAGGAGGAGAAAAAAGAAGACGATTTGCGACTGTGAGAGATCTGGGTCGTCGCTTGCAATGCGCAAACGCAGCAATGTTTTATGTGTTTAAGAGTAGACAATTGGAGAGGCGGGCAGGTCTGGAAGGGAAGAAGGGGGGGGGGGGTAGTTTTGCAACGACCAAAGGATTCTGCCTACCTTGGCCGCGGCCCGTGGTTGGTTCAAGGTTATAATATAAAACGATTAGGTCGGAGATGATGATCTGGCCGGGGCGGGGAAGAAGAAGAGGATGGGGGGGGGGAGAAGGAGGGGGGGGGAGGGAGCAACAGCGGCGGCAGATGAGGAAGAGAGGAGCCTTGCGAGGAAGACGAGACGGGAAGAGATGGCAAGACTCTTTGTATAAATGGAGGCTCAGATCAACAAGCCGGGTGTGAGCTCTTCAAGTAGCGGGAATCAGCACGAGTACCTCGACATGGCCCCGGTGTCACAGTCACAGCGTGGGACCAGGGTGCAGGGATGCCTCTGCGCCGGATCCTGGTTCGACCAGGGGGTTCGGGGAGTGCAGGTAGAGCAGAGCCCGTATGGCCCTCGACTGGGGAGCCCCCCCCTGTGGCCGCAAGGCAGGGCTGGAGGAGAGCATTTGTACATACAGTGGCAGACACTGTCGTGCATTGAGATAGCCGCCGAGGGGTGCCAGCCTTGGGCAGAGCTGGCTGGAGACTGTGCGGGAGGGGACACCCCCATTGTTGGAGAAGACGAGTAGGGGGGCGTGCGTATATCGACGAGGAAGCATGCAGTGCAGTCCGCTGCAGTGCCGTCGGCAGCCACGGCGTCATCTGGAGCAAAGCCCGAAACGAGTTGAAAAAAAGGCAGACGTACCACGGTGGACACATGACAATAGAAAGAGAGCAATGAGAAAGCCGGATACGGGCAGGCGAGCCAAAAAGGCCGTCCCAGGAGAGGCCAAGCAGGAGGCAGAGAACAATCAATAGCAGCGGGGACACTAGTCAAAGGAGAATAGACGGCATATCCTTTCCCTCCTCCTCCTCCCCCCCGGTGGGCGGGGCGGGCGATCAGTGAGCACGGGCGACTGCGAGTAATTGGCAATTATACAAGATCGAATTGCGCGATGGATGTGTCTCTCGCTGGCTGGCTGCTGCTGCTGCTTCTGCTGCCGCTTGTGCTGCTGCCGACTTTGGGTTCGGAACGGCTCAGAGGACAAACAAAGTCGGGTGTCTGTCTAATGGTGAAGGAAAAGAGGGGGATGGCTGATGATTGAGGCGTGGCTGGGACGAAGAGAAACGCTCCGAGGCGCTGCAGATGCATCCGGCATGTCGTCTCAACCTCCCAAGAGATCCGGCGGCGATGCCATGGTGCCGAGGTGCATTCGCACAAGAATGGTTCCTGCAGGAGGCAGCCATCTCCCCCACCATTCGTCAGAAGGGCCTCATCCGGCTCTCCGCTCTTGATTGTATCACGAGTAGAGAGAGACTAATGGGGAAAAAAAAGGGGGGGGGGGAGGGCGGGTCCCCATCATCAAGGCACGTCGAGCAGCGGGCGTGATATCATTGCCGTCGTTGCTGCTCTCGGTTTGTTCCCACCGCAGCCTTTTGAAAATGCCAAAAGGAGGAACGGAATCTCTCGACGTCTGCTGCCCTCGAGTTTTTTTGCGACCTGGAGAGCGGACAAGGGATCATTCGAAAAATGCAACCAGGGGAGGGGGAGCATCCGTCGCCATCCGTTCGTTCCCCAAGGCAGAGAGAGAGAGAGAGGCAGCCGCGCCACGGAGAACACAGGACGACGGCCAAAGGCCTGACCGAGCGGAGGGGCGCGCTGGCTCATGGCAGAACTAAGCCCCGGCTTTAGGGCAGAGGCCGGTGCAACGAAAGAGCCCAAAGCAAGAAGAAGGGCACAGCGATTGCCGAGATCGTACTAGCGAGCCATTCTGGCCATTAGCCATGCCGCCTTTGGATGAAGGAGGGCAGAAGAGGAGAGGGCAGAAGAGGGAGAGGGCAGAAGAGGAGAGGGGAGAAGAGCAGAAGAGGAGAGGGGGGGGGTGGGTTCTCCAATGGCTCGGAGTGGCAGAAGAAAACTTGGGATCCGCTTTTCGCTGGTGGAGCGCGGGCAAATCATTTGAATGGCGAGCTCGAGGGCTTGAAAACCCCGTTTCTCTTCCTCATGGAGGCTAACGCCTGTTTCCTAACACGGGGCGTGCAGAACGGGTCTGGTTTGTATCCAGGTACCTCTTTGTTGCCTGTGCGCGATGTGCGTTCGTTTTGTACTGATACTTTTTTTTTATTGTTTTCTATGTTGAAGTTTTTATTTTATTTTTTTTATATCAATTTTTGTTATTCTATTTTTAAAAAAATTTTTTAGTTCAACAACAGGCAAAAAGAGCAGTTGCGCGCAAAGAGTTACCTCGGATGGGGAAGGGGAGAAGGGGCCACCTCCCAAAGGCGCAACCCTAACCGGATCTGCGTACCGGTACTTTTCGCATCTCACTCCGGACTCCGCACGGATGAGGTACGAATAGTTTGAATAAGTTTTATAATAATAATTGATGGCGGCAAAGAACGGCGGGACTGGAGCAAAGGGTAAAAAAGAAAAAAAAAAAAAAAAAAAAAAAAACCTTCATTCTCTGCCTGTTTCTTCTCGCCTTGAAGGGGCAGCACAGTGCGGCCCGGACATGGCAGCCCGTTTGCGCCCACGGACTGTCGATGGCGATGGGCTTCTATTCATTTCTATTCCAGGTCTGCCTGCAGGGCTCTTCACTCGCTCCCTCACTCGCTCCCTCACTCACTCACTGCCTGCGCTCACATCTTTCGCGCTTCCGGACGGAGTCGTTTGCTAAGAGTCGGTCAAGGAAGAAGAGGGGGGGCGACGTGACACCGGGGCGCACAATCCATCCCGCAACGGAAGCCGTGCCTGGCCTTCACATTGCGCCCTGTGCCCTCGCCATGTGTCTCTCTCCACAGAACGAGGCAGAGCATCTCATCAACAGCGAGCGCTCGAAAGCCCCGGACGACGTACCCGCCCGCCAGCACAGAGCCAGCGCAGAGCCAGCGCAGAGGGAGAGAGGGAACGTTTGATCGCCGGGAGTCGGCGGATGCGCCTGCGCTCGCTCGGATGGCAGCGGCATGTGCGGTTTTCGTGCGTGCGGTCATCGAGCGCTTCTTTCCCCGCGCCTCCTCCTCGCCCTGGCTCCGATCTGTGTGTGGGATTGACAAAAAAAAGTGTAAAATGACGAGAGCTCATTCAAAAAAAAAACTTGATACTATCGGGGGCTGTCGAAATGGGGGCCACCCCCTGAAAAGGGGCAACTTGGAGTTGGATACCCTGCCTGTACTTGCGTGCTGGCCAGAGCGAGGCTTGCCCTACAAGTACCAGCTCCGTATGTTCCATCCGGTGGATCGTGGCTTGTTAGCCAGGCGATGCTAAAAATCTGCCCTTTGCTCATTCATCCATCAGTCAAATCAGTGCGCGCAAATCAACATTCATTCAATGGCTTGCTAGGTGGGCAATCGTGTACATCTCAATACAATACGTGCCCAAGGCTAAAAAGAAAAAAAAAGAAAAGAGAAAAAAAAAAGAGGAAAAATAGCGCGGGATCATGCCACGACACGCTCCGTGCTCAATGCGCACTGCTTTGCAAAAATTCTCAACTCTTGACGCCTCTAGCGCGTGGAAGCAACTTGGCTCCCCGAGCAAAATCTCAACAGTCAACAGCCACGGAATGGTTGGGCATGTTGCTGCTGCTGCTGCTGCTGCTGCTGCTACTGCTACTGTCGAAATAGGGGGGGGGGAAAAGAAAAGAAAAGACAGTTTTTCTTCTTCTTTCTTCTCTTTACTTGTGCGAGGAGGGTGTTGAGGTATTCATTGCCCTACCTTAGTACGTACTATGGAGTAGTTCTTGAGCACTTTTGCCCCCCCAATGAGGTAGTAGGTGGTCCCCACCTATTAGGCCAGTGCAGAGTTCAAGACTTTTCCGTATCGAGTTAGCCCGCCAGTGCGTGCAACTGGCTTTTTACTGCCCTATCACGACGCTAAGCCTGTCACCACCATTGAACTGAACGCGGGTCAAAGCAAGGGGGGCAAATGAACAAACAAGAGACAAAGAACCCTTCGTTGCTTTCGGAGGCGACATCCTCGACACTCTCTCATCGCGGCCCGCCTGTGCGCATTGTTCGAGGGGCAAAAAAAAAAAAAAAAAAAAAAGGGCCGCATCGCCTCGATAGGTATCCTGCCTATCCTGCCTGACGGCTCTGCCTCGGTTTCCACACTATCATGGACACCGCACCAAATTGTCCCATCTCGTGCGGCGGAGTCGGGGTCGCTGGTTCTAGGCCGCGACAAGCCACGGACTCTGCCCGAGGACGAGGCAATCCTCATGTGGCAGTGTTGTCCGCGATCGAGGCCCGAGCCCCGGGGGATGTGCGGCTCTGTGCCCTCTGTAGACCAAGAAGCGGTCGGTGGTAGTGGTTGGTTCCGTCCCTTCTTTGCTTCCGCTGTAGAGCTGGCGTCGCCCGCGGGAGGCGTGGCTCTCATGGCACTGCCGACGCCATCGTGCCAACACCATGGCATATCCTCTTTTGCTGCTGTTAGCCTTGGCTGCTCCCTCATTCTCCCGCTCTGCACGTAACGGCCCTTCGCAACCCTCCAGATGACGGCACCGCACCGCAACGCCCGTCAACGGCACATCACCAGATTGTGGAGTGCCAGCGTATGGGGGAGTTGGCATAGATTGCCGCCGACTTGCGACTGACGACGGTGGGTGGGTGGTGGCGCCACACCGCCTTCCATGCCCTCATCTGCACGTAGTGCTGCGGAGGGTGAAAAACCCAAAAAAAAATGGAATGAATGGATGAAACAGCACTTGCCCGAGCAAGGCCGTCAATAGAGAGAAGGGCATACCGCGAGTGATGGGGCCCAACCCCACGTGTGATCCGACCTGGATTGGAGGCCCGGGTGGGGGACAAGCTCAAAGATACCTTTTCTCTTTCTCTCCCTCTCTCTCTTTTTTTTCATTTTTTTTTTCATTTTTCATTTTTCTTTTCTTTTCTTTTCTTTTCTTTTCTTTTTTTTTCTTTTTGCTTTTCTACCCTCTCTCTCTCTCTCTCTCTCTCCCCCACTGCTGCTTCACCTGCGTGCGAAGCAAGTGAGTTTGAGCCCCGCACCTGGCCACTCATCTGATGGCGCAGCGCCCCACTGCGCTAAGCTGCGCTAACATAGTGCGATCCGTCCCGTCGGTACGCGCTAGCAAGGATATACTCGATCCGCATTGGACAGTGTCCGTGCACGCCCCCTCCACAGGCCGGGGATCCCTGCGACTGTCTGGACCAATGGGTGACCTCTGCGGAATTGCGCACTAGTCCCCAAGCAGCACACCTACGCGCGCGTCTACCCGCTGTGAACGGACCTGCCATTGGGTACCGACAGCGCAGTAAGCGAGCCTACGCTGTAACTGCTCGACCTCCCTCGCTGCAAAAAAAAAAAAAAAAAAAAAAAAAAAAACCAACACACAAACCATCCACGCCTCCTCTCACCATTCCCAGACTGACCTATCTCTTGACCAACGCCTTTTTTTTTTTTTTTCCATTTTTCCCATTTTTAATTTTTAATTTTTTTTTCCCTCTTTTTTTCCGCCTTGTGCGCGATAGCCACCGGCCGTACCCGGGAGCTCTTGGCACCCGTATTCAGTGGTCTCTCCTCTACTTTTGCATGGCTCTCTGCGATTCCTACATCGTCCCCAGGAGGGGAGAGAGGGCGACGTTTCCGCATGCCAATGCGCTGCTGCCACGCGCCGCGGATATTTCGCATCCTACCGCACTCGTCCTGCGGCCTAGGCCGGCCCTTTGCCCTGCTTCGCCGCACCTTTAGGCTCTGCCAAATCACCAAGACAGCCTTGCGTTGAGCCATGCCGTGGCCTTCCTTACATGGCGCCCGTTTGAGAGAGGTGCCGTTGTCCGCATTTCCATTCGTCAACTCACTTTGGATGGCACTGATTGCCTCACCCCTGACCTCTTCCCCTGGCTTTTCCGTGTTTGCGTGATTTGCTCTCCTAGTCGGGCGGGCATCGTTGGTCAGAGGCATGGAACGTTGTGCCCCAACCTATTAAATGCCCTGCCAAGACACGGCACACACCTCTGCGCCTCTTTCTCTCTCTCTCTCTCTCTCTCTCTCTCTCTCTCTTTCTCTCTTCTTTTTTTGTTGGTGGTCCGAATTTTCTCTTCTTCTCACGCCTCAGCTTATCGCCGCTGCGGAGATCCGCACAAGGTCTTCTTTCTATGTAGCTGCACCGTCCAAGTGGAAGGACCCGGCGGCTATTTCAGCAGCGGATCCTTGGATTTGTTGATGATCGCTCTTCTTCATTGTCCAAGCGCCGGCTTCGCAGCCATCTGTGCGGTGGCCCTATCCCCCTTTCTGTGTTTATTTCAAAAGATCCCGCTCCGTCGTCCGGGAGTCGACGACTAGCCGCGAGGCGCCCAACGACGGAAAAACGGTACGCCAACTCTGCTCTGCCGTGTTCGTCTTGCTAGATTTGTGTGGTCTTGTAATCGATCTGGATGGCTCCTTATGATGTATATGCAAACTGTGCGCTACCGGGCTGTTGGGCTTTGATTTGGCTGGCTCGACTCGCCCTCCTGCCTCGTGTCTCTCCACCAGCATGCTCCTTTTCGCTTTCCCCTTCCCGTTTATTTTCCTTTCTCTGAGTCTGCGTCTTGTAGTCAACGTGCGTCGTATACGACCCGGTGGCTCGTTGGTACCAGGCCCTTGCTTGAGAAATCAAACGGCATTGTGGGCAAATGGTCCGCCGCAAGGTGTTTAAGCTAAATGCTCACTCTTGCATCTCTTGTTCAATCCGAGGGGATTCTGCCGCGTAATTGAATATCAGCTGGTGGTACCCTTGGCTCGTACACCTGGGCTACGGTACCTTTTTCTTTTCTTTTCTTTCCTTTTTCCTCGTATGCGGCGTACCATCTACAGGCCCGTCCTTTCCGCTACCCGAAGCTGTCCTCACTTTGAACCAACATAACCATCTGTCACCTTCTCCAGAGGCGACTAGACGTCATTTCGGCTCACGGCGATTGCCTTCTCCGCTCTCAACTAATTCCGATGCCACCCTGCACGGTGTTCCTGAGCTCACTCACCTCTGATGGATCTAGCGGCAGCACCTGCCTGCCTATAGGAGCTACATTCCAGGCGTTTACGTTGGTAAACTTTGCTTATACGCTCACGAGTCGAGTGCGCTCCCGTGCAAAGGCCCATATGAGATGGGCCACGCTTGCCTAAGCTTGTTCCCATCTCTCCTCAGATGCGGAGTTAAGAGTGGTGACTACTTTGCCCAGCCACGCTGGGGGGCTCCTCCGAAATGGTGCCCCTGACAGAATGCCAACGAGTGGACAATAGCTCATGAAGACTTGGAAACAAAAGACGATGGATGCCGAGTTCGGAATACGAGCGCGTACCGACCCTTATCCAGGCGCATGACGATTCCAGCCCCGGATAGACGAGTGACAACTTGGTTGAAAGTACCGATGCTTTCTCCTTACGCTGGTGCTTTACTTTTAGCTCCTGCCGTTCATCACCATGCGTGTGGAGACGCTGGCAAAATGCGGTGGTGCCTCATGCAAGGTTCTTCACTGTTTTTTTTTTTTTTTTTTTTTTTTTTTTTTTTTTTTAATTCTTCTTTTTGCTGTGCCAACATGGTCGGGATGGTCCCGACTTCCATCACCCCTCTGGCTAACTCCACAGACCTCTTGCTCATCTGAAAGGGGCGAAACTCTGCCGACGCCCTCTACCATCTACCATGGCCCCATCTGCGACTCCGTCCGTCCGACAGGCCCGGTCCTTTTCATGCAAGTGCCATGAGATGGATTGCGGACAATGTTCGGCCTGTACGTCAAGCAATAGTGCTCGGAGGAACAGGTTACTGTACTCCATCTCTCTTGAGCCGACGCCCATCTCCCTCTTCCAGATCTGCCTAGAGCAAAGGGAGGAGGGGGCGATCCATCCCCATCCATGCTTGCGATACTTTTCATAGTAACGGGGCAAAATGGCAAAGCGCAGTCGTTTTTCGTAACGAAACTGGCCCCAGTAGCCCAGACACCCGATTGACGTCCCCCACGCGGCCTAGTTTCCTACAAAAGGCGCAGAGCTCTCCCTCTCATTATGAAGCTGGCGGAGGTCATCCAAGCCGAGCCCGTTCTCGTGCCTAACGTATGTACGTGGCCCGTCCTCTCGATGGCGATTATTAGATACCTACACACCCATCTCCTACAGGAGATCCAAAGGCCAACCCCCCCCCCCAAATTGGGGGCAGAGGAAAGAGGGGGGAGAGAGAGATTGGCATGGCAGATGACCAAATTAGTCAACAAAGGCCGGCTGTATACGCCCCCGTGCATCAAGTTCGTAGCCAGAGGTATAGAGGAGGGAGGGGGGGTCTTCTAGGGAAAAGGAGATTTGAGAGAGAACGTTGCATTCTTCACGAGGCGTGTAGTAGCCTATTCCTAGCAAGGAAGTGCCAAGCGAGAAGAGGAGCATCAAGGGACATCTGGCGGGCAGTGCGTCTTGCAGTCATCAGCTTTTTTTTTTTTTTTTTTTTTTTGTGGATTTGCCTATTCCCCTTTGCACTGCCCTGCTCCTTTCCGTCGACAAGAATGGCTTGCGGATGCTCGCCACCGCTCATCCTCTCAGCCGGCAAGCCGGTGTTCTTTTCGTATTAGCCTGGCTGGGTTCATCACACGTAGATGCCTGCTTCATCTCTAGACTGGCGAATGGGCGAATCACGGAGCAGATACTCGGCACCCATGGCCTATCCAGGACCATCTGTTTTCGGCGAAAATAGGGTGTTTTTGGAGAGTCGGAATATCACGCAAATGTCCTGGGAGCCCAAGTTGTCCGTCCGCCTCTCTGTCTCTATCCCCCCCCCTCCCTTCCCCTTCTCAGAGAGTATCCATCAGCAAGGATATTCAAAGCCGCGCACAGCAGGGCATCCGCGGGCCTCTAGGTCGTGTTTCCCCCAAACCGTGCCCTTTCAGTCTCCATCCTCACAGGTTGCCCACAATCGAGCACACACGGGCACGGGTGGGATGAGCGCGCCAACGTCGCCATCTCTCGTAGATCTCCGGACCTCATGATGGATCGAACTCTATCGGCAGTTCGAAATATGCGGCGGTGGCTTCTCCCCTCCCCAAAAGTGTCTCCGCTAGATTGGGGTGAATCGCAGAGTTCTCAAAGTTCCTGTTGGCTCCCTCCGAGATCCCTTAGGCCAGGCTATTTCCTTTTTCTCTATTTGTTTTTTTTATTTCCACCCCATTCTGGTGAGGAATGGAGGCAGGGCCCTTTTGCTGCTGTTGGTTGTGTTTTTTCCTTTGATCGTTTTAAGACTCGATGAGCACTAGTACGCCCCTTCTCTCCACTTGGGCAAATAAAAGTTCATCTTCGTAGCCAATGCCAAAGGGTGGCCAAGGCTTTTTTCTTTTTTTCTCTCTTCTGTTTACAGATCAGCATGTACTCCGTATGAGTTTGAAAAAGATGACTCGAGGGGAGTAGAAATCTAAGAGAGCGCTTTTAGAAGTGAAAGGAAGGGGGGGGGTGAAGGGGGGAGGGGTGGACTTGACCTTGACAGCCAGTCACCTCAGGACTAGAGAGGCAATACGAATCATCCATTGATGGTATTGGATTGAATGGCAAATTTGCCCACCCCAGTCTCGATTCATCTGCTGGCTGGAATTCATTTGGCCATGGTGGATGAACGAAATTACGACCCCAGTCGTCATTCAGCTCAAAGATGATTCACCAAAAAGCCCGCGCCTCAAGCAAGACAAATTTCTGGGCTGAAACGAAAAGGGAAGAGGGAAAAAAAAAAAACCCCGGAGAGTGAAATGCGCCTTTCTTTATATATTAGACATCCACCCAAACAGACAGACGTCAGAGCTGTGACGGTCTCTTTCAGGGCCGCCCGCACGGCCAATTTGGGCACAACAACAACACGCCACGACATAGCCGGCATGAAACGGGAGTGAGCTCGAGAGACTTGCCCTGCTGTGACTGAAGCGGACGGACGGCAACTAGCCGCAACGGCATCTGGTCAGTCGGTAAATGCAGAAGGGGGAGATGCCTCGTTGGCGGCTTTATCCGCACTTCCCGTTATCTTGTTGTTGGCATGAGGACTAACACAGCAGCTCTAGCTGCCGGGGAAGGACGGGGAAAAAAAAAGAGAGAGAGAGAGAAGGGGGGGGGGGGGGTGTGAGTGCGCATAACGAAGGGTACGGTGAAGCAGCACACAACCAACATGCTTATAACGTTACTGCTGGGCAGGTAGTATTTCTTCCTGAAATAGAGGGAGGCATCGAGAATGCCGGCGGGTAAAAAGGCAGTAAGCATGTTGGGAGAGGGGAGAGGGACAAGCCAGCAGTTGGACCAACCGATCAAAAGTTGCGAGCGTCTTGGTTTGCCCGCTGAGCCAAGGGCTTCCGCCTCGCCACAAGATGCCAAAATTCGACTCGGGGCGAGAGTTTACGAGGCCGCTCGAAGAGGGCAGCCAAAAATGATGGCGGCGGCATCTTCGCAGGACTTCAGCACGAAGATCGCGATGGTCGTCTTCCCCTTTGTTGTTTATATCACGTGGGCTCACATGACTATGGCTGTATCAACTCTAAGCCTCTCTGCCGGGTTTTTTTTTTTTCGGTTTTCTTAATACGTACCAATATGGCTTCATTCCCTTCAAGTTTTGTATGCTACGGAAAGTTGCCTCGTCTTTGGTGACTCCTGTCTTGGTGAAATCGGCTCCTTTTGATCCATGTACGCTGTTGTGTGTGTTCCACGCATAGAGCATATGCACAAACATACACATACGGACGTCTCTGAAGAATGGCGCTACAACCCGGGAAACAAAGAGAGGAATGTGAGGCTTTCGACGCATCTAAAAGATGAGCGAGGATTACTAATTTTACCTTGCTCAGATATGATTCACAGGCTCCATCTCCATTTGTGAAGCGGGCCAAGTGACTGGAGGAAAGAAAATATGCTTCTCGAGAGAAGGCGAGTATGTTCTAGGGTACGCAAAGAAACAGCTGCCAGCCACGTCGATTGGTTCAATGGCGCGCGGCAGCCAAACCGGTAGAATCCATTCAATGTACAGTTCTTCATTATGCTACCTACATATGTGCCCATATGTCTCTGTATACCACAGCCTTTACCCCTTTTCCAAAGTGCGTGATAGGGAGAAGTATATAAAAAAAAAAAAAAAAAAAGGAGATCCAACAATACCTTATTCCCCAATATTTTCAAGAGTAGTCAATGAAAAGAGAAAAACAGCAAAGAGGGAAAAGGAAGAGACATGACAACATATAAACGTAACACTTTCATTGCCCCGACATGATCAACAAACGACCAAGAGTATAACATCCGCGAGAGGCGTCTCCGCAGCAATCCTGGACCACAGACGAATGCGACAAAAAAAAAAAATCAAAAACCAAAAAAAAAATCTCCAAAAACCAAAAACCAAAAACCAAACCAAACCAAAAAAAAAGAAAAAAGAAAAAAAGAAAAAAAAAAGAAGAAGAAAAGGAATCAGAACCCAGAACCCAGAAAAAAAAAGAAGAACCAAAAAAAAAAAGTGGTAGCAAAAAGCACTCTGGTATAAAACAAACTCACTTATGAAACCCCCCCCCCCCCCCCCCCCTCCTAACCTCCCCTTTTCCACATGCAGCACGGCGAAGCATCATTTTTTGCACTCATTCATTGTTCACAGCACGAAATCATTTCGGACGTTACCGATCTAATACCAGCGGTCTTTCTTTTATCGTCTCTGCAAACTTTGCCATTTTAGGATGGGGCCTCTCCGGTGGCAAGAGAGAGAGAAAAAAAAAAGGGAGCATTAGGAGCAAAAGGGAATATTGAGAGAAGAAGAAGGGGGAAAAAAAAAAAGAGACCGACTCGTGGATTCAGGTTCCCAACCTCTTTCCAGTCACTTTGGGGGCGCTCTCAAGCACCCTCGAGAGGCGGCACAAACGAATAGTTGAAATCAAGGAGGCCGTCCAGCATCCAGTGCTGGGGATCGAAAAAGTCATAGGTGGTGTCGCCATAGTTCATGTTTCCCATGATGTTGGTCGGTGCGGCTGCAGGGGCAGACAAGCCTGGGGCGCTCGGTGTTAGTACACCATTCGCAGTGAGCAGGTTGTTGGACGTGGGGAGAGTGTGTGATGGCATCAACGTGCTGTCAAGTTGCGACGACGCGGCCGAGGACTCATTGGCCGAATCCGGGTTTGTGGGGTGTTTCAAGGCGGCTGCGGGGATACGCGTTAGCAACCGTCCGGACCCGGGCAGAAGACGTGCCTCTCGTCGAAACAAGCGAAAAAGGGGATGTTCTGCAGGTTTCAATTGCAGCTGGTGTACCCACAGGCCGAAACGTATCTCTTACCTTCGAGCGATCCTCTACCCAAAGCTTGATACTCCTCTCTCCATCGCCAGACGGAGTCGAAGACCAGGCTCATGCTGTGACGGCACCGTACCTTGAGCTGCAGGCTGTCGTCGACCTGGATGGGCGACTCGTCGTCGCGGCCGTAGTTCTTCTGGTCCAAGCGAGCGCCGTTCCACATCTGCACCATTAGTTCGGCCAAACGCCACTGCAAATCGTTGGTCACCACGCTGGTGGCGCGGATGGCCTGGATGGAGCGGTGGAAGAGATTCCGCCCCCGCTGGAAGTCGATCGTCTTGGAGAAGAAGGACCTCATCAGCTTGAGCAGGGTAAAGGCCGCGGCCACCAGCATCTGCTGAATGTAGTTGGTGGCATAGAGCAAGAAGGTGCCCCCGATGTTGTCGTGCGGAGACGTCACCTTGTCCACCTCCAACAGGTCGTCCAGGAAGCTGACCGTCGCGCGCCACAGGCCCATCAGGTCATCGAGGTAGCCGGGGGTCTTGCTGGAGTCGAAGAACCCCGCCAGCCTCATGTGAAGGGCGGCGGCGCGCAGGTGCAGATTCACAATGGGGCCCAGCTGCTGGGACATGACGGAGGCGTAGAGCTCCGAGTATTCGCGACGGTACACCCTCATGAGCATGGCCCGGTGCTCGTCCCCGGCAACGCCTCGGGGGTCGCTGGCGTTGCTGTACATCTCCTTGGAGACCTTGTCACAAAACCGTTCAATCTGGAGCCGGGCCTCCAGCTCGGGAGACAGATGCAAGGCCGGATCGTCGCCCGGCCGGAGGGCCAAGGTCCAGTCGTACAGCGAAGAAGCCGGCTGGCCGTAGCCGGTGCCGATGTTCTGCGCCACAATGTTGCACACGGCCCAGGTGGTGACGCGGTCGGCGAGCTGCTCCTTGTTGAGGTCGACGGAGGTCCGGGAGAAGTCTTGAATGTGGTTGGGGCGGTGCAGCCCGATCCCCGTGGCGGTCTTCATCATGACGCCGCAGAGGATGTGGGTCGGGTCGGAGGTGGTGGTGCTCGTAGGCAGCGGCCAGGCACAGAGCAGGCACATGGCCTTGACTACGTAGTAGTTGCTGGGCACCTCGCCAATGGTGGTCCACAGGAACCTGGTAAGGGGCCCGGACAGGTTGGAGATGAGGTTCGCGCAGTTGGCGGGGCTGAAGCGACGGGCGGCGACGGCGACGATGGACCAGAAGAGGAGAGGGTGCTGCTGGTGGTACTGATCCGGGGACTGCTGGGGGTTTAGGAACGGGAGGAACGGGTGGTAGAAGGCGAAGAATTCGTTGAACAAGTGCGTGACTGCGTCGTCGGTCAACTGGACCCCCTCCAGCTCGTGCGAGAAGCGCGGCATGCTGTACGAGCCCCCCCTCTTGAGATGCAGCAGCGAGGACACGGCCTCGTCGGAGCCCATCAGGGAGGGATTTCGCGTGTGGGTGTAGGTGGCGGTGCTGGGCGCCATGGGGGAGTTGAGAGCCTCGTCGTCCTCGAGTATGTAGCCCTGGGCCTGGGCCCGGGCGATGTTACGCCGCAGACGCTCAATCTCCTTCTCCATCTCGGCGTGTTTAGAACGCTTCCCAATGCGCTTAAAATTAGACTCGATCTTGCATTCGAGCTTCAGGCGGTTGCACCGCGAGCAGCTCTGGAACGGCTCTTGGACGACATTACACCGCAACTGTCGCGCAGCAATTGCATCACGGGTTAGCCACCAAAACAAGCCAATTGCCCAACCCCATCGCACCGGCCGGGGCAGAGCGGCCAAGGCTCCGACTCTCCTCGGGCGACGGACGCGCGGGAAGCCGTGGAACTCATATGGTGGGGAGGGAAAAAGGGAGGGGGGGGGATTAGAGGGGAGATGCCAGGGTCGGAGGGGCTGACTCACCTTTTGCTGGCGACACTCGTTGCACGCCCGCTTGACGCCCGGCTGTCGCTTCTTGTCGTTTTCGCCGCCGTGGTCGTGATGGTCGCCGTGGTCGTCTTCGTTGGCGCTGCCGGGGCTGCTCTCGATGCCGCCCATACCGCTGCTCCTCTTGCGCTTGGGCATTCCGCTGCCGTGGCGAGAGCTGGCAGGGCTGGTCGGGCTCATCGAGGCGGCCCCACGGCCAACGCCTGGTGAGCCATCCATGCCTATCGTGCGTGTGTGTGCTTTGGAGGGGGGGAGCCTTTGGCTGCTTGCTCTGCGTGTCTGCCGGCCAAGAGAGACGGTCCTTGGCAGCAAGGTGTTTGCGGGTTGTCGTCGAGTCGCCGAGGCGATGGAAGGGGGGGAGAGGAAGAGAGAGGAGGAGGAGGAGGAGGAGGGGGGCGCGGCTGCGGCAGAAGGCGACGGCGACTGGCTCGTTCTGTCAGGTCGTCGGGCGAGGCTGAACGGCGGCGGTGGCCCGTGGATGCGATGGAGGTAGTGATGCAAAAACGGAGCCCGTTGGCCAGGGCAGACTGAGGCTGGATGACTGATGCTGATGACTGATGCTGAGGGCCGAGTGCGGAGGAGAGCAGAAAGACGGCCGGCAAAAAGTTGCAAAAAAAAATAATAATAATAATAAATAACCAGGCCCTTTTTTTTTTTGGTTTTTTTTTATGATGGTGGAGGGAAAAAGTCCAAAAGTTGGAGCACTCACAGCCGCCTGGTAAAAAAAAAAAAAAAAAAAAAAAAAAAAAAAAAAGGCGATGGTACCTTGGCGTGGTAGCCGGCTTACCGTTGTGCTTAGCAGCAATGGTTTTAGCGCTCCGTACAGGTGCTCCCGTCATTTGCTTGGCTGGTGGTGGCAGCCCCATTCGAGCTCGCCGGCGCCGCCCCCACCGGCGAAGCAGAACAGCGCACAAGCTCCCCTAATCGGCTGCCCTATCAGCATCAACGCCCCTACCAGGCGCCCGCCATCAGGCCTTTGTTTGCCCTCCTTTGCCCTGTGCAACGCGCACGGCTGCCGCACCGGTGTGCCCACGCCGCAAGTTGCTCGCGGCGTACCAATGGCCGGCGCCGCCCAATTCTGCAGGCCGTGTCCAAAGCGACCCAGAAATGGGCACCGCAGCCCACAAGGCGCGGAGAGCAGGAAGCGCAGAGCAGCCACAGTGGGGTCGCACGGTGCTGATTGGCCGCGCCCCGCATGAATTGTCACGTGAGGAGGCTGGTGGCGGTGCGAGGCCAATCAGAGCTTGCCGAACCGACCCCAAGCGGGGGCGTCGTCGGACTGTGACTGAGGGGCATCCCCGGCGGCTGCGGCTGTTGATTGGCCCGCGCGCGGCGGAGGGGGTGGCGGCCTCATGGCAAGGTGCAGCGCTAATGCCGCCGTGTGTGTGCAGGACGGCAGCGGAGCTGCTGTGTTTGTTTTTTTTTTTTTTTGTTTTTTTTTTTGTTTTCGATGCGGAGCGATTTGCCTTTTTGCCTTGTTTAGTGCTGGTGACGGCCCCCGGCTGGCGACTTCTGGCGGCCTGCGTGATATTACCTAAGATAGGTTCTACGTACTAGGTGCGGTACTAACGAAGCACGCAGTACGGAGCACCTTGGGTACTGCTACTGCTGCCAGGCACCTAAGGTACCTGATAGAGAGGTCAGTCAGTGCCTGGTAGGTACCAAGGTACTCCATACAGGTGCCAAGGTGGTACCTAGTAGGTACTAGTACCTCCGTGCTACCGTATGTTCACGTCATTGCTCAAGGTGCCGCATGTATCCGCCTCGAACGAACGACAAGTCGCTTCCATTCGTGGCCAGCCTCGGCGCCTGTGTGTGATCGTGCTGCGTCTGCCAAAGACGGCTTAGCGCCCGGGGCCATTGTCCCCCTGGATCTTTGCCGCTTCATTCCATCTTACATTAGTACTGATAGCTAATACCTTAGGTACCTTATCAATACATGCTACTACTGTAAAGGAGCACCAATACCATCACGCATCAACACGTGTATGTAAGCAAAACGTGTCTCGTCGGCCAGCGTGGCACGAGCTGGGGAAAGCCGAGATGTTGAATGTTGACACCGCCTCAAAGACGTCCGGACAAGCTTCAATGCGTTCCGCGCGTGGAGAAAGGAAGGGGGAGCCTGGCTTAGCTTGGGGCTTTAGCTTTGGGTAAGCTTTTGTCGCCAATCGGAGAACGCAAGACGCTTTTCCCCAGCTGTCTCGGACCTTTGTTGGCGTAACTCTATCGGCATCGTTTTAGCTTCTCTTCTCTCTTTTCTGGAAGCGTGGGGTCAAACGCAGGGCATTCTTCTTTATAGCCTCCCCCCCCCCCCTTTTTTTTTTCTTCCCTTTCTTGATACCATTTCTTCATAAAATATGAACTGCCAGACCTTTTTGCCTGGCAGTTGGTTCCCCATTGGGCTTTTCCTGCTGCTCTCTGCCGGTCATTTCTCGTACTGTGCCGGTGTGTGTCAGCGACGCATGCGACCCTCGGTGTCATCATGACGGATAGCAGACCGACGCAACAACCCGTCAAAAGGGTGTTGAAGCCGGTTCCTGATCGCGGGGCCCGTGTACATTCTTCCAAGACGAAATCCGAGCTTCGGTTCGGTCTTCCCGGCTCTTTTCCGGCGCCTGGTGCGTGCTGCGTTTTGGACTGCATTCTTTCTGCGTCGTGTCACTTATTTATACATGCATGTCCTTGCTAGAAATCATCCGGATAGACACCGCTTCGGTGCCGCAGCCGTTCCTGGAGCCGGACAAGTTGGAACAATGGAAATGAGTGCAAGACCAGAAAAAAAAAATAAAAATAAAATAAAAAGGCCACCTGGTCAGTCAGTGTTGGCATCGAACTGTCTGTACAGCCGCTTCGCTGAACCGCTTGCCGGGTCTGGCCCTCCGAAGCCGACGCTATTCGCCTTCACAGCAAGGCGTTCGATTTTGCAGGCAATCTGCAATCGACCCCGCACTGACCACGTCCACGGCAGATCGAAATCCTTCAGCATCGTGGCTGCTCTGCTCTGGTCATGTGTGAGAGTGCCAAGTACAAAATAGTTGCGATCGAGGATCCGAGGCAAAAGAGAGAAAAAAAAAAAAACAGGTGTCATTGACATTTACATTGCATCGCGATAAAAAAAAAAAAAAAGGCCTCGTTTCCGTCTTTTAATTTTGGCTCTTCCTCTGCATCGCCCCAACCCTGCCTTTTCGTTCCTCTCTCGCTTTCGTCAAAAGGCTGCTTTGCATACGTATGAGAATGTCCTCGGAAGAGGCCAAGGATTCGATTGTGGTGCCGCTCATCATCAACGGCCGAGATCATTACCCGGAGAGGTCGTTTGATGTTACATCTCCTGTGACCGGCAAGGTCGCGCACCGATGCGGCGCTGCCACTCTCGCAGATGCCGCTGCCGCCGTCGACGCAGCGGCCGCCGCCTTCAAGACGTGGAGGAGGGCGACGCCTTCCCTTCGTCGCGACATCTTGCTCAGGGCCGCTGAAATCATGCGGCAGAGAAGCGACGAGCTGGTGCGCATCGAGTCGGACGAGACGGGGGCTGCGCGGCCCTGGGCCCTTTTCGACGTCGACACGGCCACGGAGCTGATCAAGGACGTAGCCGGCCGAATCTCCGCCATGGAAGGCTCGTTTCCTACGCTGACGGACCCCGACACCAGCGGCATCGTGCTGCGGGAGCCCTATGGCGTCGTCCTGTCCGTAGCCCCTTGGTAGGTTGGCCATGTCGTGCCGCTTTAGAATTTCCAACCGCCCCATCTCACGATCCGACAAAAACAGGAACGCTCCGTATATTTTAGCCGCCCGCTCCATTACTGGCCCCGTCGCTGCTGGGAACACCGTTGTTCTCAAAGCGTCCGAGCTGGCACCGAAATCCATGAGAGCTCTCGTGTCCGTTTTCCACGAGGCGGGCCTGCCCAACGGCGTCGTCAACATGATTGCGCATGACCGAGATACCGCGGCTGAGATCACGGCAGCCTTGATTGCCAACCCCCACGTCAGGAAGATCAGCTTTACGGGCAGCACCAACGTTGGACGAGTCATTGGAAGGCTGGCCGGTGAGCACCTCAAACCGGTAATCCTGGAACTCGGCGGCAAGGCCCCGGCGATTGTGTGGGAGGATGCAGACCTGGACGTGGCGGCCCAACAATGCGCCCTGGGCGCGTTCCTCCACGGCGGCCAGATCTGCATGGCTACCGAAAGGATCATTGTCCACAAGAAGATCAAAAGCCAGTTTCGGGAGAAGCTGAAGGCCGCCGTCGACGACATGTTTCCCTCTGCCGGGCCCGCGCCTATTCTCGTCAACGAGGCGGCCGTCAGGCGAAACAAGGCGCTTGTCGAAAACGCCACCTCCAAGGGCGCAACGGTCATCTTCGGGGACGTCAGCGCCCGCGAGCCGCGCGGCGCGGAATTGCGGCCCATCATTATCGACCGGGTGACGCCCGACATGGACATTTACAAGACCGAGTCGTTTGGCCCGACAGTCTCCCTCTACGAGATCGAGACGGAGGAGGAAGCCCTGGAGCTGGCAAACGACTCCGACTACGGCCTCACATCTGCCGTCTTCACGGGGGATCTCAGGAGGGGCCTCCGCTTTGCGAGGGGGATCGAATCCGGGGCGGTTCATATCAACAACATGACGGTTCATGACGAATCGGCCCTGCCGCACGGAGGGACCAAGTCGAGCGGGTTCGGGCGCTTCAATTCCTCGGCTGGCCTGGATGAGTGGGTGAGAACCAAGACGATCACGTTCAAGCATTGAGGTTCACCGGATGAATGAAGCGCGTGCCCGAAGGAGAAGCCCACGAGCCACGGGCAGACGGTACTACCTTGCCGTATATACTATACGTATTAAGAGAACTATTATGCTGCTGTAATTTCGAGCACTTTTTTTTTTTTTTTTTGCCGCGTAACGACGAGCAAGACCTTTTTTTTTTTTTTTTTTTTTTTTTTGTATCCCCCACCCAATGGCACGACAACTAAATCTAGGACGATATTATACTCGAAACATCAATTGTTTTTTTTTTTAAAAAAAAATTGTTTTCTTTATTTGGAAAATCGTTTAGCACGTGCCTTTGATGGGCTGCCAAGCCAGTGAGCACGCGCAAGCTATCTAGAAATCTAATGCCAAGCTTCACCAGCTTTATAAAGAAATCGAACGGACGCCGGATATGTAGAGAGAAAAAGAAAGGGGGGGGCTTCGGTAGCAAAAGAAAAAAAAAAGGAGAGAGGATGAGTCAAAGGAGGGTGGGTTGGGTGCCAAAAAGAAAAAAGAAAAAGAAAAAAAAAAGCCAGCCGCCAGAAATCTATCTCGTTTGAAAAATCAAAAATCAATCGCACGCCTAGAGAAACCAATCATACAAAAAAAAAAAAAAACGATTCCGAGGAGCTCAGATAAGCAAGGCCCGTTTTCCCTCTTTGCTTTGCCGCGACCACAAAAAAGTTCGGCTACTGGTGAGCATCTCTCTCTCTTTCTCTCTTTCTCTCTTTTTCTTTTTTTTTCTTCTTTCCGTCAGTGACCATTCACGTACGGAACTGCAAACGTATAATGGAAAAGAGCATATTCTGCAAAACGTGGAGGATCACGGCCACGCTGGTGGGCAAAAGCTCCGGCCAGACGGCCAGATCCAGCTTGCCCTCCAGCCCGACGTCGATGCCGAAAAACAGGGCAATCAGCCCTCGGACAACAAGGCTGGCGACCAGCTCGCACCCCCACGTGACCATGGAGGCATAAAACGTCAGGTTGAAGTCGTACTGAAGGGTCTTGTCCTCGGCCTTGTCAAAGGCAAAGTACGGGTACACCTCCTTGTTTGCTCCAAAGTGGAGCACCAGGATGCTCCCCAGGAAGGTCGCCATGGAGGTGTTTTCGGCCAGAAAGCGAATGAAGAGGTTTCGGGTTTGCAGCTTCTGATATGTCCCGTAGGTCAGCCCACTAAGGCCCAGGATGGTGAGGATTTTGTGGAAGAGGCGAGTCATCATGATGGGCGAGATTATGACCAGCCCCGTGGACGAAAGGATCTGGAGGATGACGAACTGGGACGGTGAGCGAAGGCGGGCGTACAGGGCTCGGACGTAAGTCTGATAAGTCAACATGAAGTATCTGTGAGAGACATGTTAGCGATTTTAATCCAAGTTGTGATTGTTTTCCTTTTCTCCCTCGGGGCTCTAGGAGAGCGGTAGGGGACGACGGAGAGAGAGAGAGAGAGAGACAGAGAGAGAGAGACAGAGAGAGAGAGACAGAGAGAGAGAGAGAGACAGAGAGAGACAGACAGCTTAAAGACCCAGCTCAAAGGATAACTCCCTACGCGCTCGCCTTCCTTGATGCCCAGCACCCAGCCCGTCAGAGCATCCAGCAAGTGCACAGTCACCACCCAGCCGTACACATACACGACAGTCTCGAGGCTGTTGTGAGGCAACGTGCGGAGGTAAATTTCGGCATACGCCTCTCCCAGAACATAGGCCATCAGCCCGATAAAGAGCGCCACGCAGAACCACAGAAACCTAACAAAGCTTGCCGGCAGCCATCGCCGCCGCAGCGCCACCCGGGACGGCCCAGAGGGAGGCAGGACTCTCAAGACGTCCTGCTCCCAGAGGTCGTCGGGGAGGTCGCGGCGCCGTCGTTCTCGGTTAGGAAACGAGTCGGGCTCCCCGGTCCACCACGAAGTTGTGAAGATGCGCTGCGTCTCCGACAGGGAGTGCCGCAGACCAATGTGGCGTTCGTTTGTCATGAGAATGAGAAATGCGATGGCGACGGGCATGGCCATGACGATGAACGTCCAGGAGACCCACGCCGTGTTGTGGACGGTGAGGAAGCGAGTCGAGGGGATGAAGTAAACGGGGATGGGCAGGGCAAGAGATAGGATGGCCAGAAGAGAGACCGTTACCGGGAACCCAAAAGACTGTGGCCACCTAGCAGGCAAAATGTCAGTCGAGCTGCTGCACGCAGCTGGGGCGGGGGAATAGGCGTCGCCTACCAGTTCAGCCTGTAGAGGTTAAAGACTTTGGTGATCCAAATCAGCGCGCTGAGGTTGTAGAAGCCATAGTAGACGAAGAGGAAGAACCAAAAGTTGACTTGCACGCGAGCCTCTCCGTGTCCCGGGATTTTGCTATCAAAGGTCGCCACGGGCCGCGCGAGCCGCATCAAGACGCCACTCGCGCCGTCGTCGTCACCGTCGCTGCTCTCGTCCGGAAACGAGTACTGCGGGAAGGGCACAGCACACCACGCAACGGCCTGGATGGAGCACACATCAGCTTCGATACCACCCGGCGAAAAGGAAAAGCGCTCAACCCGCAGGCCGGCCTCTGCGAGACGGCCAGCAAAAAAGGACGGCAAACATACCAGGGCCGCGGGGAGGAAGACCAGCAGTCCGTATCGACTCCACCACCTGTCCACCACGCGCTTGACGGCCGAGGGCCTTGGATCAACGAACAGATCGATCAAGTATCCCTGCCACAGCCGCTCCCACCTCGACGTGCCGCCCACAGCCTCGCCATCGCCGCCCCCGAGGCCGGCCTCGACCTCGGCCACAAGCAGCGCTCCGTACCCAACGTGGATGCTGTCACGACCGCTTTCATAGTGGCCCGACAGCAGGCCTAGGGGACTGCTCGGTCGACGGGGCCCGATGCCAGGGCGGGGAGGCACGGCTCGATAGCGGCCGAGCAAAGGCGACGAGTCGGTAGGCCGTACGCGCGATTCAGAGCCTTGGGTGAACTGAAAGAAGGTGGGCATGGCTAGGCTAGACGACGCTGAAGTATTCCAGCGGGACAAAGAGATGCGAGGCGGCGGCGGCGGCGACAACGGCGGCGCTGCTCGTGCCTTGTCCTCTCCTCCCCTCTCGTCTGGCGCAGGCAGCTGAGGTTATCTGCAGGACAGCTCTTCTTGTCGGGCTCGGCCCTGCGATGCGGTGCTCTTGGGGACAAAATGCGATCTGATCGGAATGCGATTCGCTCACATGAGAACACAAGGCCAATATGTATAGATGACCTACAGCAGGGTCTCGTGCGCGGAGGGGAATCCCTGCATCTGCATGATATGGAGAGGAGGGGAGGGGGGGGGGGGGGGGGGAGAGCCCGCGCTTTTGGTTGGATTGCGAAGCCGTCCAGGACCCTCCCCGTTCAACAAGCCATCGCAGATTTTTAGGGCGGCAGAATGACGCGGCTGCCGCCGTGGGACCCCTGAAGCCACCTGGAGCGATAAGGCGGTGTGGCGGGAATGACATCACTGGCAGCACTAATGTATAGCGGCCGTTTGGGTTTGTTTTTTTTAGTGGTTGTGCTATTTATTACTTGTTTCTAACCAAAGCTGCTATTGGGAGGCACCACGCAATCACGACACTCTCACGCTACCATGCCTTCTTTCTCGCTGCTTCTTTATTGCCTCATCTATTTTGTATGAAAGAAGCGAAAGGAGCGAAAGGAGCTAAACCCCGACGGCCGGCCCCCATTGTTTACTTTGTGAGCATAACGAAACAAGCAAATACGCTGTGAACGTGTCCAGATTTTGCAGGCGCCACGCCCGGGGTTGTCAAATGCTCCAAAGGAGGAGGGGAAAGAAAAAGAACAAGAAGACAAAAGAAAGAAAAAACGAAAGGAGAAAAGGGAAAAAAGAAAGGGGTAAAAAAAAAAGAAAGACAAGAGAGAAAGACAAGATAAAGAAGAAAAAAAAAGTCCCATCCCGCACATCATATGATGCATATGCCAAAAATACCGATAAAATAAAAAAAATAAATCCCCCCAAAAAATTAGAACAAAATAAATCCCAGAATAAAGATCCATTTCCTTTCGCTACCCGGTCTC
This sequence comes from Trichoderma cornu-damae, assembly GCA_020631695.1. Classification (NCBI taxonomy): domain Eukaryota; kingdom Fungi; phylum Ascomycota; class Sordariomycetes; order Hypocreales; family Hypocreaceae; genus Trichoderma; species Trichoderma cornu-damae. Next base: position 3,482,293 of record CM036088.1, read on the forward strand.
TAGAAGCAAGGTTCCCTTTGGCGTAGTGCGACGCTATGCTCTCGTGGCCCTCGAGGCCTCCGCATCGTCGGCTTCTTCTCTTGAAATGACCGATCCGTCGTCTGAAAAGCCTCCAACCACATCGTCCGAAAACGCCACCGTCTTTGTCGAGGTCGACTTGCGAGAGGGCTCGAGCACATCTCCATTCCACGGCCTGCATTCCTTGACATGCTCCCCGCACCTCAGACAGGTCCAACCCTCGCCCTCTTCCCGGTCAAGGCGCGTTGCGATGCAGACAAAGCAGTAGATGCACCCGCAGGGAGTGGCCTCGTAGGGGTTGGTAACGTCGGTCTGCGCTGATCCGATGACGCCGCTAGATGCCGCCGCCGCCATCATCTCCGTCTCTGACGATGCCGCGGCATTCTGATCCTGGTAGCAGATGGCGCAGGTCCGCTCGGGCAGGAAGCCGTACTCGCCGTCTGCGGCGTCGCCCCCTTGTTTTGTATTCACAATCTCCTTTGCCTTGCGCCAGGTGCGGCTCAGCCACCGCCGCCAGCGGTTGACCCCAATCAGGGGCAGCACAAATAAGAGGAATTCGGTGAAGGCGTGCCAAACAAGCTGGCGGTTGAGGTACTCGAAGGAGACCTCGCGGCTGACGTGGCTGGTGGGGGGCGCGAGGCGCATGCGCAAGACGCGGTCGAGGATTGTGCGGTACTGTCCCCGGAGCAGGAAGACGAGGAAGGAGACGCATGCCGCGGCAGAGTGCACCGTCGTCAGCGCAGACGTCAATCGGGACAGCCTCCGGACGCGGGGGCTGGGGTCGCTATACCCATCGTCCTGGTCGACGAGCCAGTCCTCCCACCTGTTCCAGGCATATTTCCCAAAGACCGTTATCAGGCCGTACGCCGACTTCTGCAGCCTCGTCGGAGGCGCCAGCACGGGGCCCCCTTTTCGGGCGTCGGTGTATTTGAGGTTCTGCAGAGCCGCCCCGTACGTGGCGTCGTTGTCCCAGACGGTGAGCTTGAAAAGAATGGCCCTCAGCGCCAGCATGATCTCGGCAGACCAGTCCTCCTTGAGGTGTCCGCCGGCGTAGTATTTGAGGGCATCGCCGACCTGCCCCTTGAGGAGCTCCAGCAGCTCTTCGTCCAGGAGCTCGGCGTCCACCTGCGCAACGCGAAAGGCAGGCCGGGCGCTCTCTACGGAAGAGGCCGCATCCCACACGCCGGCAAGGCGGCTGAGCGGATACGGCAGGCGCTGCAGCTGAGCGTTGACGCGCGACGACTCGCGCTGGGCCGCGATTCGGGCCCTTTGTTCGGTCTCGCGGGCCTGTCGTCGCGCGGCGACGCGCCGTTGGGCTTGGACGAAGCTCGAGTCGTTCATGGGGCCGGCATTGAGGTCGGGTCGCTGTATGGTCTGTTGTTTGCGTGTCTTCAAAGCCGCATGGCGCTGCAAATTCTGGCTACCGAGAGATGTGCTGAGCGAGCTGCGGTTGAGTGAAGGCAGAACTTGATGCCGAGGTCTGGCTTGGAGGGTGTGGCTTCGGCTCGCGGATCTACGCGGTGATAGGCTGGGGCCCACTCGGCCGGTTCCGGTTAGAGAAAGATTGGGAAATATTATTCCGAACAAGACACAGCATTCATAGAAGTAGGTAGTTTACGGATACGGATAGTAGACGGTACGATTGCAATTATCCAGGCAGGACGCCGGAATCATGGCACGCCCTTTTTTTTTACACGGTATTTGGGATACGGTGATGGATGCCCCGATGTTCCACCAGGCAGCTGCTTGAACGGCCGTCCCGCGGCGTCATGCCCAAACCCCCGGGTCGTGTGATACGATGCGGTGCCTCATGATTTGACTGTCTCAAGGCTGAATTGACCACTTCGCCCACCCGCTTCTTCCACATCAAGAACCCCCCCCTCCCTCCTCGCGGGGTTTTTGAGTAAAAAAGAGGAAGAAAAAAAAATCTTTTGGCAAAAATGTCATTGCGGCATAGATGTTGGTATTCTGCAAGATTTTCGGCTACCATGCATGATCCGGCCATCTGCCGGGAATTTCCCAGCGCTGGAATCAAGGACGAGCACAAAACCCGCCTCGAAGGCAGCGGCAAAAAAGAAAAAAAACTGCTCGTGAGAATGATTAGCCGCGAGGATACACGAGATCCGCCGGACCAGGTGCGTCTACCACATGGCCGGCAAAGACCCCTTCATGTGTCCAGCCAGACACACAATGCTTGCAGATGACGGCTCCGACCTCGATAAAGGTGGATGAGGGTTTTTTTTTTTTTTTTTTTTTTTTTTCGCAACCAGGTCAATATCAAGTCTTGCCTGTTCAGCAATGGTCCTTGCTCTAGCTGGAGAGAACAACCAGTTCCGTCAAACCAAAAAAAAAAGAAAAAGAAAAAGAAAACAAAAAGAGAAGGAAAAGAAGAAGAAGAAAAAGAAAAAGAAGAAGAAAAATCACCTCATCTTGCTCTCCCCGGACCGATAAAGCACCTCGAGATAAACATGTTTCGGAGCACAGGCACGCGGCCATCCATCTCTTGCTGTATGAATCTGTGAATCGACAAAACGACCAGACCAACTCCCAAGAGCTGCCCAAGGACTATCTTTAAAAAAAAAAAAAAAAAAAAAAAAAAAAGGCCTTGAATATTGCAACTCCGGCTCTACGCATCGCCGCCAAGGAGAGGGAGTCCCAGCACTGAAGAGCTCGCCATCGGCCCGGGCCCATCGTTCTTCTACCATTCATTTGTCTCGACACGCTGATGCGGCGAATCGGAACGGCACCTTCGCCGTCGCACAGCGCCTACAGCGCCCGCTAAGCCCGCTAAGCCCGCTACAGGCGCCGTAATTCCAGCGGTGCTCCCCCCCCTTCCCCCATAGCAACAACCGCATCGTTGCAGATGGCACTAAAGAAGCAGACCCGCCATGGTAATGCAGCCTAGCCTCGAACCGACCTCTCCTTCATCAACACCGCAACCCACCGCGATTGACGTTGGGAACCCGCAATATCGGCCGCATCTGCCTGGCCGTTGTCTCGTGCTCGCTGCTCTCCTATTCGTCCTTCTCCTCGTGCATGACTCATTGCTCGTCCGCCGCCACGCGAACCCGCCAAATCACGTCCGTCAAAAAAAAAAAAAAAAAAAAAAAAAAAAAAACCGTTGTATAGCGGCGGCTGCTGCCTCGTTCTCGCAATTTCGATCTGCGAGGTTCACGCCTTCGGGGGTGGTCTGGAAGCTCCCCGGCAGGCCTTTAGATTGTGATTTCTAGAGCTCGGCATATTTCAGCAAGCAGCAGATTGACTGTTAGATTCATTGTCGATAGCAATACAGCCACCAATTTTGATCCCCAAGAAAGAAAAGAAAGAAAGAAAAGAAAAGAGAAGACAAAGAGGAAAAGAGAGAGGGAGAACCTCGACTAGAGTCGCCCCTTCGACTGCTTCTTACTCCTCGTCATCTCAACGGGCCCATCCCTGTTTGGCCATTCTTCGCACACGACGTCCGATATCTTCTATCTATTGCACAGGAGAAATGCCGGCGCGCCGGCGCGAAATCCCAGCCGAGGGCTCATGGCGCCTCGTCGACGGCGAAAATGATAGTTTCGACACAAGCATCATCGACTCTCTGCCCGGAGACGACTTCAGCCCTCCGTCGAGCGCAATGCCGTCTTCCGGGCTTCCCACACAGCAATCCTTTTCGCAGAGTCAGAGCCACATGGGCTTTGGGTCGCAAGACAGCATTCGCGATTTCGCCAATTTCCAAGACGACGAGCAGGTCATCCTGCGACAACCCTTCCGCCCCACCCTTCCCTCAAGCGCCGCCACATCGATGCAGCGTGCTTCATATCCGCGATCCGAGCTGCAGCTTCGAATGCCTCTCGTGGACGCCAATAACTTGGTCGCGAGCGAAGCTTCACGGACCGCCAGGGCCGACAATGGTAGTGAGGACGGTGGCGCGTGGTCATCTGACGGGGACGCTGGGCCAGAGAACCCCGAGGAATGGCACGAGGACGAGGAGAGGGAATACGCCAGACTGCTGAAGGAGCAAAACGAACCCTCAATCCACTGGCACCGCGCCGAGCCGGGCTCGTCGTCAGAACTAGACTTGTCCCAACGACTGCTTCGCGGTTTTTCTCTCATCTTCCGCTACGCCGCGATACCCGCCGCAATCGCAATCGCCGCCTACCTCGTTCACATCAATGGCATCTCCCTCCAGGCCGCGCGCGACAAGATACAATCCTTCTCCGTCGGTTCTCTGCACGACATTTCCAGCGCTTCCAACTTAGGCATTCCGTTTTTCGACGCCCAGCCATCTCGGCGTGCCGCTTCCTCATTCATCGACTTCACCAACCTCATGGAGGTTCAATCTGGATTCGAGAGCGTGCTGGACAAGAGCACTGTCGGTCTCTCGATGCCGCTTGAATTGAAGCGCTCGGAGATGGCTACCCGGAGCTTGAGGTCTCTCCTCAAGGAGAGCGAAATCGCGGCCAGGGAAGACTTCATCTTGGAGCTCAACGGCTATATCGAAAAGGTCGGCCAGGCAGGTTCGGATCTGCAGACGTTTTACATTCACGTTGGATCAACCGTCGATTCCGTCATCAACATCAACCGCTGGACCCTACGCCACATCAACTCCCTCTCCATGGAGCCGGAGGCTCCCTCGCTGCCCCCCATCATAGCCTGGGCCGTCCGGCCACTGAGCATGTTCAGACCCTCAGAGCAAGCCGGAAACGATCGGGCCTTGTTGGATAAATACTCTGAGCACATCATTCTTGTGCAAGATCGGCTAGAGAAGCTCGTCGATGAGGGGAGAGCTCTCTCGCTGCTCCTCTACCAAGGCCAGACTCACCTGGGCGCGATCAATGAGCAGGCTCAACGCCTCTCTAGCGCGGCGAGCGCCAAACCCGACTCGTTGCTCTCCACTATCTGGGCTTACATCGGGAGCCTGATAGAGGAGCCGCGCAATTTCGACGAGCAGATTGCCCTGCTCAAGAAGGTTGACGTGCAGTACGCGAGCACCATTTCTCACCTCCTCTCCCTCGTTGAGGAGCTCAAGGACATCCGATTCTATCTGGGAGACTTGCTCAAACGCAACGACGAACCTTCCGTAGTTTGGGGAGACGAGTCCGGAGCGCAGGCCCGAACCACGTTGACCGAGCAGTACAACATCATCAAGAATGCCTTGGAAAAGCTCGAGCAAGCTCGAAAGAGAGCCGCAGTGGGCGAGGCCGAGGCCGAGACGAGGGGCGAAACCGAGGCCGAGACGAGAGACGATGGCATTTATTGATATCAGGGTCCATGACGAAATGAAGCGGCATGGTTTTATTTATTATTATTATTGTTTATCTACTTGTTTCTTCCTCTTTCTTTTCTTTTCTTTTTTTCTCTTTTTCATTTTTTTTATTTTTTTATTTTTTATTTTTGTTTTGGATTTCTGGATTTCTGGATTTTGGATTTTGGATTTTTTTTGGATTATCATGGTACGAAAAAAAAAAAGCCATAAAGAAGAAGAAATAGTTTTTTGTTTTTCGTTTTCTTTTTCTTTTCTTTTTTTTTCTTTTCTTTTCTTTTCTTTTCTTCTCTCTTTTCTTTTGGTTTTTTCTTTTCTTTTCTTTTTTCTTTTTACTCCTTTTTTTCCTTCTCCCGCCTCCTCTTTCCTCTCTTTGCTGGAGCTACTTTATATCATCTCGCATCAGCACTCGCAACTTTCCACCTTTCTATCAGCATAGCTAGAACGAGCGCCCATCCAGCGTCGCCTCGAAGCTGCGAGATGCCGGCATTTTGTATACTATATACGGGAACACTTGGGTATAGAACATCATATGTTGCTGGAGCGGTTTGCACCAGGTCGAGAGCGGATTTGAAAGAACGAACTGGCCAACGTTTGCCGATGCCTATTGGGCGTGCTCTGAAACTCCTCTGCGTAGCATGCGTCTGTTGAATTCCTCTTTTTCGTTCAATGAAAACAGTATTCCCCCTTGCTTTAAAAAAAACCCCCATTGTGATCATGAATCCCCGTTGTAATCGTCCTCGTCCTCGTCCTCGTCATCCCCCGCCCGCCTCTCCCGCCCCCTTTTCCTAATCGCCAGTGAACTCGCCGCCACAGTCTCCCTCCACCCCCTAGCAGGGAAAATCGGCTTCAGGAACCCGTCGACGTGCACAGCTCCAAGCACCTCATCTTCGCTATCCCGCTCCTCCTCGTCGTCTCCCCGCCCCGGATGCACGAGCTGCATATGCCGTCGGAGGTTCTGCCGCCGCGAGAAGCCTGTGGCCGAACGCTCGCAGGTGGTGACCGGGCAAAGGTGGAACCCGACCGAGGAGCGCGAACGAGAGCGAGACTTGGACCGCGAGCGGCTCCTCGGGCCTCCGAAGGCGGAGGATGCCGAATGAGGAGACGAACGCCCGCGGAAGGGGGACGAGCTGAGGCCGCGGCTCGGGAGACGGCCCAGCGATGGCTGGCGGGAGAGCGTATCGCGGGACGACATTGCGGCGTCCCCTACGCTGCCAGAGTCGGAATCGTCATCCGGGCCGCTGAGCTCGATCTTGTCGGGGCGATAATCCATGGTGTGAAAAGCCGCTGCTCCCGAGGCGGGGACCTCGTCCAAGCGCCGCACGACCATTCCCTCGCCGAACAGATTGGCGCATCGCTTCGCCGTCCTGGCAACGACTTGATGGGAGAAGCCCGCCAGCGCGGCCGCGCCGACAACCTGGCTCCAGTCGCGGAGGCCGAGCCTGCGCAGCCGCCTCTCCTGGGCGCTAGCCTGCGGGTCGACACCCAGCTCTTCCTCCTCTCTGCGGAGGGCCTCTTGACGCGCCAGTCTCTCGTCGCCCTGGCGGAGCCATTCTTCGAACGCTGCGTCCGCGTCCTGCGCCGTGTTGGGGAGCCGTCTGTGGGACTCGCGCGCGACCCGAACGAGCATTTCCTCATGAGTCTCGCCTTCGTGGGGGACGTGGACTTTTCGCGGGCGACCTCGTTTGCGGGCATCGGGCGTGACGGCTCCGTCCGGTTGCGGTGAGGTCCTGCGAGGGCGGCCACGTCCGCGCTTGGGGCCGGAGTGAGCGTCGGATTCCGAATCGGATGTTGCAGAAGAGTCGGACGCGTAACTCGCCGTCGCGACGCGAGCGTTGTGAAGGATCTGCAAGGTCGCATCTAGCCGTGAGAGGATGTGCCGAACGGAGGGCCTGAGGAGTTCGTAAGATAAGTCGTCGTTGGAAGACATTACCGGATCGTACGTCTTTGGCCCCTTTCTCCTTTGCGCCTTTGATCGTGCCGGCTGGCGATCAGCTCCGTCGTTTTCGCCCCCCTCATCATCAACCGCCATCTGCCCATCCTCATGGCCAGATGCAGACGGAGACGATGGACCGGTTGAACCTGGCGCTCTTTCGCCACCTCTTCCAGTTTCTCCCTGACCCGAAGACGCCGCATCTCCTTCGATAGAGGCCAGCACCATTTTTCTCCTGCTTTTATTCATGCTTTTGTGAAACCGCTCTCCGGCCAGCCTCAATATCGTGGCTCCAAGCTCCTCGTGCAACTCAGAGCTGGGCATCTGCTTCTCCGCCTTGCGAAAGGTCAATCTGTCGTACCCGTCACCCGCCCTCTGAACGAGCTCCTGTCGCGGCACGCGCGCTTCATTCAACGGCCATGCCGTCCACACCCGCGGCGGTGCCCATATAACTTGCTGCCCGTTTCCCTGTCACCGAATGTCAGCCTAGCGCTCTCTAAACCTACGCTCATAGATCAAGAGGCAGATGGATGCCGTCAACCGGCGAAATGGAGGCAAGGCAAAGCGTGCGCACCAAGTCAACTGTAACGTCCTGCGCCGTCTTGGAATCTCTCCCGCGCTTCTTCAGCGCATACGCATTGTACAAGTGAACCGCCAGGTCTTGATCTTCCATGGCCTCCATTGACTTCCAGAGCCGCCGCTCCTCAGCCGCCATGCGCTTCCATGTCCTCTGAGCTCCTGTCCAGCGGTTTGGTCGGTTGTCGTGCAGATCTTGAGACGTGACAGATGCGATCTCGTCGCTGTCCAGATCCCACTCTGGAGAGCTGCGGTCCATGACGGGCGATCACCTCAGCCACTGCCGATGTCGATGCGTCGTGCATCTATCTATAGGCTTGGAATTTTTTTTTTTTTGTTGGAATTATTTTCGAAAAAAAAAAGAGGTCTCTAACCAAATTCGTGATGAATGGGATCCAGTACCTGGTAGTTGAGATTGATGAAAAATGAGGTCCTGAAGTTGTTTGGTGAAGTGAAAAAAGTATAAAAAAAAAGTTTCACGTGCTAGGAAGAAATTTCAACTTCTAGGTTTCATCTTCGTTATCAATCAACCTCATAGCAATCATCACCCACTTTGGCTCGACCTCATTCTCCGTAAAGATATATATATATATATATATATATATATATATATATATATATAAAATTCATTTTTTATGTCAATCGCACGTACGCCATTGTATCCTATTTACTTGTATATTAAACAGCCTGTCCCGAAAATTACGCCTTGCCCTTGGCCTTTTCCTTTTCCAGCCTTCTCCTCTTTGAACGCAGCTTGGCATCCTCTGCGCTCTTCTTGTTGTTCGTGTACTGCATCTGCTCAAAGAGCTTCCGCTTCTTCTTGCTCAGCATTCCCTTGGCTCGTTCCAAGTCCTCGGCCTCTTCGCGTGCCTTCTTCGCCAGAGCCTTTCGTGCATCTTCCTTTGCCTTGGTCTTCGGGTTGGCCGTCTTTGATTTGACAGCCTTGCCGGAAATTTCGGCTTCGAGCTCAAGCTGCCGCTGCGAGATCTCGTCCTCTTCACCGTTTGCGTCCTCATCTTCTTCATCCTCTTCACCCTTCTCGCCTTCGCCTTCCTCATCCTCATCCTCATCCTCGTCTTCGTCCTCATCTTCGTCTTCCGAGTCTGCAATATCCATGCCCTCTACAGTCTCGTCCGCGCCAGCCTCCTCTTCGTCATCGCCGCCGGCTTCAAGCGCTTCGTGCTCTGGTTCCTGATCCTCGAGTGGCATTGTCGGATCGTAGGCTCCTTGCACCTTCCTGACGAAGGGACTCAGATGTGGCGGCAGCGATGCACCTGGCGCGTACAAGTGTGGCTCCTTCAACTCGCCGTCGTTGATGGAATCCCAGACCCATTGAGGCTGAACATATATCCGGCCAGGCACACGTCGGTTGGCCGCCAGCTTCTGCGCCGTCTGGCTGTCCTCGCCATCGCCATCCTCGGCCGCTGAAGCTTGCATTGGAGGCCGGTCGACAATCTGGTGCGTGATTGACGGGTCCAGCTCGTTTGTCGTGAAAGCGCCAGCGCCGAGCACGGCATCCCAACCAACGCGCTTGCAGCCAAATGATTTGAGGATGAACTCGAGTGGCTGGCGGGGAGTCTCACGGGATAGGTAAATCGTGAAGTTGGAAAAGAGAGAGTTGGGGTTAGTGCCGCTGTAGGATGGCTGGGGTAGGAGATCGCCACCTGGGGCGGCTGGCTCGAATTTGTCAATGGCCCCAGCCGCATCCTGGTCAGCATCCTCGCCGTCGTCTCCAGGCCTGGCATCTTCGGCGGCAGCGCCATTTGTTTCGCCATTCGCCTCGCCATTCGCCATGCTCTTCAGAACCTTGTTGACGGCAGCCTGCACCTTGGGGTCCGGCTTATGAGCGACGTCCTCTAGTTTCTTCTGCTCCTCGCCGCCAATCAGAGTCTTGCCTTCCAGGGTAAAAGCTCCCAGCTCGGCAGCGTTCTCATCCTGGACAGCATCGAACTTGGGCGGGTACTTGAGGCCGACCGAGGTGTAAAGCCTAAAGTTGATGAAGCCGAGAAGCGTCATGTAGAACTCGATGAAGGTTCCCATGATGCGGAAGTCGACATCGCCAACAATTCTCTGGTTGAACTTGTAGGGAACCAGCCACAAAACCTCTTCGCCTTGGATGTTTGCCTGGTAGTAGATGCCCTTGATCGACAAGAAGGACTTGGTGAGGCTCTTTGAGACAATGAGATAGTGCTGGAACTCGAGGCACAATCGCTCGCAGCGGGCAATCATCTTGGCGGGCACCATGGAGGTCGAGGGCAGGTTCGCGAAGAGGAAAAGCATGGAGAGGCAGTCGTCCAGATCCCTCAATGCGTCAACAAACGTCGGGTAGCGCTCGCGGACGACATGGTCAAGAGTGTAGGTCGGCTTCCCCGTCTTCTCGGGCCGGCTTGCATTGCTCTCCAGCCTGGCCGCGTCGCTGACATCTCCTCGACCCAATGCCTTGGAAATCTTCTTCTCCAAGACCTTGTGATCGCGGAACTTTTGCACCAGCGGCTCGTGGAGCAGATACTGGATATCTTTGGTGTAGTAAAAGGTTGTCGAGGCGGTGGAAGATTTGGAGACCTTCTTCCTGCTGCGAGGCTCTCGAGGGTAGATTCCCTTCCAGATGCATAGCTTGCGGAAGTCGGGGAGACTCAGCTGCAGTTTCCGGATCGCCTGGTTTCGCGTCACGAAGTTCTTGGCCGCGCCGGCCTGTCCCTTCTTTTTTATCCGCGCCATTTGCGTTGACTGTCGACGATTTGGTATGAAGGCAGGGCAGGCTTTTTGACTGCTATTTGTGGGAAGAAGTGAGTGAACCGCGGGGCAGTAATAAATCGCCAATTTTTTTTTTTTTTTTTTTTTGCAACTTTTTTTTTTTTTGTCCTGTTCCCACCGAGCTGGAAGATTTTCATGCCATGCGCCACCGCCCTGGCTGCCGCCCGTAACGGGATTAGCTCTCGGCTGGGCCTCTCACCGCCCACCCCACTCAAGCCACTCGCAAGCCACTCTCACAAGCCACTCTCTCACAAGACCGCCTTGTATTAGAGCAAGCGCTTGAAGCAATGCCAAAAAGGACGCCACGATTGATGGCTGAACTGCGGCCAAGTGGCCCGACCGAGGCTTCAAAAATCAATATCAACAACCACCACCACCAACATGGCCTAGGAGAGATGCCATGTCGACCACCGCCGCCATGACTCTGCAGAGCAAGGTCGGCGTCTTCGCGGGCGCTGCCTTGCTGAGGCTCGTCTTGTTTACCGCATTCCCCGGTCTGCCGGATCTGCTGACCGGCCGCGTCGAGATCTCCACGCCCGTCACGAGCTTCAAACGATGTAAGGCGCGGCGCAAGCCCCCAACGCGCGGAGACGCGGCATTGAGCCCGATTGCGCTGACGGCGACATAGTGCAAGAGGGATTGTTCTTGTATAACCACAACGTCTGGCCCTACGACGGCGGCGTCTTCCACCAGGCGCCCCTGCTTCTCCCGCTGTTCTCGCTGCTCCCAGACGTCAAGGCGTGGCCCATCTTCACCTCTCTGTTATATGTCCTCGTGGACCTTCTCGGCGCGTATGCGCTCCTCGGGATCGCGGATTCGGGGGAGGCCGGCCAATCGAGGCTCTTTGCATCCCCTCGGCGAGCAAAGAGATACTCGGGGCTTCTCGTAGCCGCGGCGTAGGGCGGCCCCCTCCCTCCACCTCCCTATTGCACGGGGAGCCTTGGCGAAGAGGAATCGGTGCTAACCTAGCCGTGCAGCTTCTTGTACAACCCGTATACCATAGCAGCCTGCATTGGACGATCAACCAGCGTGTTCACAAACTGCGCAATTCTCTTCGCCATCGCAAAGGCCCTCTCCGGCTCTCCCTTCAACGCCATGGTCGCCATCTCCTTCGCCTCCTACCTCTCCATGTACCCGCTTCTCCTGCTCCCGCCTCTTGTTCTCCTCGCCTACGACCGGCAGTCAGAAAAACGACGCATCGATTCCGCCATCCGGTTCTCGGCCAGGGCCGTCCTGATCGCCGCCGCCTGCATCTCCCTACTCTTGGTCATGTCGTTTGCGCTCACGGGCAACTCGTGGGACTTCTTGGCTCGGACATACGGCATTCAGCTCACGCTGTCCGATCTAACTCCCAACGTCGGGCTGTGGTGGTATTTCTTCATCGAGATATTCGACTCGTTCCGGGCCTTCTTCCTCGCCGTCTTCTGGCTGCATCTCGTCATCTACGTCGGAGGCCTCTCCATCCGACTACGCACTCAGCCTCTGGCCGTCCTGACGATCCTCGTGGGCATTTTCGCAGTCTTCAAGCCCTACCCGTCCATTTCCGACACGAGCTTGTTCCTCGCCATGTTGGCGTTATTCCGGCACTTATACCCCATTATGCGATACACATACGTCGCCTCGGCGACCATGCTCTATGCGACCTTTCTCGGCCCTGCGTTTTACCATTTGTGGATATATGCCGGCAGCGGCAATGCCAACTTCTTTTACGCCATCACGTTGGTGTGGAGTCTAGGCCAGAGTTTGTTTGTATCCGACTTGACATTTGCGGTCTTGAGAGATGAGTGGGAAGTGGAGAGGCCTGACATGGTTGGCAAGGAGATACGGCAAATATAGAGCGAATGCGCCTCCCGCGGGAATGAAGTAATGGATATATAAAACAATCATCAAATATTATGACATTGCCAAATCTGAGTTGCATTTCTAGTTTTTTTTTTTTTTTTCTTTTTTTTTTCTGCCATTTTTTTAAGCAAATTTTGTTATTTTCATTTTTTCCCCTTTTTTTTTCAATCTACTTCGGAATCCACTTCCACTAGCTTTCCTTTAAGCCCTCCAAGATGATCTCGAGCTCCCGAATCGAGACCGCTCGGCAGCGGCTGATGATAGGTGCCCATGGCGCTGCCGAGCATAGTCCCAAGCTGTCCAAACTCGCTCAGCCTTGTCCGCGCCCGCGTGGTAGGCTGCCACGATTGAGTCGACGCCCCGAACGGCTGCATGGCCCTATAGGCCTGAAGCCCATAGCCCGTCGCCAGGCCGGTGAGCACCGCCCCCGCGATCAGTACCAGGGCTCTCTGGTCTAAGCCCTTCTTCTTCCCTTCGGCCCTGCGGCGCATTTCCGCCGCGTAATGCTCGCCTAGGCTGGGGAGATGGCGCAGGATGGAATCGAGAATGCGGCCGCCAAAGCGAACGACGGGAGGAGGATCGGGGGCTGCCCAGGGGAGATGGCCCCGACCGGTGATGGCGCTAGCAAGCATGGAGTCGACGAACCTGTGCAGCCTGGGGGTTTTCGACTCCAGCCAGTCTTTGAGGAAAGATCGCGGCACAGGTGGCTTCTGCATGAGGGCGAGGTACCCAAATGCCAGGCAGTCCAGTGAAGAAACCGCGGTGGCCGTGAAGAACCGGGGATGGTCTTCGCCGTGACCCTGCATTAAATCATCCAGCACGGTGAGGCAATCTTCGGTCAGGCCAAACAACCTGATTGCCGTGGCCTGCTCCGGCGTCATCTCGTCACGCACAGTCTTCTTCGTCACCAGTGGGATGTGGCGCCGGAAAGTCTCGGGCAGGACATCCCTCCCGGCCGTCAGATGGAGGCCGCCATTGGGATCAAAATCGCGGTCCAGTTCGGCCAGGCCAAGGTGGTCTGCACGCTTGATCGCTTCCGACCTGATCAGCGTCGGAACCGTCCACGTCAAGGGAAACGGCAGCAACGAGCTGTACGCGGGCCGGGTGGTGGTGGCCCAATTCGCCGCCGAGACGTAGAGCGACAGATCGACAAGAGGTCCCGCGTGAGCGCTCAGGTAGGCGCCGCAAGCCGCAGCTTCTGCCCTTTGGATGGAGGTGAGCGGCTCGTCCAGGCCATCACAGAGCGCCGCTGATGTCAGGTACCGAACGATGGGCTGGAAGCCGCTCGTCCAGTTACCATCGTGATCCAACGCCGGTAGGAGGTCTGGCATCGAGCATCAGCATGCGCATCAGACGTCGGCCGCGGATACCTGATGCGAATGGCTGCTATACAGGACGGCGGGAGAAGGGCCAGAGATACTGGGCAGCTTACTTGATGGGCTGACGGCGGGATCATTGCTGGGGACGAGGCGCCACGAGGAGGGGGGGAGTGCATTGTGCAGGTAGGCTACGGTGGCCAGGCACTCTGCATCAATCGACGGCAGGCCAAAGGCCGGGCCCCAGATATGAAGATGCAGCATGACGGCCGAGTCGACAAGGAGGAAGATGCCGGGTCGACATGAGCTTGGGTTATCTTGGACACGAAACCAAATGGATGAATTTCAAAGGAACCTCTCTTTTGAGGCATCAATTCCCACGCAAGAAAAGGGCGTTTTTCTCTAATCTAATCCGCCGGCCCACTAATTTTTCAGAGCCCCACCAACTTTAATACTAGCAGTAACTGCTTCTGCTATGATTTTCGCAGCAGAAGCAGAAGCAGCAGATATGACGAACTTACCTTGCCTACATATTATATTATTCTGGACATCGAGAGAAGTGTGCGCCATCATGGCTCCGAATATTGCATCAAATGACGGCTTCTCGATGTCACAAAGTAGAGAATGAACAAGTCTGATAAGATGATCCTACCTTGTGCAATTGAATTACCAAAAAAAAAAAAAAAAAAAAAAAAAACCTTCTCGGCAGCCATAAATAATTCCTCTCTTCGTGTTCCCTCCAGTCACACACAACGGCTTTTGGAGCTAGCTCTCCAAATCTTTTGACCATTTCCTATGCAATCGGTTCACCGAGACGACAGGACAGTACGTAGAGGTATTTATAAAGAAAAAATTATTATTATTATTATGTTGCAGGTAGGTTCCCTTACAGCAAGAGCACAAATGTCCACCTTTTTTTTTTTTTTTTTGTGTGTGTGTGTGTGTGAATGAATCTGATCCTAAATGGTTCCATGTTGATTTTTATTTTTATTTTTTTTTATTTCAGTTTTATTCTATTTTTTCATGTTACTTTTTTATGTACGCGAGAAAGCAAAATCCCAACTACATACACGAGGAACTCGGGCACCATCTGCAGCAGCAGTCTTACCTATTGTATGGGCTTAGCCACTCACTCTGCTGCATCGCTCGCCGGCCTCCCACTTTTTTGCACCAGTAAGAACGATACATAGCAACTACAATCAGTATAGTATATTTTTTTTTTCCCCGGGGGCAAGCAATCTTGATCCAGCCCAACAAGATGACGACGACTCGGTTAGCATAGCGCTCGCATTCGTCGTGTTAATGTGTTATGAGAGACAGGAGCCCCTGGACGCGAGCAAGCAACTTAACCGAGGGTGTGATATCGACCGCGGACCACCATTGAAAATTCATTTGACTTAGCGCAGCGGCTCCCGTGTCTTAGCATTTACGGCTGCGCAAAATACGTCCGCTTTTGAACGTGAATTCCAACTTTGTACTAAACTGAACTAACTAATTGCTCCGTACCTTGTCTGGGGCAAAGGTATGTAGGTAAGGTAAGGTAGATGGCGAAGACGCCAGGCCTCGGCTGCGAGAGCAAACAGATGGGCAGAGAACGAACAATATGCCCGTCATTTCGCATGTGAAGTGGCTTGGTGGAATGGAAAGGAAATCCGGGGGGCGGGGCCTTGGCCAACACGGTAACCATAAAACATGTTGAAAATATATGCTACACATCACAAAAAAAAAACAGCAGATTGATGCCAAGATATCTTAATCTTACTAAAGTTTAGAGAAGCAAAGGAGGATGCTTTGCACGGACCGCATGTATACCTTACACAGTACACAGTACAAACAGTATAGACAGTACAGTACGCTTGCGACATGCAGTTGGGGGTGCCCAGTACCCTTTTTTTTTTTTTTACCTTCTTTCTTTGTTTTTCTATGTTCTTTCTTTGTTTCTACTTTCTTTGTTTCTAATACTTTCTTTGTTTTTATTTTCTTTCTTTCTTCTTTTTTTCAAAAAATCATCAGACATACGCTCGTATGGAGCGGCTCGTGCACGGGGGTGGTGACTCTCGAAACGGAAATCTACTTGGCGAGGGGCGCACAACTTGATCATCGAGGACAGGTGCAAACACACACACACACATAAAGAAAAAGGGTCATGTGGCACCGCATTGTGTGGTACGAGGCATCATCACCACGGACGCCTCGCCATTGTCACCCATGCGAGCTGAAACGCAAGGGAGCGTGTCAAATCATTCGCTCTCATCAACGAGGCCGCACGGATCAGGCGTCTCCTTTGAGCCGGGCAAAAAGCGTTGGCATTAGCCAACGACTTCCCTGCCCCCCCCCCCCAATCGAGAAAAGGCCGGCCAAGGGAAGGGATACGATGCGATACGATAGCGATGCATGCGATGCGGATGTTCCGTGCAAAGTTTGCGTGGCTTGGCCAATGGGAACTTGTCCCAGCCGCCCCTCCTCGTTGGAAGCTTCAGCCGCGCACGGCACGTGATCTCTCCCTCTCCTTGCATTTTCGTTCCTCTCCTTGCATTTTCGTTAATAAGAGTATAACAGGCACTAAGGTAGGTACCTAGTACTACGAAGTACTATACTTAGCACACCTCCTAGGTAAGGTACCTAGTAGGCACACAAGGGTAACTTTCCCGTTTGCTTTGCAAACAGCCAAAAGCCTGAGACGCTGCAAGGCACGGCATCTCCGTCAAAAGTATCGTGGATTTGGCATGGCGGCCATTGTGAGCAATCGCAATTTCAATCCCTTCCTTCTTCTTCTCCCAAAGGGCCAAAAGGGCCAAAGGGGGGTCCGAGAGGTGGCGAAATGTTTCAGAGCCGGAGCCTGCAGGCAAAAACAGGGCCACGGGTTCCTGCTGTAGTCGGAATGTGCTGCAGAAGTTTAACAAGTCCAGGCCCTTTTTTTTTTTTTTTTTTTTTGATCGTCCAACCCACAAAAAAAGTCGCGCGCGCGGTTGCTCCGTGCTACCGCCGGCTGCCATGTACAAGTTTACAAAAATATCGTACTCAAGGGGGGGACCATTGGCGTTTTTGGTTTCTTGATTTTGATTTTTGATTTTTGATTTTTTTTTCGAATTTTTTGGACTTTTTCTATTTTATTTATTTTTTTATTTATTTTTTTCATCTTTTTTTTTTTTCTTTCTTTTCTCTTTTCTTCTTTTCTATTCTTTTTCCTGCACGCACAGCAAAATTTTAGTGTCACCCGCTGGTTTTTTTTCTCCCCCTTGCCCTTTTCCCACGGCTCTCCGCAACTCCACACAGCCCTAGCCAAAAAAAATTTTTATTTTATTTCAAAAAATGAAAATAAATCAATTTAAATACATAAATAAATCAATAAATAAAAAATTTCTTCATCTTTTCATCCGCAGCAGCAGCAGCAGCAGCAGCAGCAGCAGCAGCCCGAAATGGCATAAACATGGCAAAAAAACCCATCGCTAGTTGTCCTAGCATCCCCCAGCCACCATGATTCCATAGGTAGCTTTTGTTATGAAAGAGATGGTCCTTTTCTTTATAATGAGTATAGACCCCCCCTTTTTTTTCACTTTTTTTTTTTTTTTTTTTTACAATATGTTCATGATAGAAAAGTAGAAAAAAAAGAAAAGAAAAAAAAAGAAGAGAGAAAAAAAAAAAGTTGATTAGGGGGCTGCCTCGATCATGTTTCAATCCACAGGTCACAGGATCATCTCACCCATAACTCCCGTACATACATACGTACGTAACGTACCGTACCGTACATGGGCATACATACATACACACGTTGAATTCCACCTCGACATCGAAACTTGCTCTTGTTTTGTTTACACGTAGGAACAACAACAACAACACCAACCAACATCCCACACGATTGTGCAATCAATCAAGGCCGTTGGGGCGACCAAACCAAACCAAGCCAAACCAAACCAAAAAAAAAAAAAAAATTATGACGTCTTTGTGTTTGTGTTGTGTTGTGTATGTATGCAAATGGCCGGACATTGGTCTTGGGGAAGATAAAGATAGGCTGCCTTCTCGGGCCGGCTTTCGTCTCGTGCCTCTTCCCCCAAGGTCAAGGTGGTGGTGGTGGTGAGTTCTCGAGGCGCCAGCGGGCTCCGGATTGAATGCGGAAGGTCGCACTAGTCTCTGGTTAATCAAACAACGCCCCATGCTTTGTCTCAAATTACAAGCGACAAGTCATTTTGCGCGCATCGGACGATCACCCAACAAGATGATGGCACCCAAGACATGGTCCAAGGGGGGGTGGGAAAGGCGAGCGGAAGAGGAATTGAGTGGCGTGGCAGAACATTGCCAAGTTTCATTGTTATGTCTATGATTGCCAGACGGGGGCAAAAATAAAAAATCAATTCCCACATTTCAATCATGAACACTGCCCATCGTACCGCAAACCCCAACAAGGGGAAAAGCAGCAAAAAAAACCAAAAAACCAAAAAAACCAAAAACCAAAAAACCAAAAAACAGAATTCGTCAACATCCCAGGGTATTCCGCGCGACGCACCCACGAATGCTCCTTAGTGGTAAAAGTACATGTGATTCCCTTCCAATTCCCAATGCCCAGTTTGTGATGTTGCCGCCCCCTCCCCACCCCGCCTTTCATAGACCTTGGAAATGCAAGACGCCAAAATGGGAGAAAAGTGAAGAAAAGAAAAGAAGAAAGTATCCGGAAGTTATTACATAGTATTAATAAAGAGAGCGTCAACGAGATTGCATCGCAACGCAACACGAGCGATGTCGAATATCAGGGGGGAGAGGTGTTGCAAGTATCCGCTCGAGCCAGCGAAGACGGCTGTGGAGAGAGAGAGAGAGAGAGAGAGAGAGAGAGAGAGATGAACGCAGCCCATCATGCGGCCAAGAGTCGAGGGAATGGTGGGGCCGTTTTGGTTTGCGAATGAATACCGGCGGCCATGACGGGTTGGCGCTGTTGAGAAGTCGTTCTTTTTGACTAGAGCCGATGAGAACAGGGCTGATGATTCGATGTCGACAAGGCCAAAAAGGCCGCGCTCGCCGTTGGATGTGTGCGTGTGTGGTGCGGTGCTGCGTCTCGACCGTGGCAGTGAAGCAAGACGAGCCCCAGGATATCATCATGCATGCCCGGCTCGGGAGAGCAGGTCGCATGGAACTTGTATAGCCCCGCAGCGGCAGAGAGGGACTTTTGTACTGCTGCCGAGCAGTAATAAAGTGGTGACGTGCATCAGGGGCCTCGCATAGCAGATTTGGTCGCGATTGTTTCCATTTTTTCGACGGCTGGAATAGAAGGGAGGGGGAGAATAGGAGCCTCGGGTTGCCGATTCTCGCAGTTCAAAGCGAAAATGATTCTGAAAAATAAAAATGCCAAAAAAAAAAACCCTGCGTGTTGTAGTTCCGGATGAACCATTGACGAAGAAAGCTTAGCCAAGTAGATGTATAGCCATTTTTGTCCGTTGTCGAGTCGAGAGTGTATTATATGTCCTCAGAGCAGCGGCACTCATTTAGGCAGAGGAGGAAGAGGCCGGCTGGGTGGGGGACCCGGGCAGGGAGGAAGGTGAGAAGGTCGCTGGGCAGGCATTGTGGTGTTTGGAAAAAATATATATATGTATATATATATATATAATAAAATAAAAAAAAGCTGTGAAGCTTGCAGAGTTTGGTGTTTGTTGTGTGGTTTGATCGAGAGAGGGGCAGATGAGCCTTTTCTTTTTTTTTTTTGACAAGAGGCAAAAAGAAAAAGAAGACAGAAGAAGAAAAAGTCTGGAGTTGCTCTTTGGTGATGATCTGGAGGGCAGACGAGTCGTGGGGAGAGGAGGGCAACAAGTCCTTATGTATTGTGAAAAGGGCAAAAGGCAGCGCAGCGTCCAGGACAGGGGGGGAAGGCGCCGAGGGTAGCGGGAGCATCGCGCAAAGTACACGAGCTACCACTCTGCACATACGTCAGCCCAGTTCTGGCGCCAGTACCAGCAGGGCGTGTACCTCGCCCAGACCGCAAAATGGCAGCCCCCACCGCGCCAAGAGCCCTTCCCGTGCTCGATACGGCCTCATGCTGGGCGCTTCTCACAGCTGATCCAACCCTGGCCGCGGTGACGCAGCAGGAAATTGAAACAGGCACAAAAAGGGACAAGGGGGGGGGGGGGGGGTCAGAGAGTAGGTACGTAGAGACAGAGAGAGACAGAGAGGGAGAGGCGCTGCTCGAGCCCTGATCCCTGCCCGCCCGGACCCCCTGTCCACAAAGCAGAGCAGCGATGCAAGGAGGGCGGTGGGCGCGCACGATGGAGAGAGAGAGGTTTGAGTGAGTGACCAGACAAGACACGGGAAACGGTGAGGGGAGCCGGGGGGGGGGAGAGTTGGCTTGTTTTTTTTTTTTTTTGGTTTTTTTTTGGATGGATAATAATTTAATTTATTTTTGGGTGGCCCATTCTAGCGGCCTCGTTCCATCGCCCCAGCCCTTTTCTTTCCTTTCCTTTTTTTTTTTTTTTCCCTTGCTTCGCGCCATCACCGTACATGCAATTTGGTCGCGTTTGCCTACCTTATATAACATTACTACTACTAGGTACTATGTAGTATTGCCACACTGATGCGACCACAGTCAGGCAGGCCAGGCAGGCAGGCAAAAAAAGTCCAGATTGCTCTCAGCCTGCCTCACTAGCCGGACTGGCCTTTGTTGGCAAACCCCCCCCCCCCCCTTTCCGTTTCCGTTTCCCAACACCGACTTTGGTACAAACTCCAGGTAATGCCGTACTCGTATGGTATGTATGTATGGGCTGTCTTTTTTTATCTTACTTTCTTTTTTTTTTCCTTTTTTTTTTTTTTTTTTTTTTTTTGCAAAAAAGAACCTTTTTTGTTAAACAAAAATAAATTTAAATTAAATTAAAATAAAAAATTTCAAGTCATCGCCTCTTCGTGCCCGCTTGAACCAGAAAAACCCCCCCAATCTCGACTCTCCCAGGCGCCGCCCTCTTTCGGGCGTGCGAACCAATTGGGGAACAGGGCTAGTTCGCACTTCTCCGTGCACATCATCAAAACCCCCGACCCACTCATCCCCTCTGTTTTTTTTTTTTTTCCTTTTTTTTCTCTCTCTTTTTTTTTTGTTTCTTTTCCTTTTTTTTGGGGGGGGCCCTTTTTTCTCCTTAACGGAGCGCCCAGAGTTCGGCTCCACCGTATGGAAGGCTTCTGGAAGCCCGACTTTTTTCTAGTGCCGAAATTGGCCCATCCCTTCCCAACCAAAAAAAGGGCTTTTCCCGGCCACTTTTTGTGGGGAAAGAAAAGGAACTAGCACGTTTCATCATGTCCTTCATTTTCGCAGGACCGTTCGTTCGTTTCCATCTCGCCCTCGTTTTCAGCCAGCGCAGTGACCACCCGCCGGAGCTGCATGTACGGAATAAGGGTTGCGCGGAATCGTGGGGCAAAAAGCGCCACCTGTGAAATTAGATGCTGTTGCTAGTGGTGGCGTTGACAGTACAGTTACAGTAGCAGCAGTCCTAAAATACGTAGCAGCAAATAACGTTGTATGTGCTCGTAGTGTTGTGTTAGTTGCCTCAAGTACGTACTACCAGTTGAGCACATTAGCAGGCGTAGCATCGTGGCCCAGCCCGCCCCCCCCCCCCCCCCGGGGGGGGACGGAGCCATAGTGTATGTTGAGCTGAGACGAGCAAATGCTGAGAGAGACAGGGGTTTTTTTTTTCTCTTTTCTGATGAGCATGAGCACAATCCAGTTTCGTCCTCTTGGCTGTTGGTGTTTGTCATGGCTCCTGAAAAAATATATTGCCTGCGTGTGGGTGTGTCCTTACAGAAAGTGGGAATATAGCAGCAACATGGCGTGAATATCCCACCCCAACAAACAACCAAGACTTCCGCGTGCAGGGAAACAATATCAACAGCAACAACAGCAACAACAACAACCACAACAAGGTAAAAAAAAATTTAAATAATAATAATAATAATAATAATAAAGGTTTGATCAGGTGCCTCTTCCAAGGAAGAATTGCCCCAGTTTAGGCGCGGCTTGGCGGTCTTGGCCCCCTGCTGGTTTTGGAGCCTCTTCGACGTCCGACCCCGACCGGTAATCCGATGGATATCTGCAGTGAAATGCCTTTCTCGTTGACCGCCAGAATTTCGCCACTCCAGGCGGCGGTAAAATGCTGGGCCACTGTTGCTTTGCATTTGCATTTGCATTTGCATTTGCATTTGCATTTGCATGGAAGCAGGTGGATATGGTATGGAGCAGCGCCACGAAGCGACGGAAGAAGGAGGAGGAGGAAGAAGAAGAGGAAGTGGAAGAGGAAGAAGGAGAAGGAGAAGAAGAAGAAGAAGAAACTGGGTGTTTCTTTGATACCCCCAATCATGGGCCTCTTTTGGTCACTTTGGGCTCGCCCGTCTTCTTCGCTGGCCCGTCTCTCAACGCAGCGAGAGCGATACGCTTGCCAGCTTCGTATAGGCACGACTACGACGTCAGAGGGGCCCGTAGACTGATCAGGATGGCTTGCCTTCTTTTTCTGGGTGATCTACAGGGTTGCCTCGACAAAGCAGATCGCGATTTTTTTTTTTGGCGGGGCACGGGCTTTCGGGCGTCGTTCTCTTCGTCAGCTATCCAAGGTACCCTCTTGATGCGGTACGGGGGTTTTTTTTTTTTTTTTTTTTTTTTTTTTTTTCGTTTTCTTTTTTTCCCCTTGATCCTGGCTAGCCATCGACGAGTGCGAAAAGAAATAAGAAAAAAAAAAAGGCGGTTGCTTGTTGTTCGTACACGCTCTCTCTCTTTTTACCTCGCTTTTTTTTTTAAGGCCCTTGTGCTTCGTGTCGACTCAGCCCTTCTCCCAACGTAGCATTGAAGAGTGGTGGGCGCTTAAGATGAAACTCGTCTCTTGCGGTTGTTGATATATTATCGCCGATGGTCCTCCGCAGATGTAACCTGATCAAGAGAGAGAGAGAGAGAGAGAGAGAGAGGGCTATAGTGTCTATCCATCTACCTTGCGCGCAAGAGAATGAAAGCCCGTGCGTATCCTTTAATTTTCTCTCTCTCTCTCTCTCTCTCTCTCTTTTTTTTTTCCCGAGCCTCGAGCGGCCCCCCCAGACGGCAAGAGACCGAAACATGCATCACGACTCGAGCACCATGCCCATCCATCCATGCGCCTAAAAAAAAAGCTCGCCACTTCAACCTTTTACCGCATTGCGGGACGATGCAGAGAGCCGAGACCTCGGTCAGCACAAAATACAGTACTGACGTGGTTGTGCATCGGAAATCGGCTTTTCCTCTTTGTGGGTACATTGACCAACGATGGGGGAGGAGGATTTCTGTACAGTAAAAGCAAAGAGAAGAAAAAAAAAGCAAATTCCAAAAGAGCCGCCCGAGGCTTCGGTAGCGACAAAAAGTACTGTACTGTAAGCAAAGATGGATCCCCCCCCCCACGGCCTGTTTGGTGCTCGTGACCACCGCGGACCCAGAATAAGTTGAAAAAAAACAAGAGCCGCGTTTGCAAAAGAAAAAAAAAAAAGTCTACGATTTTTTATGGCCGTTGCGTTCGCGCAAATGCTCGATGTTGGTCGGTGTTAGTGGCATGCGGGTGCTAAAAGAAAAAAAAAAAAAAAAACGTTCCGTCCCCAGTCGCATCATATGCATCTCAAAAGGGCGCACGCAATGAATGCTTCGGAGACTTTTTTTTTTTTTTTTTTCTTTTCCAGTCCTCTCAAATCAATCAATCAATCAAAAAAAAAAACTTCTTCCTACACGCCTCGCCCTCGCCCAACAGCATGGACTGGCAGCCTCGCCTTGCCTCGCCAGCGCTGTCGAACAAACAAAAAGAAATTCCCCAGCGCCTCGCTCGCCCGTCAGCAGTAAGTAGCGCCCCTCCTGTCCCTGCATGGTTTTTTTCTTTTTTCTTTTTTTTTTATAAGAGATTCATCATCGGTTGGGCTACGGCCGACACATGACTCACATGGCGGCTTTCGACTTGAATCCAGTTCAGTTCCTGATTTTTAGCCCATTTCAATAGTTTTTTTTTTTTTTTTTTTTTTTTTTTTTTTTAGGGTATGGAGTTATTACATTTACACGCCATCCATCTAAAGATCTTTCTTTCCCCAAAGAAAAAAAAAGAAAATTTCTTCCACCCTAAAATATTAGAGACTGTGGGGATGTCTTGGTGTTGAATTTTCTTTCTTTCTTCTTCTTTTTTTTTCTCTCTGGAGCATTTCATTTCCCATTAGAACAAAAAAAAAAAATTCCGACCAACTCAAAAAAAAAAAAAAAATCTAGGGCTAACAAGGGCCATGATAGTAGTTTGTACATGGGGATGGCAACAAAAGTAAATTACACTGAGCACATGCATCTGTCTATCGATGCACGTTCCAAAATACATAAGAGTCATTCAGGGCGGGGACAACGATGAAATCATAGGGGTCCTCTTTTCTTTTCTTTTTTTTTTTTCCTTTTTTTTCCTTTTCTTTTCTTTTCTTTTTTCTCTCTTCTTTAGTTACTCCAGCCCATTATTATGGATTCACCCAGGATCATCGTGGACATGGGGGGGGGGGGGCAAAAAAGATGGCGAAATGTTCCTTATCGCAAAGTGGACACACTCCGCCTTAAAAAAAGAAAAGAAAAAGAAAAAGAAAAAGAAAAAACAGAAAAAAAGAAAGAAAAAAGGGCAGGGCAAAAAGTTGAGCCCCCCGGATATATCCGGGCCCTTGTCCTTTAAAATCCACGATGAGTCGAGAAGGAAAAATCGAATCACTTTAGCCTGAGCCCACTCATAATCGAGAGGAAGACAGCGCACGGGGCAAGACACATGAACCCTCTGTATCTCCAGGGGGTAAAAAAAAAATTTAAAAATAAAAATAAAAAACATGGTAGGGCCATCGGGAAGCCGGATAAGGCGTCATCCTTTTTTATTTTTATTTTTTTAATTTTTTTTTTAATTTTCATTATTATTATTATCATTATTTTTACATGTCTGGGCCACCCCGCGCCGGCGGGTACCTGGCCACCTGTCACTACTAAGGTAACTGACAGGCAACCCTATCTACTATCTACTACTTACCTCATTGTCTCAATATAATATTTTTTTTCTGGGTTTTCTGGGTTTTTCTTTTTTTTTTCCCTCTCGTTCTTCAATCTGCGTCGTACTCGCATGTAACCCGGAATAATGACGGATGGAAAATGGTAAAAAAAAAAAAAAATTGAGGAAGGGGGCGGGGGTGTCTTTATGCGCATATACTGGATGAAGCGCGCTGGCCTGGAATTCCAATGTCTCACTTGCCCAGCAGAAACAGACCCTTCGGCAACTGTTGATTCCGCCCATCCCTTTTTTTTTTTTTTCTTGTCATGTACCTTAAACTACGGAGTGACGGAAGCACTGTAAGAAAAGGCAGAACAAGTTTTGTCTTGCTTTTTTTTTTTTGTGACAGATCGGCAGTCGGTGTGCTTCGCACTAAACCACCACTAGCTTAGCACGTCAAAGAAAGGGGGATTCGAGTTCCTGGAAACGACGGGTATCACCACCTACCTTACCTTTACTGCCAGTGTTGACAGTACCTACATACAACTACTGTAAGAGGAATTGAATGTCTTGCGGCATGGGCCCTCCCTTCCCGGTACCCAAGGTACTAACAACCTACAGTACCTAGTACTAGTACTAAGTACTAGGACCTAAAGGTATAAAGATAACTAACCTTAGTAGGTACTAGGTATCTACCTTAGTACCCAAGGTATAGTACCTATACCTATAATCAATCAGCGTAATGTGTGCAAAGTACCGACAAGGCCGTCAACTTGCTTCTCACCCTCTGGTAGCACCCGCAGGATCCGCCATGCAGGGAGGAAGGAATGCAGTACATGCATGCGATATGTACCAGAGGGCTCCGTCGTGGGAGCACGTGTAAGCAAGCCCTCGCTTTTCTTGGTGCCAGCCCATCGAGCCAAAAGCCGTGATGCCGTTTTGATGGCCTTGTCTCACGACGACTGGAGCGCTCCTCCTAATCTCCCGAAATGGCATCAACCGACCCGGCACATACATCCCACACGCCCGGCTGCCACACACACACACACACACACACACACACAACACCAAGTAGGTCAAGGTGGCACACCGCCGTTTCGGATTGATCGAGGCTGCGGGCAGATTCTTGTGCCGTACGGAGCGCTTACTACTATTTTATTTTATTTTTTTAATTATTGCCCCCCCTCTCCAAAAGATGTGTCTCGGAAATCGCTTGATGCAAAAGGCAAAAAATTACGTGCGGAGCAGGGGTTCAGTACGACAGATCATGACGCCCTCGTACGGGAGGTGCTGGTTCTCGAACTGCCGATGGACGCCGGATGACCGAGCAGTGTGTAGTACACATCGACATTGCCGTTTCACCTGGTCTGGCTAGCGTCACACGGCCTTGCGCTCTCCTTTTGTCCATGTCATTTCTCATACGCAAAAAGGGCTTGAATGGGGTTGGTAAACCAAGATGGACTAGTAACAGTATAGAAGAAGAAGAAGAAGAAGAAGAAGAAGAAGAAGAAGAAAAATAGTACGTATTTGTCATCATTGACTGAAAGTGGAATGGCCCCAGAGGGAGACAACAAAGAAGAAAGGAAGATGAGAGAGAGAGAGAAAGAAGAAGAAAAGAAAGAAAACGAAAAACTCGGCGATGCTAGTACAAACCGTAAGATGAGGCAATCGCGGCTAAAATGGGTTCTGAGCTAGGAGACCATTTCAACTTTTTTTTTACCGTTATTCATCAGGTTACCAAAACAGCACAAAACCTGCCAGGGGAAATCAGAGAAAAAAAAAAAAAACAGCCAATAATGATACCCAATTGACTCTTTTCTCTTCCTTTGTCGCTCCCCCATATGCAGGTAGTACCTCCAAACATCCCCCATCCCCTGGTTTATCATTATTATTATTATTATCATTATTATTATCATTATTATTATTGGTATTATTGTTGGCCTTTCTGACCTGCTACCTCGCCGTCACAAATCATTTTCCGTCAACAACAACAAAAAAAAAAACCAAGTTCTGACAGGAACAAGCCAAGCAGCAGCCATCAACAACGCCCGCCCGCACCGCTCGCGTTCGCCACCTCCTGAGACGCGCAGCGCGCGCATCTCGCAAGCTTGTTTTACGCAAATTATGAGGAGCAGATCTCGCCGTGTAAGCAGAGGGTAGCATTGATCCTAGCCCTATCATATCGAGGAGTCCAAGTCGGAGAGGGCGTCGCCATTATTTAGCAGCTTGGTTGCCTTTCCAGGGGGGGGGGGGGATTCCAACCATCTGGGCCGTCCTAGCGCAAACCTGCGCCTGCCAATCACACGCGCCCAGTCCGCCCTCCGCATTTTCCGGCTGAGCCGTTCGTGGCCATTGGTCCTATCTCGTTATTATGATGATGATGATTATTATTAATATTGTCATTATTATTTTGTGTGCGTGTGTGCGTGTGTGCGCACACACGTGTTGGCCATTGGATGCTCTGGTTTAGGCTGCCGAATCGTTCCATTTTCCTTCTAATCAAAAGTTCAACAGGCATCCGCTCCCGCTTCCTTCTTTGTCGTCGTGTCGCTCGCTGGTCGATTCAAAAAAAAAAATAGATACATAAAATAAATAAATAAAAGGCTTGGCAGCTAGGCGAAGCGGCATGGTCGTCGTCGTCGTGTTCGCCGCTTATCTCGTGCCTGTGCGAAGCGCAGCCACCAAACTGCAGTTCGCCATGCTGGCCAGAGCGGCTGAATCAGTTGGCGGCATCGCGAGCTGCGGCATGGATTTGTCTAGGCCGTTGAGAATCTGCCATCTCTGGGGTACAGCTCCCCTGGGTCAGCTGTCCACCGTGCATGGTAGGATTCTTCCACTCCCGGCCCTGGTCCTCGTCAGATGATCACAGCCATGACTGCGGGGATCCTTGCGTCTGCCTCGCTGGTGCCCAGCTCTCGACCCATCGCAGTAATACCGCCAGGCTGGGAATCGTGAGAGGGCATCCTTGGGTCGTCTGCGATGCTTCGCAACGCGCAATCCAGATGATTGGGCATTCATGGCCCGGGAGGGGCCTCAGGATTCTCAGCCTTGTCTTGGGGGGGTGAGCCGGGTTGTGCTGGAACGAGTCAGGCAGGCGTCGTCCACCTCGCGCCATTCCCTTGCCGGCGACGGTTGGCGCCCGCAGCTGCGAGAGGATGGGCGGAGCGCGCACCCCGTCCATGCACGCATCAGGTACTCCGTGTCAATAGCTACACCACTCTGGGACGGGCGACGGCGGGCATTCCCTGGCTAGCCCTCGTCATGTCGTGGCAGAGGGCGGGCGGGCGGTCGAGCGAGCGGTACGGCCCCTTTCCAAGACCAATAGCGCATCGCAACAGGGCTCTGCCAAAACCGTGCCTGAGTTCAGCTTTCAGCCGCGTGGGTGGCTGTGCCGCGGCGACAATCCTCCGGAGATTGGCAATCGTGCGGCTGGAGAGAGCCCCCTTTGCGCGGATGCCCCAAATGAGGATTTCGTCGAATGATCAGCGGGCAAGGTCGGGTCGCCTGGCCATGGCAGGAGAGCACGGGCACGCATAGGTGAAGTGCTTTGCCATGCCGTAAACCATCCGTTGGTTGCGGCATCTGCAGGATGCACACGGCCGCCTTGCATGACGTACCGGCTTTCTGCTCTCTCCCTCGTGCCATAACACGAAGCACGAAGCACTACGGAGTACATAATACCTACTACGTACTACTGCTACTATGATGCACCTGCCGCTTTCTGCCTGGGTTCTGTTATCAGCAAGGCTCCGTCTTCCCCTCCCCCCCCCCCCTCCCTTCTTCTTCCTCTTCTTCTCTTCCCCTGTCGCATGGCGAAAAGACCTGACACACAACTGCCGTCGCTCAACAAGACCTGCTTGGTAATGGACCCGGCTCGCTCGGCCACGACTGAGCGATTGCAGATCTACTGCTACTGCGACGCCGTCAGCATGTGGCGCCCGCTGAGGCGGCTCCGAGACCAGGCAGGCTTCTTCGTTACTGAGCAGAGACACGCCCTGTCTGCGTTCTCTCGACCGGGGGATATCGCCGACTGGAGTGACTAACTATCCCGCTTGGCGCGTACCACTACTGACTTGGGGAGATTGACGTCGGCCGCTGATTGAGCCCCGAAACCACACGCGCCAGCCACTATTAGTCGTTACTTGTAACTTTTTTTTTGTGTTATTAGCAGGAGCACCGAATCGCTCTGCGGGTGGGGTCGCCGCACTCGGGCCTCTCGCCCGTGCCTTTTTAGTACAACTCGCCGTGTGGCAGAAGAGACAAGAACGACTGCGGAGGTGGAGAGAGAGCTCTCTTTCTCTTCTCTTCTGGGCCAAGACCAGCTCCACCAAGAAGAATCGCTGTGCCGTCAAGCCACCATAATCCCACGTGGTCGACAGGGGTACTGTGGCTTTCGAGCCGTTCCCAAAATACCAACCCCCTGGCGATCGCCGGGTCAGCGATGCGATGCCACACCTCGGCTTGCCCAGCAAATAACGTGCTGCTGCTGCTGCTGCTGCTGCTGCTGCTATGTTGGAGTGGGCAGCAGCGATCTAGGCCGCTGGATGCATGGAGGCCTTTGGAGTTGGCATTCATCTGTAGCGCCCCCCCCCCCCCCCCGCCCTTTTTTTTTTTTTTAATTTTTTCTTAAATTTTTTACATTGTTTTCTTTATTTAACCTTATACAATCAAGGCCGGTCTACGAAAGTGAATAAAAATGCAATGCAACGAGGAACCTTTGTAGGGTTGTCAGACCGTCTACACGGAAAGAACGTACGTCTTGTTGGATGCGCCCTCTCGCCATGCCAACGCACTGCCGTGTCGACGCGCGCGTGGTTCGAGCAATATAATACAAGGCGCACACACACACACACAAAAGCAAACTACAACAAGGCCAGCAGCCAACGGGAGCGTCACGGGGCCGAGGGACATGGAGCTTTATTGTGGTGGCGCCCCTCTTTATGCTTGGGATTTATGACGACAGCGTGCGGAGAAACAAGTTCGGGCATCAACACTAGTCCATCGTTGGTGCTGCAACCGAAACGGTTGATTGTTCCGCTCCCGTCGCCACATGAACAAAGCGCCAGTGTCCCCGATTTTATTTTTTTTTCATTCGGCCTTTTTTTTATTAAAAAAAAAAATCAACCAAATTAAAAAAGAAGATGATGAAAAAGGCCATGTCATCATACATGTTTGAATCACCATAAAGTGGGCAGATCGTGGAGAAAGACGCGCGCTTCAAAAAAAAAAAAAAAGGCCTTGTGTGACTCTGTCTGCAGGGTAGTGGGCTCTTGTCAAATCTCCGTGGGCGTGCGTACGAATACGGAGCGCTGCGCTTCGTATCGCGGACATGGTCAAATCAGGATGGCCACCAACAACAAGAAGCTGCAGCCTCGGTGATGATTGATTGCTCGCTTCGGCGCAGAGATGCTCCGATAAGCTCTCTTCGCATGGCCTTGGCTGTTTGGGAAGGATTCGACTCATTCGCAAATGGTCGCTTGCACTAGCCGCAGCCACGGCCGGTTCGTTGGTGATGGCTTCAGCTTTGGCTCGGCTAGTGAGGGGGGAGGAGCACGCCAAGGTGGTGTAGTAGCGTGGTAATAATGCCTGTATGGCCGAGATGAACAGCATCGTGAACCTGGGACCACCAGCACAGCTCAGCTCGCGTACTCGTCCGAGCCGGACGGGCGCCTGCAGGATTGAGTCGTGGCATGGCATTCGTCGAGAGAGAGATGCGGGAGGGGAGGGTACGGGTCTCGAAGCTACCAAGAGAGAACGTTCGACGCAAGATGGTAGGTACTTGTGCCCAAAGTACTCCCCCCCCCCTCCCCCCCTCCCTTCCTTTCAAGATGCATGGATCTCCGGTCCTGTCATGCGAGTAGAGATGCCGTACATCGCATTGTGCATTGGTCGCGGTATTCTCGGCAAACCAGACCTCTCAACCTTTTCCCGCCTGCCTGCAAACCCCTCTGCGGGGGCGGGCGATGCGATGCATGCGTGGCCTGCCATTCTCCCGTCTCCCCTCACTCCTCCTTTCGCTTCCCTCTTTATTTTATTATTACTTTTACCTTCAGCGATGATGCTACTGCGCGCACAGGCAAACCGTACGATGGCCGTCTGCATCATGCATGTCAATGGATTCGTCTCCTACCTGCCGAGTTTGACCGGACGCCCCCCCCCCCCCCCTTGTCATGGATCGTGGGATGTGCCGTGTGCTGCCGCAAGGCAATTCCCTCCTGGTAACCAATGAATATTGGCTCATCGTCTTACGATAGGCGCCGAGCCGTTGCGGCGCTCGGCGGTATCTGTCAATATCACCACCACCGCCGCTGCGACCCGTTACCGCGACCACCTCCGAGGCAGAGCAGCACGGATTTGGCCAAGAAAAAAAAAAAAAAAAAAAAAAAAGAAACAACGACGGCCAGCCCCCAAAATTGCGGGTGACGTGACATGCTGCGCCAATGACTCGTCGTGATGAAAAACATGCCACCGCCTCCAAAGAGCTGCTGCGCACATGATCCATTGAAACCGAAAATATCCTTGCTCGTTCCTTTTGGTTCGAAGCCTCCCATCAGAAGAGAAAAACTTGGAGGAATTTGATTGAGCATGTATGTACGTACATACGGGATACATACGTGCGGAGCAGCTGCAGCAGCCTAGATAGATGCGAGGTCTAGCTAGAGGCAGCGGCGCCACGGCTCACGACACGCCCAATCAGACGAGCGCGCAGCCTTTTTTTTTTTTTTTTTGGCCACGGCCGCCTTACGGGGGGTGAAGTCGAGAACGAAGGCAACGATAACGATTTGATCAACCACGGCCCGGCTGCCTGTTGTTCGTGGAGCCCAATCACGGCGCACCTTGCCCTACCCTACCCTCTTTTCATTATTATTATTATTATTATTATTATTATTTTAACCCTGTTCTTCTTGTTCCTTGTTATGTGAGGATGGAAACTTTCAGCCCATCATGCGGGAAACCTCTCAACACCAGACAAGAAACGACATGGCACCTGGGCAGGGAGGCAGTTCATTTAGCCCAATGCGTCCGTCAAAATCGAAGAGATTTTCGCAACGACACAAGGGGGGTTTGAAATGGCAATTACCACGAACAGTAATATCCTCCGCACATGTCGCCATTTTTTTTTTGCCCCCCTTCTTTTCTCTTTTTGGCGATGCTCGTCAATTCCGGTGCTCCCCACCATTCTCATTCATACACCGTCAGTGCTGCGGGCATATATATATATATATATATATACATATACATATACATATATATGTATATATATATACATGCATACATGCATACGGAGCACGATAAAAGCGGAATGAGCCCGTTTGAAACGTTTGGCGAATGAGCGTGCAAGGGTGCGATGGCAGACGATTTTTGTGTTTGATCCATGGTCTGATTATACCGAGGCCGAGAACAAATCCCCTTTGCTGCTCCTGCTCCGTGTTTACTTGGCAAAATACGTAGCACCTCCGTAGGACTTTTTTATGAAACAAGCAGCGATGGAGCCGGCATGGTGTCGGGGGGCGGCTCTTTTTTTTTTTTTTTTTTTTTTTTTTTTTTTTACTTCCTTTGTTTTTTTTCCCCTGGTTTTCCTCTTTTTCCCCCCCACATCATGGGTTGTTGATCCCACCTGCATTTTTTTCTGCATCGCATTGCCCAAATGCGAAAATGCAGAGTCTCCGCAAAAAAAAAAAAAAAAAAAAAAGTGTCGCCCTTGCTCGATGGTGGGCGTCCCTCCCCACAGACGGGATAGATAGGTAGCTTCTGCGAAGGCTGCGTCCGTGACGAGACACCAGCAGTGTTTTCGGCCTCGAATCTTCAGTATGCGATAATTTCTGCCATGATCCATGATGCCTTCTCGGCCCGCGCCTCTTGCCAATTTCATGCAGCGTCCTCGCCAACTGGTATCTGCGTTGACGTGATCCAATTCTCCATCCTGGCCTGGCCGCCCAGGGTTTGCTGCGTCTTGGCCTCCCTTTTCTTGACGATCAGGCATAGGACGCGGCCGTAGATCGCGAATCCCTCATACGACACGTCCATTGCGAGCTTTTTCTTGTAGTCGTCGTGAAACTGCCCATCCGGCCCTGCTGGCGGCTTCGTGGGGCCCCGAGGGCGTTTGGGCAGAGGCTGATGATGACTGTCGGAATCCACATCGGTAACCGAGGCGGATGAGCCGTCGTCGGCGTCTTCGAAATTTCCGGAAGCGTCGCTTTCGGCGGTGTCGCTCCTTTGGCGTTTTGCCCGCCGGCGAGGGTTGGCCGGGGGGATGTCGCTGAGCGCCGCGCCTTCGTCGCCGCTGTCCTCCTCGATGCGGATTGGCGCGAAATCATGGACGTCGACGTCGACGGGAGTCGCGTTCGTCTCGGCAATCAGCTTCGATGCGTTGGACTGCATTGCGGATGGGGCCCCTTGTCGGAAAAACTTGTGCTTCGTGAGCAGTGAGTGTCGGGTGCTGGTTTCCGTCAAGAAGACCGAGACCTCAAAGTCATCTGCTGGCCGTTATTAGAATCCATCCTCCTTCGCTCAGGGCCAGGTTGCGAGAGAGAGAGAGAGAGAGCGAGAGAGAGAGAGAGAGAGAGGCATGCCATGCATACCCTTTACGACGACGTCTTTGATGGCCTTCTTCTTTGTGCTCTTCTTTTTGCCTCTTTCCTTCTCCTCACGCAGCTTTGGTATCACGAGTGGCCGGATCGCTTCGATGACCTGCGGCAGAATTGGGTTTCGAGGATTCAGGAGCCATGACTGCGCCAGCGCTGGATTGTCCAGGTAGATCCTGCATTCGAGAACGGAGTACTTTGTAATCCTTAGATACCGGCGTATGGGCGCCATCTCATCTCTCTCTTCCTTTCAGCTCAACTTGACACCGACCGTATCAACGGGAGCGTGAATGTTGAGAGAGGAGTGCTTTAGTAGTTGGAGGGGTTGGGACTCGCGCTTTCATTCCGTCAGTGATGTAATCATCATAATCAATCGAGGCTCTTTTTTGGGGGGCCACTCGCTACACGCCCCGCGCCTATTCACTAAAAAATAGGGGTCCAAGGCCGCTAGAAGCTCCCCTCGTAGAATCCAATTGGAGCGTCTTGTTGTTCGCGAGATGCGCCACCCCCCCCCCCCCCCCCCCCCCAAAAAAAAGAGCCCTCTAAAAAAAAAACAGAACCCTTCATTCTCGTCGGCATCGCCCATTACGAGGACGTCAATCACGTCGCATTCTGCCCAGTGCGTGCCAGCCGTCCGGCATGGTCTCGGCACGATCATGTCAAAGTCATGGAAATCGACTCTGAGGTTGCCCCGCTCGAGCTTCCCGTAAGGCCGGCTTTGCAGAAGAGGAGGAAGGGGGGGGGGGGGGAGGGGACATGACTTGTTGCGAATGAGTTGGCTGACTTGCGACCAGAGCTCGCCCGAACCCAAAGCTGCAGCAGCAACTCCTGCGCGACTGCACCGACGACTTCTACCAGTGGCAGGCGAGTAACAGGCCCCGAGAGAAGCCGTTTGTGCTCCACGATGGCCCGCCGTATGCCAATGGGCCGCTCCACGCCGGCCACGCCATCAACAAGATTCTCAAGGACATGATCAACCGAACACAGGTGCAGGCGGGCAGGAGAGTGGTGTACAGGCCGAGCTGGGACTGCCACGGCCTCCCCATCGAGGTCAAGGCCCTCGGGGGCGGCGGCACAAAGGGATTGAGCCCGCCCAAGATTCGAGAGTCGGCGCGGCGTCTGGCGAGCAGGACGATTCTGGACCAGATGAAGGGATTCCGGTCCTTCGCCGTCATGTCGGAGTGGGACAACAAGTGGACCACCATGGACCGGGACTTTGAGATCCGGCAGCTGCGCGTGTTCCAGAAGATGGTTCGCGGCGGCCTCATATATCGCAAGCATAAGCCGGTTTACTGGTCGACGTCGTCGCGCACGGCTTTGGCCGAGGCGGAGCTGGAATACCGCGACGACCACGTATCGACCGCCGCCTATGTCAAATTCCCCATCGTGTCTGGCCGGAGCTCGATCCCCGCACTGGGCGGCTTCGAGGGACGACTGTACGCTGCCATCTGGACAACCACCCCCTGGACGCTCCCCGCCAACAAGGCGATTGCCGTGCACGATGAGCTCGGATATGCGCTGCTGCGGGTCGCGGGCGACGGGCTCCTGGTCGCAGAAGGCCGCATCCAGGAGCTCGAGAAGAACATGCCCTCTGCGGTGGTCGTTGCGAGGTCGATTCCCGGTTCCCAGCTCAAGGGTCTCCTATACCGGAACCGGCTGCGGGGAAGCTCTTCGCCTCCGCAGCCCATCGTCCACGCCGACTTTGTCTCTGCGGATTCGGGAACCGGACTAGTCCACATGGCGCCCGGGCACGGGCAGGAAGACTACCAGGTGTGCTCGGCGCTGGGCATCGAAGCGTTTGCGCCCATCACGGACGAAGGCTACTTCACCGCCGAGGCCTATCCGGACGACCCCGAAAAGTTGGCCTCGGCGCCCTCTATCCTTGCCGGCGGGAGCCAGGCCGTGCTAGACTTGGTCGGGGAGGACGTTCTCTGGACGCACGAGCTCCGGCACAAGTACCCGTACGACTGGCGCACGAAGAAGCCCGTGGTGATTCGGGCTACGGCGCAGTGGTTCGCAGACGTCGGAAGCATCAAGGAGGACGCCCTGCAGGCGCTGAGCAAGGTGCGCTTCGTCCCGGAGTCTGGCAGGGCTCGCCTGGAAAGCTTCGTCAAGGGCCGGAGCGAATGGTGCGTCTCCAGGCAGCGATCTTGGGGCGTGCCCATCCCCGCCCTGTACGGCGAGGACGGAGACGCCGTCATGACGGACGAATCCATCGAGCACATCATATCTGTCATGGAGCAAAGGACATCGGACGCGTGGTTCTCGGACGGCTTGGACGATGCGGCGTGGGTGGCGCCGTCGCTCGGGGGACAAAAGTATCGCCGCGGAACGGACACGATGGACGTTTGGTTTGACAGCGGCAGCAGCTGGACGGAGATTGGGCGTCCCGTGGACGTCTACCTCGAAGGCTCTGATCAGCACCGGGGCTGGTTCCAGTCGAGCCTCCTGACGTTTGTGGCCGCCCAAAAGGCAGACGGCAAAGCCGGGGCCGACATTGCTCCTCCCTTTGGGACGCTCATCACCCACGGCTTCACGCTCGATGCCCAGGGCAAGAAGATGTCCAAGTCCCTGGGGAATACCGTTGTCCCCAGCGAAATCATGGAGGGCAAGCTCCTGCCCCCCCTGAAGAGCAAAGGCAACGACAACGCTGCACGGTTCGACGCGCTCGGCGCCGACGCCCTGCGGCTCTGGGCGGCCAGCAGCGACTTCACGTCCGACATCCTGGTGGGGGCATCCATCTTGCAGCCGATACACGGCGCGCTGATCAAGTACCGCACGACTTTGAAGATGCTGCTCGGGTCGCTGCATCGCTCCGCGCTCCGGGCGCCGTTGACCAAGCTCGACCAGATGGCCATCTTGCAGCTCCAGGACGTCATGGCTCAGGTCTGGGAAGCATACGGCAACTACGAGTTCCACAAAGCGACCGGCCTGATCAACCGATGGATTGCGACGGACCTTTCCGCCTTCTACTTGGAGGGCCTGAAGGACCGCCTCTACTGCGGCGACGGGGGTGGCGTTTTGGTGCCCATCTTGGTTGGATTCTTGCGAATGCTGGCACCAATCACGCCGGTGCTGGTCGAAGAGGCCTGGTCCCACAGGCCATCGTGGATGGCGGACGATTCGTAAGTTTTTGTGTGCATATGATGATTTCCCATCACTCTCATCACCCTTGGAAAGGGGGGGGGGGGGGGGAAGGGGAAGGGGGAGGGAAGAAAGCCCAGCTCTGACAAGGCCGCCCCACGCAGTTCGTTTGAAAACCCGGCACGGCAGCTCTACGACTCGCACGTGATCGATCCCGCGCGCTTGACGTTGGACCAGGCGCAGCTGCGACTACACTTGCCCATCTTGTCTGCCGTGCACGACGCGGTCAAGGCGGGGCTGGAGCAGGGCCGAGAGTCGAAAGCCCTGGGCAGCTCTCTGCAGTGCTCGGTGAACATCGTCGCCGAGGACGACCGCTTGGCGGCCGTGTTGCGAGAGTACCTCGACGAGCTGGACGCCGTGTTTGTGGTGTCGTCCGTGGAGTTGAACGGCCCCCTTTGGCCCGAGAGCCACGACTGGTGCTATTCGAGGGAGTTTACGGTGGACGGCATGCGGGGCGCTGTGCATGTCCTGCCGCCGAAGCAGAGCAAGTGCTCTCGGTGCTGGAGATATGTTGCCGAAGAGGAAGATGGCTTGTGTGGACGGTGCGAAGAGGTCACGGCGGCCACTGCTTCGTGAAAGCCCCTGGTAAGTTGTATATACATACATATAGACAGACGGACAGACAGACGGACAGACGGACAGACGGACAGACAGACAGACAGAGAGAGAGAGAGAGAGAGAGATGTGCTCTGGCATATTGTACAAGTGTGTTTTTGTGCAAGGCCTCTATATATGTACATGTATGTGTGTTGTTTGTATACATCGCCGATTGATGATGACTGCATGATGGGAAGGCTGATTTCTTTTCCCTTTTCTTCTTCTTTTTTCTTTTCTTTTCTTTCTTCTTTCTTCTTTGTTACAAGAAATCATAGAGTTGAAGCATAGAGAATAAAAAAGAAAAAAGAAAATTCTTCCCCAAAAAAAGGGACGCCGTCATTGGTGTGGCTTGCGGAAATAAAATTGGCATAACATAACATCACCGTGCATATTGGGCTTGTGATTGGCAATGCACGATCAGATGGGGAAAAAAAAAAAAAAAAAAAAAAACCCCCCAAAAAAAAAAAAAAGGAAATAAATAAAAGAAAATGGAGTCCTCGAAAGCAAGGGACAAGCGCCCATTCGCCACATTTTTAGGCCCATTCGCCACATTTTTAGAACCAATGCAAATGTCCGAGCTTCAGCCGCGGGCCAAAGCCACAGGGTCCGGGGAGCGCTGCCGAGATCGAAGCCCGAATTTGCGCGTTTCTAAGCAAATAAAACCTGAAAAAAAATAAAAAATAAAAAAATAAAATAAAATAAAAAGTAAAAATTAAAAGTCAAAAAATCTTGGCTTGCGCTGCGCCTCGTTCGCCCGAGCTTGCAAATCGACCGGCCGGGCGCTTTTTGGCGGGCAAAAAAAAAAAATAAAATAAAAAAAATAAAAAATAAAATAAAACCAAAAAAAAAATTAAAAAAAAATCCATTCTGCACGGTTGGCGGGAAGCTTCTCGTGTTGGGCGCGCCCTCAGTCCATTTGCCGCGCAGCGCATCACCACCCGCTATTTCCTGTCCCTTAGTGGAACTTGCACCCCTCATCAACTCCCCCCTTTTGTCCTCTCCAGCTCCCCTTGGAATTTTTTTTTTTTAATTTTGCTCTTTATTTTTTCTAACATTTTTTTCTTTCTTTTTCTTCTTCTTCTTTTCGCTATTTCTATTTCCCCCTTCTTCTTCTTCTTCTTCTTCTTCCATTTTCCTGTTCCCTGCAATAATTTCTAATAATGCGTCCGTTCGTCTCCATCCTACAGTAGGACGACTTTGGCAAAAAAAAAAAAAAAAAAAAAGAAAAAAAAAAAGGGCATCACAACTGGCGACTATGCACCCGGCGCCGAAACCATGGCCGATCACCACATGCCCGCGCCTCGGTCTGCAGGATACTACTCGGCAAGCCACCGAGACGGACGACGAGACGGCCTTGCGACTCCGGAGCGCCGGCGGAATAGCAGCCACGAGATGGGCAAGGCGAGCCGACGAGACGATGCCTTGTCACCCGGCCGAGACGACCTGTTTCGTGACGACGACGACGATGACGACGGGCCCCTGAGCTCTGGCCACGCCGAGGGCTCTCCACGCGCCGACGACGGGCATGCGCACCGGGAGGAGCGGGCTCAGAGGAAGCACAAGGGCCGCTTGGGCGGGGGTTTCCTGCTGCACGATGCCTTTGGGGGAGCACGGCTGCTGGGCTCTCGTCGGCAGCGCGCTGCCCACTCCCAAGCTCCGGCTGCTCAGCTCCAGCAGCTCCAGCTCGGCGGCGGGCGTGAAGCCGCCTTCAAGGCCAGCCCTGGCCCTGATCGCGGCATGCGACAGACCTCGGCGCCCGTTCGGCGGTCCGGGGGGGAGCCTGCCAGCTCTCCCCCAAACACCGGGCATTCGGCCGACGGCAGCATCTTCTCGGACTCGCTCCACCAGGAGCCGCACGCTGTGGCCGACTTGGACTCGTCTCAGATCGTCCACATGGCCCTTAGCCTGAGCGAATCTCGGCGCCTTGCCGCTCGGCGAACAGTCTCTCGGACGGCCGCCCCTCCGCGGCTGGCTCCTCTGCCGGACGCATCCTCTTCTAGCAACATCAGGCAGCACCTCCAGCAGCAGCGCAAGTTTTCGCGGACGGAATCTCCGAGTCTGCCCCAAGAACCATCGGCCGGAGCCCTGGTCCCTGGATCGAGGGGCAGCGCAGCCTTTCCATCCTCGTTTGAGGGCCCCCACGATCCGCAATACCGCTGGCAGTTCTCCGCGTCGACCCTGGCCAGGGCGCACAAGGCCAAAGTGCACCTCGAGCTTTGGGCACAGTATAGGCGATTGCTCGATGTGCTGCCTCCTCTGAAGCCGGGCCTCGAGAGGCCGTCGTCGGGCGGCTCGCCAGACTCCACCGTTCTCGCGGCCGGCGGCCAGGGGCTCGCCATGGCGCTGGGCCGACAGTACAACCCCCTGCAGTACATTCGAAATCGCAAGGTGCGGGCGCGCGAGAGGAAGGTCATCGATGGGAAGCGCCAGGGCTTCGGCGACGTGGAGGGCGTCAGGCTGTGGGTTGACGCCGTCTGTCGACAAATGTCCCTGGCGGGGACATCTCTTGTCGACGACAGTCCTTGCATTCCTCCCTACCAAAGCGCCGAGGGGCTGGACATGCAGGCCTCGTCTTCGGACGCTGTTGCCAGGCCCCGGCGGCCGAGAGTGGACTGGTTCTTGGATCCTTGCGATGTCATCGCCGACGCATACTGGCTGGAACAGAACGGACACAAGCACCTCATCGAAGACCGCCACTGGCGCAAAATCTTCCCGCCGGTGGCCTCCGACCTGAGCAGACCTCTGTCCCGAGAGGTCGACGATACCAGCAGCAAGATCTCGCCATTCACGACAAGAGAGCACGAATTGACCGAAACTGCGACCGAGGGGAGGGACTTTGGGCTCTCCAAGGTTCGCTCGGAGTTGTCTCACAGCAGTGCAAAAGAGCGCGCCAAGCAGAAGCTCCAGAATATCAAGGGCTTCCACCACCGGCACGGAAGCGCTGGGATCGGCCATCATGATCTATCACGACTCAAGAAAGATTCCGGATCGGAGCTCTCCGATAGCGACAACGACAGCGAGCCGAGGAAGAGGGCGCGGCCTGTTCGCAAGGGAACCATCTCCAGCAACTCAAACGACCTGCTGCAGAAGCAGATGCTGGAAATGGTGGCCAAGGAGGCGCGGGAAAGAGAACTCGAAGAGGTTGCCCTGGCTCACAACGAGAGCGCCGACGACCGGAGCCTCGAGGCGCAGGACGTGAGGCGGTCCTCGCAGCCCCCGTCTCGATTTGCCAGCAGGAGGGGCTCCTTGGCGGAAATCAGCGACTCCGACCGCAAGGCTGGGGCCTTTGAGAGGCCGAAGCAGGGGTCGCCGACGCGCCGCAGCCTCGATGCCAATCACCACTCCGTTTCTCCGGCGAAACGATCCTCGCTCCCCAATTCGCCGGAGATGCAGCCGCTCCGCAATGGCAAATCCGAGTCGGTCGCTAGCGTCGAGCCTTCGCCCCCCTACAGCCGATCGGCGTCTCCCACCAGGAACCCCTTCAGCAAGATCAAGCAATTCGTGCGGGAAAAGAATGGCGAGGCTGGCGGCGGTGTGCCGCTCGACGATGCCGAGGATG
Source organism: Trichoderma cornu-damae (assembly GCA_020631695.1). Taxonomy (NCBI): domain Eukaryota; kingdom Fungi; phylum Ascomycota; class Sordariomycetes; order Hypocreales; family Hypocreaceae; genus Trichoderma; species Trichoderma cornu-damae. The sequence continues at coordinate 3,522,829 of CM036088.1, forward strand.
ATGGAGAAGGCCGGCCCCCGAAGCGGGACAACTTTCTGGCGCGCTCGGGTTCGACGTCTACCCTGGGCCGGCGTCAATCCAGCCCTGCCGGAAGGCTGCTGTCGGGGACGGACGGCGGCAAAGGCTCCCGCGGCACGGGGAACGCGCGGCTGCGGGCTGACGAAAGCGTCGGCCTGCGAGGCATGTTCAAAGGGCCGCGCATCGATAACGTGCTCCGGGGCGGTGTTTCGAAATTAGGAGACATCATCATACGGAAGAAGGACGGCCCTGGCGAAGCACCGGATCTCGACACGACGGACGAGTCCGACAACGACAGGGTCAGGCGACGAAGGTCCACGCCGCTGCCTTTATCGCGAAAGCCCTCCGCCAGGGCACAGCAGGATGGGCAGCAGCACCAACCCAAGCACTTTCTCGACGCAATGCCTCAGTTTAGCCACATGCCCGGCCATCGCCATGCCGAGGATGGCGGCGAGAGGCTCGCTGCCGCTGATGGCTCAGCACCTCCTGGCCGTAGGGCCGCCGAGCTCGACCTGCTTAGGCCTCCGCTGATCAAAATTCGAAGCGCCTCCTCCTCTGCGTCCCCCCCAGCCTCGCGCAGACCTCGGCTCGGAGACTCGGACGTCTCCGAGTCCGAGTCCCTGATGAACAACATCCCCGACGCCGTTCGAGATGCGGATAAGCGTCTGCACTCTTCCATTTCGCTCAGCGACAAAGACAACCAACATGGGCGGCTGCTGGGCCAGCATTGGTCGATTGCCGATCGCGGCCTGCCTGGCCATGCGAAGCCGTCGAGGCGCGAAGTCGCCCGGATGCGGGCTCTGATACTGAGCTCTGGCGTGAAGGCCATGGAGCTGCGCCGCCGTGCCTATGAGCAGCACAGGCCGTTTAGCAAGGAGAATCTCGCCTCGGACGAGGCCGCCTCTCAGAAGGAGCCCGGCGGCGTCCCTTGGTCGGACATCGCCCGGCTTACCCCGAAGCAGGTTCAGCTCAAACTCGAGCTGCATCAGCAGCAAGTCGCGCTTTGCGAGGTCTACCCTCTCGCCGCCCAGGCCTTGGGCGTTGCCATCCAGTCGTGGGGCCAGCGGTGGCAATCCTCTGCCGACCACTTCAGGGACAAGACCACTCACAATCTTCGCACGCGCGTCTGGGAAGTCCGCACCCACCTCGCAGATGACCTGTCCGAGATGGCCCGCAAGGCCGCCGACGAGGCCGACGAGACAAGCCGGGACCTGGCGCTCGGCCAGCCTCTCAAGATCAAACACGTCATCGACACCATGGAGAAGATGCTCCGCACGCGCCGCAGGAGATTCCGCTGGCTGCGACGCGGCCTCTGGCTCACCGTCGAGTGGCTGCTCGTGGGCTTCATGTGGTACGTGTGGTTCATGGTGATGATACTGCGCATCTTCCTCGGCGTTGGGAAAGGTCTTTTGCAGGGCGTCAAGTGGCTTCTGTGGCTATGATGGAAACGCAATTTTTTTTTTCACGCACGCCTCAACCCGCCTTTTCCTATTCTCAACTTTTCTCTCTTTTTTCTCCCCTTTTTTTTTTTGTTTCTCCCTATCTAGTATCGTCGTTGGTGGTTTGAAAACCATGGAAAATATATTCTTACGCACACACGAACACACACACACACACACACACACACACACACACACACACACACACACACACACACACACACACATTTGGAATGAAGCAGCGCAAAAAAGAATTTCTCGACAGCTGCTGCATTCAAGTAACAAAAAATCTCTCTACGGGCCACTGGATAGCCCATGGTGGAACAGAGGACCATTCGTCAACATGACACGTAATCCGTTGTATTTAAACCATCAACTGAGGGCTCGGCCACTTTTGGTTGGGGCTGTTGCCAATTTTCCTTTCTGCAAACTTTTCTTCTTCTTCTTTCTTTCTATTTTTTTTTTTTTTTTTTTTCAATTTTCCTTTCTGTCTGATACCCCCAAATTTCTTCTACAGTCTCAGTGTTGTTTTGGTGCTGTGGTTGGCAGCTGAGGACCCGATGCATAGCCGTGGAGCGAGGTAGCAAAATACTTGTAATTTTTTTTTTTGTATAACCCTTTCTTTGGTTTATTTTCCCCCTTCCTCCCCTTTTTTTTTTCTTTTTTTCTTTCTTTAATTTTTTTTTTTAAAAAAAAGAACCAAAAAAAAAACAAAAACGAAAAAAACAAAGAAAACAAAGAAAACCCCTATGAAGGCCCTTCTCCTTTACTCTTGAATTTTTTTTTCTCACCTAGGCACAAATAAAATATTTTGAATTTCATCTTGCAATGTTTTTGCATCCTCTTCATTGCACTTTTTAATAGTTTTGACTAAAGAAATCTGTCTATCTAACGAGACTGCGGTAGACTTTTTTCTTCCTTGTTTTTCATAATCGTAGCACGTAGAAAGGACCACGGCTCGTGATTTGTCAAGGTAGAAATGAGAAAATAAAATAAAATAAAAGGAAATTGTTGTAATAATGGAAAAGATGAAAGAGTACAAATGAATTTTTGTCTGTTGACGGGAGCTGCCCTGGTGGGGGGTTTCAAAAGTGTGTGATTACATGAATAACGCTGCATCTGCCAGCAAAGTCTAACAGCAACGAAGGGAACAGAGGGGGGGGAGGAAGGAAAAAGAAAAAGGAAAGAGGAAGAGAGACAGGGAAGAGAAAGTGGGCGAAAGTAAGCAGAAGCTGTGGATCATCTCCAAGGCATATAACGGACATCTATTCAATCCTCTTTTTACCCTCCTCGGCGTTGATGAAACGAGCGGTACTCAGCCCGCGTTCATGCCTGGCGACGAGAGATCCAATAACTTTGTCCTTTTTGGCCTTGGAGAAGTTGCTGGCATACCCATCGACGGCATATGGCAGGGGATTCAGTCGAGGCCAGTTTACCTGGTGTAAAAAAAAAGGTGAGTTTGTATTTCTTACTTTGAAGGGGGAGTTTGAGAGAAGATGGAAGATATGGGGGGGGGGACTTCTTACATAGAGCATGCCGTGAGTCCAGACAAAGTAGAAGCACCAGGCTGCCACGCCGGACCAGAAGAAGATGAAGAGGCGCATGGGAAGAACGCTTGCGTTGGGAGGCCGTCTGGTGAAGATGCCGACGAGAATGATAAAGACGCTAAAGGCCAGGATGTAGGGAATGGCCTGGATGAGAACAGGTCGCCTATCGCCAAAGATGAGGTTGGTCCCGGCGTTGGCCTCGCTAGGCTGGTACACTCCAAGGAACAAGTCGTAAGCGTCCTGACGAGGACCGTCAAGGAAGTTGTTGAGACAATATCGGGTGACGCCAATGCGGCCGTCTTGCAGGGCTCCCATCTTGGTACGCTTGCCCGTCCTGGTGACGTCGGTCTTCATGGCACCAGTTCCGGAGTAGGCCGTGGAAACGACGTCGGCGTTGTCGGCCCAAATGTTGCGGAAGAGGACCTCGAATTCGGCATCTTCGTTGCGGAAGGACGAGCCCTTTGCGAGCAGGCCAACGTCTTGCAGCATGCGATCGAGCATGTGGCGGGCGAATATGCTCTGGACGACGTTGGTGCGGTCGAGGCAGTCCATGCAGTTTGTGCGCATGACGCTGGCCTGCAGACTGCGGGCCTCAATCCTGCCATCGTTGTTTGCCGGCATGTCGACGCCACGGAAGTAGCCCTGCGCGTCGACGGCGTCTCGGAGCCTTTCGACGATGGCGTAGGCCTTGTGCATTTGCATGCCCTTTGTCTCGCTGTGGTAGTCAAAGTAGACATAGTGAAGGCGATCGAACTGCTGGCGACTCGAACCCGGCTGGATGGTCGTGAACTTCTCGTCAGTGAGGCGGTCGGCCTCTCGCCGCTCCTTGGGCATCGAGACGAGGGCCTTGGCCATCTGCTCGTACGACTCCTTGACCTTGGACTCCCGCCCCTTGTGGTTGACCAGGTTGATGAGGTAATTGTCTCCGTAGACGCGGATCTGCTCTTCGAAATGCTTGGCGGAGGCGGCGAGAGCAGCATCGGTGCTCCGCACTTGGATCTTCGGCGTGTATTTCAGGTCGTTGATCTCGGACCAGAATGTCGGCACGCTGCCGCGGGTCTGGACGTAGGACAGGACCTGCACCTCCTGGCCTGCCGACGTGCCAAACTTGCCGCTCTGCATGTCGCTGCTGCCGGCGAATCCCCCCAGCCCGGTGCTGCTGTCGTTGAGAATGACAATCTGCTCCGTCTCGTTGTAGTTGGCAACATGGCCGTTCTCGTCCACGCCTCGAGTGAAGAAACGAGTGCCGCCGCGGTATCGCGAGCGTCGCGAAATCAAGACGATGGTCAGGGGCGTGCCCTTGAACTTGGTCTGCTTGATCTCGAACATGCCAAACATGCAGGGGAGGATGTAGGGGTCAATGGCGGGCTGCGGGCCAGGCTGGCTACGGGATCCCGAGGTCCGGAACTGGATCAGCTCGGACTGCAGATACTTGTTGAAGAAGAAGCGATCGTCCGTCCTCAGCCACAGGGGCCGGGAGGTGTCGGCATGAGATTGGCGCTGAATCGAGTTTGTCAGGTCGGTCGAGTAGGAAAAGTACAAGGGCCCCTGAGCCAAGAAGGTCTCGAGGAGGCTTATGAATGTATCTTCGTCGGGGTCGTGGATCTGCCGCTCGCGCATGGGGAGAATCTCGGTCGAAATGACTTTGTAGACCATCTGCCCCTTGAGCCTGCCCACGGGCTGGGCCTTGCTTATGACGATGACGTACTTGTCTGCGTATCGTGATTAGGGCTCGCTCGGCGCGGAGCAACAGTTCAAGGCACTGACCTAGCGGCAGCTGGATGATGCCAAGGATGCCCGAGATGCTCGACACGCGGGTCGCGCGCTTGGTTGAGCTGAAGCCGCCCTGGACCAGACGAACGTCTCCCATCGGGCGGTCAATCACCAAGGACGGCGCGTCGGGGGACGACGGCGACGTAAACGTATAAGCATCGCTGGTCACCTTGAGGTTAATGTCGCGATAGGGCAGCTTGGCCGCCGCGAGGTGCGCCATGGCTGCGAGTGGCTGTGGATTTGCAGGCACAGCGCCGCTGAATCTACCGACACGGTTCTCCGCGTAGTCTCTGCTTTCCAAACGAAGCCTGGCAAGTCTCGTCTCCGTCTGCTGTGCTGATGGACTGGCTCAGCTGATTTCTTTCGTCTCAACCCTTTGGGTTCAAAATCACATGTGGGATGGGGGAATGGGAGGAGAGATTCGAAATGCCAGCAAAACTCCAAAAAGGAAACATGGCAAGGTGCACAGCCTCATCGATTGGCTGGCAGAACGTCACCGCAGCGCCACATGTAGAGCTAGGCAAAAGGGGGAATAGTGGCGCAGCTCCATCTGAAATCCCTATAAAGGTTACTGGGGTACCTTATTTCCCCCCCCTCCCCCCCTTTTTGAGGTATGTACATTAATTAGCACCCAAGGTAAGGTAGGTGTAAAAGTTGATTGCCTCCCCCTTTCACGTAACGCAATTGGAGTCAAGGAGCCTCTATAAGGTTCATAAGGTGACCCCGCATTTGACATTGGATTTGATCAAGATTATTTTCTCTATTCGTTCTCTTCGTAAACCCTCTCTATAAGCGGCTTGAGATACGAGTTACATGAAGGGTGAGATCAATGCTGGGAATGAAGCAATAAAAAAAAGAAAAGAAAAGAAAAAAAAAGAGAGAGAGAGAAAAGGAAAGGGTAGGAGGGTAAAAAGCGCCATAAAAAAAAAAAAAAAAAGGGGGGGGGGGGGGGGGGGAGGGCATCAAAAGGCACCTTGGACAGGGGAGGATGCCATGCCTTGTGCTTTATTGCAAAACCCAAGCCCCGACATCAATGCTTCCGCCGTCATGTCGATGGCCCCCGACGCCCTATCCTCAATGCCAAAACCAATGAAGAGTTCGTCATCCAGGTATCCGTGATACGTTAGGTTGGAATTCTTCCAAGCGATGGACGTGACGTAAAACATGTCCGAAGCGCCGCGATCCAAGTGTTGTTGGCGACCGTGGATCCAGATTGGCCGCTCCGACACGGCATGCACTGCGAAAGGCGCCTGCTCCTGGAAGAGCATGACGTACGGCTCATAGACTCCGTGGAAGCCGTAGAAAATTTTGTGCTGCCAGATGGTAAAGATGAAGGTGTTGCTTTCGTTGGCGATGCAGATTGCATCTGACCGCCTGCACATGGTGATTTTGAGCGAGTTGGTGGCTTGATGGATTGACTCGAGAGGGCGGAGAAGCTTGGGCATGTATTTCGCGAGGCACTTGCCATCTTCTTCCTCGGCGAACACTGCGAGATCGATGCCGGCCGAGCCATCTGCCTTGACCTGGGCGAAGGCTCGCTTTGGCGCAACGTCGTAGTGAATGTACATCCGGCCAGCGGGGTCCCAGAATGGAAACCAGTTCTTCTCGACGGCGCTCCACGGCGGTGGCCGCTGCAGCTCTGTGCCGACGAGGAAGTCTTCAGGGCCAGTCTCTCGGCCCCTCCAGTCGACGAGTTCTCGAAAGTCTTGCATGAACTGGCCAAAGCACGTGAACCGAGAATTGGACCCGTAAACAATGTATGGGGCATCCGGCCCGTAAAGGACGCGGGCATCGTGAGGGCCGACGCTGTAGCTGAAGAAGGATAGATCGCCTTCGCATTTGCCACCCTTTGTCGGCACGATAGGAAGGGCGGCTGGAGGCTGGAGGCACCGCAAGACGTTGCCCTGGAAAGCAGCGTTGCAGACGAGTTCTGTGAAGTAGGCGCTTTGCTGGTCCGCCCCCCGTGCCAACTGCGCCACCACGATCCATGTATTTTCCAGCGCGGGGTGAGGAATGATGTTGGGGTTCATGCCATTATGCTTGCCGGCAAAGTCAATGGAAAAGTACTTTTTATCGGTAGTTGAGGATGAGAAGACCTCCTGGTGGGATCTCTGGATATCAGAAGCAACAGACTTGTTTTCCGGCGGGATATGTGATGCCGGAGCATTCCCCGTGGCCCCTTCCGATGGAGTCTCCTCATGTGCCCCCGGCTTTCCAAAGCCTATCGGTACTCCCGCCGCCTGCTCGCGAGGCAAGTCGGCATTCTCTTTCTCCTGACCCGAGTCGGGTTCGCCCATAACGGGCGGGGTCCATTCATTTGCTATGGATGAAGTCGCTGGCAACTGCCTGAAGATATGGACGCTGGTATTGAGAAGAATGAGGGTAGGAACCAAAAAGAGCAGTAGGCGCTTGATGTCTCTCACGAACATGGTGAGCCAGGCCTCTTATAGCCAACTGTTGGCTTATACATATATATATATATATATATGTGTGTGTGTGTGTATAGCATACATATGTATGAGTGTGAATCGTGTGACGTGAGCTGTTTGTTTCGACATCCGGCAAGAGTCTGCTGACAAGGCAAACTCGCTCACTTGGAGATGGTGGGGCTTCCTCTCATGGTACAACTGAGAAACATGTAAATATCTGTGTGGCTGCTTGCACGGAACACGGCAGCTGGGGCTACTGGCCTACTCCTAGCAGGAGCCGAGCAAGCTTTTCAGACCTTGGATTTGGTGAGATCCCGCCATGGCCAGCCTTGTGACGAGGGTGGAAGTTGGTAATAGCGGCAAGTCTGGAGCAAAAGCGCCTCTGGCAACGAGTGCCGTAGGGGTGATGTTGTAGGCAAAGCTACCTATGCGAGATGTCCCACTAGACAGATGCCTGATACGAGGCTGGACGCCCCAACTCGACGCCACCAACGGCGTGATTGCCGAATGCAACGCCATGGAGACCAAGAAACGATCCAAGGACAGAGAACGATATGGTCCAGGAAGGTCAGTCTGGAGGGATCAAAGCCAACGGACCACGACTCCGCAGAGGAGAGGCGAGCAAGAGCCTTGGCGGAGCGCCGTGAGATGAGATGAAATGAAATGATGGCCGCTGGAAGCTGTTTGGTCATTGGCAGCCTTGTAGCTCCGTGAATAGCAGGTTACACTTCAATACTACTAAGATAGTAGGTACTAATTCGTTACTGCACCTTAGTAAAGTACTACTACCTTACCTAAGGTACTTGCAGCATGTGTTAGTCATGGGCTGCCCACGCCCAGCTGGCTTTGATGAGGATGGGACAGCCACGCAGGCACGGTACGATCCACGCTCTGGGATGGAGCCGGTTGGCCTGAATCGGGCTTTGCCATGGCGAACTTTCCAGGAAGCCCGGTGCGACGCTAACTATACGAACATGCCCAGCCGGGAGGCGGTTAATCATGACTTGCTGGCGCGACTCTGAGACAACTCTTTTTGTCAGACGAAGGATTGGTGGGGGGAGAAGAAGGGGGGGAGGAAACCCGGTATCAGCAGCAGCAGCAGCAGCAGTGCGGAGAAACAGCGGCAATAGCAACGACAGAGGCAACAAAAGGGGCTTGCCCGACGAGAAGTGCCTTGCCTTGGACGACCAAGAGAGAAAGGGAAATGGAAAACAGCATTGATGTAAAGGTAGAAGCAGAGCCGAGGGAAGATACAATGACCGCACGAGTACAAGTCCCGCCTCCATATGCGGGGGGGAACCCAAGTTCACACCTACAGCCTACATGTACTAGTAGGTAGTACCTACCTAGTAGGTACCTCGGGTAGGTAAGGTACCTGGTAGGTGCCTTCATGTAGGTACCCTGAGTACCTAGTACCCAGTCAAGGTACCGGCAGGGGACTTTTGGCACATGAGCCGATCAGCGATCGGCAGTGCAAAGTTCACGGTGGTGGGGAAACGATGGAGCTGCGCTTGGGCTGCTTTGGGACAAGACGGCCGTTGGTACTTTTGTAAACCTTTTTTTTTTTTTTTTGACAAAGGTAGACAAATGGTTAGCGGGACGACATGGTTGCCGTGATGGGCGAAATGGTTTTTTTTTTTTCTTCCTTTTCCTTCTTGTCTTTTCTTTTTTTTTCTTCAAAGTCCATGTTTCTTATTTTGCGCCGCTGTGGCTGGCAAAAGTGGCAGAGGCAACTTCCATGTTTCGAGGTAAGGTAGTACCTTTTGATAGGGACCAAGGTACAGTAAAGTATAGATAGTACAGCAGTAGTACCTTAGTAGTAGCTTTAAAGTTTCTTCAGCGAACTGTCAGGCACACGTGAGCCAAGCAGATAGACGAGAGATCGCCTTTGTTGGCTTGTATTAGTGCTATAAAGGTACCTACTAACTAATTCTAGTACCCACCAATCCGGAGGACCTAGGGAGAGCCGTTGGAGGGCTCGTGGAGGGAAGAAGAAGAAGAAGGAGAAGAAGAAGAAGAAGAAGAAGAAGAAGGAGAAGAAGAAAGCAGCATTTTCTACATGCAAGCTGAAAAATAAAATAAAATAATAAAATGAAATGAAATGAAAAAAAAAAATAAATAAAAAAATAGAGAAAAAAAATTCCATGTACAAGTATGACTTGAATAGGTACTTGAGTAGTTGACCGCTGACCTGCGCGGCCCCCGTACGGCACTCCATGGCTGCCCCGATTCAATCAGATCACGCCCTGGCCTGTTTCCCGAGCACTGGCTCTGCGCCGCCGCCCAGAGTCTTTCGGTATAGCCACGAGGCGAGGTTCACGCTTGGCGTGTCGACCCATCTCGTGACCGCTTCCGCCAGCGCCAGAGTCAGGGGCAGCAGGATCAGATGGGGAACGAGGAAGGAAACTTCCAGCCCGAGCGGACCGGACCTGGGCAGGCAAAACCTGTCCACCCAGTGGGAGATGTGCTGCACGTGGTCGTCCGTCTTCCAGCCGACGGCGGCGTAGAGCCGGTCTCCCACGGTCCACAGCACGGGGCCGTGGACCGTGTAGAGCGCAAAGGAAATGCGGCCCAGGTGCTGGCAGAGGTTCGTCTCGAAGAACCTCCTGAGCCGAGGGATGCGCGGCGTGGACGACACCAGCAAGGTGGCCGCCAGCCACAGGTAGAACCACTTGTAGTCGAACACCGCTTGGGGCTTGAGCCGGGCCAGGTGGTGCCAGCCGCGGCTCTTCTGCAGGTTCTCGACGTCCGTGTTGTGGCTGGGGACCCCGCCCAGGAAGAGGCTCAAGACGAAGAGGTGGTGGTAGAGGAAGTCCTTGGCCGGCTCGAGGCGAGCCAGGAAGAGCGGGAGCTCGCCCCTCTTGGCAAGCAGGTCCAGATCGCAGAGCAGCATGCCGGTGCAGAACATGGCGCAGTACCAGCCGTCCGTGACGAACATGAAGTAAGCCACCAGGGCGGTCTCGCACCAGAGCCGCGCAGCCCTGGAGCACCTGGACAGGGCCAGCTGCGATGCGTAGACGACCATGGAGCCCCTGAACTCGGCCGGGATAGACCAGAGGTGGAAGTGGTAGCTGAGCCAAGGGACGCCCCCCTCCTTGAAGACGAAGCTGAAGTTCTTGAATTCGGCGTACAGGGACCACGCCTCGTCCCTCCAGGAGGCCGCCTTGTCCGCGCCGTTGATCCACATGCCAAACACGTGCCACGACGTGGCGTATGCGAAGACGACGGCGATCAACGGCAGGTAGAGTCGCGGCCACCGCCTGAAGGCGGCCGACGCAAGATTGTCCCCCAGCTTGGCGAGCTCGCCAGCCTGAACAAGGCCCAGCGGCTTCAGAGACAGCACGTAGCCGGAGATGACGAAGAAGGTAGATACGGCGTAGTGTCCGCCGGTAAAGAAGTTGCGGATGAAGGGGAACGCGGCCATGTGATACCTGCCGTCGTAGCCAAAGCCATTCTCGAGAATGGCGTTTTGGTCCGTCCAGCCGTGAACCCACAGCTCGTGGTGGTGCCAATACACGAGCAGGGCCGCAAAACCTCGCAGGCCATCCAGATAGGCCGTCGGACGCAGGTTCGCGGGTGCCGAAAAGGCTTCGGGCAGCCGGCGGCGGAGAGCGTTGACGAGGCGGCCCAAAGCTCGCTTATGCTTGGGGACATAACCGGGCGCCTTCCAGGCTGCGCATCCTTTCGACTCCTCGATCAGTTGCGCATCATGGTAGGATGTGGTTTCTTCCCAGCCTCCACTGGCGCTGAGCGAGTTGCTTTCGAGCATGCTGGCGAGCTTCTCACCTGTAGGGAGAGAGGCAGGGAGGGGGGGGTTGCTGTTGTTGGGGAAGAGAGGACGCCGAGAGAGCAGCCCTTTGGATTCAACCCAAAAGAGCACAAGCCTGTGCAAGGCCGTAAAAATCCCTCGGCAAGGACACGGACACCAGGATTCCCCTGAACGGCTCGGTTTGACAAGATGACGGATCAGCTCTGTAACCCCCAGGGATCCAATCTCGAGGGCCAGAGTCCCACCGGACAGATGTTTTCTTCCCCAGCTTTCACAAGCCGAAAAATCCAAGGTCGATGCAGATGATAACGAGGCTTGTCCCGAGGTCGGAGGGATGGCAGAGGCGAAAGACGCACAACAGGCTCTTCAGGCTTGATTTAGGCTGGAACTCGGTGCGGGATGTGCTGCTGAGGGAGATGCGATTGCCAGCTGCTGACGGCGTCTTCCGCGAGAGAGCCGAGAGAGAGAGAGAGAGAGAGAGAGATTCCAAGGACCAGCTCGTCTGATTACCGGAGTAGGACCTAGAATCCTAAGGTGGTGATGTTGCGAGAACTATGTCCGAAAAAAAAAAGGAAAAAACAAAGACCAGACACGTAATGCCACTATGGGTCGGAGGCAATTGACTTGGATAATCGCTGTCCTGGGATACATACACGAATATGCCCCGAATGCAAAAATAAATAAATAAAATAAATAAAATCAACTAAAATCAACTTGTCTACTCCAATATGGAGTACGGCACGGCATCTCACCCTTTCTCTTTTATGCTTGATTGCGCCCCCTTTTTTTTTTTTTCCTTCTCTCTTCTTCTTCTCTTCTTGGGGTGTGTAACTTGGAAAAAGTTAGAGTACATGACCAACATCCATCATCCTCTACGCCGCAACGCCACCAAAAACGCCTCGAGAAACGGATCACCAATATAACATTTGAAATTGCTTGTTCCACCCTCGGCGTGATATCTCTGCCAAGTTCCCAGGACATGGGTTCCCCCCCCCCCCTTTCCCCCTTTTCCCCCGCCTGCTCCTCGGCTTGCATGGCAATAATCATGATTAAACCCCCTCGCACCAAATGCATTCCCTTGGGGGGGGGGATCTTCCCTGACAAGACGGCAGCGGCATCGTCTTGCAGTAAGTTACAGTGGTTCAGCGTCGGGCCATACCCGCGCGCCGTCTCGGCTAGAGAGAAATCTTGTTTCTGTGGCTTCTAGTTGTCTTGTTTTCACTTTGCAACGGTGCGGGCCTCGCAACGTTTGTTCTGCCGCTTGTACTTGGTACATGAATGAGCCAACCCGTTCGTCTTCTTCCTTTTTTTTTTTTTTTTTTTTTTTTGGTTTTTGGTTTTTGGTTTTTTTTTTGGCGAGTCATGTTGGGAGAAACAGCCGAGGTTAGACTTTTTTTTTTTTTTTTTTTTGGATTCTGGGAATCTAAGCTTCATTCGCGAGAAAGGCCCTCCTTGGTCCGTTCTGTTCGAGGAGAGGGCTGCATGGCTTTGTTCCTGGGTACCTAGTTTCTCCTGCGTCCACGACTCTTGGTTGGCGCTATGTCAAGGATAGTGTATATATGGAATTGAGTATAGTATTACATTGAAAAAGAAGTAAAGAAAGAAAGAAAGAAAGAAAGCGTCCATATTCTGCTGATGAGCATGGCCTTCTCTTGCAGACATTGCAGATAAGAGATACATGTGGCCTCGCCGTACCTGGACAGTGCCTCTCCTCCTCCTCTCCGCCTCGGTGCCAGTCGATGGTGTTGTCAAGCCGCGTCCAAGTCGTCCCCCATGTTACCACCCCCCCAAACTGAACATTTACTTGCTTTCTCGTGCTCGTCGTTGCCTTAGGGCGCTTTTGGAAGCTGTGTCCGGCTCTAACATCGTGGTTCGCCACAGCGGTTCCTACGCAATCAACAAGTCCCCCTGGGCAAAGATGCGCCAGGGATCCCGGTTCAACAAAAAAAGTCAATTTCTGCACCTGCATGGATCCCGGGCTCCTCAAGCCATCTCAGCTACAGGTTCGCCGGCTCATATAGACTAGTCCGCAAGCCCATCCCTTGCTGCTTTGGGCCGACGTATGTACGAGCATGTAACTCGCTCCGTAGCTCAGTCCCATGCCTGGGAGAGGAGGCGGGCGAACAAACTGTTGTCATTACGCCCATGGACGACCCGGATAGCCCTTTTGATATGCCATGGCCAGAGTATAATTAAATATGCGCAGAGGCCAAGCGAGATGGCTCTGTTCCCCCCTCCATCTATCCTTTTCCCGGTTTTGCTGCTATGCCGAACCCTTTCACTTATAGTGCTCGCAGTGCTTGACCATCAGGACAGGGCAGGACGGACTGCAGGCAGTACACCGGCTGGTACAACAAACAAGTTTTGTTGTTGCTTTCCTCGTCTACGGGTACAAGAGCATTCTCAAGGGCTGGCGGTCTACCATTCAGTCAACGGGGTGCCAGCAAGTCACACATCACGCACATATATATACGTATATATAAAGAAAAAAAAGGAAGAAATAAAGAAAGAGAAACTTTGACCCTTGACTTGCTGCCCGTCCAAGTTAGTGTCCGTCTTGGCTGTCATCCTCCCCGAGACTGCGGGCATCTCGATCGTTTCCCCCCCAACCCCCCGTTTTCTTCTCCTCCTTCTGCTTCCTATCTACATTAGGGTCAAGGGAAAAGGGAGTGTACCAGTATGAATTCTCCGCTCGGGTCGCCGAGGCTCATGTCTGGCAGCCCCTTCCGCCACAAGATGCCTACAAGGATGAGAAGATGTCTGCCCCTCTACCTTGCCGCCATCTTCGTCTTCATTGTCATTGCCAACCTGGACTGGGTCTCGGCTATACCCAGTCCTACCTCCGTCCTCCGCCGCGAACCAAAGGCGCCCCCTGTGCCGGGCAGCACGTTCCCGCAAAAGATCTGGCAGACGTGGAAAGTTGGCCCCCTCAACTTCGACGAGCGCGATCTCTCGACGTCGCGGACGTGGATTACCAAAAACCCGAGCATGCGCTACGAGGTCGTTACCGATGCCAGCGAGATGACCTACGTCGAGGAGCGGTACGGCCCCAGCGGCTTCGACCGCCCAGACATTGTCGACTTCTACCAAAGCATCAGCCTTCCCATCATCAAGGCGGACCTTTTGCGGTACATGATCATGTATGCCGAAGGCGGCATCTACGCCGATATCGATGTCGAAGCCATGAAGCCCTTTCATCGCTTTATCCCGGAGCGCTACGACGAAAAGGACATTGACTTGATTGTCGGCGTCGAGATCGACCAGCCCGGCTTCAAAGACCACCCGATCCTGGGGAAGAAGTCCATGTCCTTTTGCCAGTGGACATTTGCGGCGCGCCCCGAACAAGCCGTCATGATGCGCCTGATCGAAAACATCATGGAGTGGTTCAAGGGCGTTGCCAGGGACCAGGGCGTGGCCCTGGGCGAGGTGCAGCTCGATTTCGACCAGGTCATCAGCGGCACCGGCCCTTCCGCCTTTACCAAGGCGGTGCTCGAAGAGATGAGCCGCAAGTCCGGAGGGCCCAAGGTCACCTGGGACACGTTCCACGACATGGGCGAGTCCAAGCTCGTGGGCGGCGTCCTCGTCCTCACCGTCGAGGCCTTTTGCGCCGGGCAGGGCCACTCTGACTCGGGCAACCACAATGCTCGCAACGCCCTCGTCAAGCACCACTTCCACGCGTCCAACTGGCCCAGCCGACATCCTCGGTACAAGCACCCTGTCTATGGCCAAGTCGAAGACTGCAACTGGGAGCCGGAGTGCGTCCGGAAATGGGATGAGAATACCGGCAATTGGGACCACTACTCTGAAAACGAACAGAAGAAAATCATCCAAGACATGGAGAATGCACGGCTGGAACGAGAGCAGCAACAACAGCGGGCGTTAGCACGGATGGCTTAGCAAACTCTTGAGGACTGGTGCCTTCTCTCTCTCTCTTCCCCCCCCCCCTTTTTTTTTTTTTTTTTTTTTTTTTTGGACGAGACTACCAAGCACAGGCTGTGCATTTCTTCCCCCGGTCGTCATCTTCCTTGACTGATTGCGCCGATTTCCTACATTGGTTTTGTAAATGGGTTCATGTGAGTGTTCATGACTTGGCGCTGGTAGTATTTTCATTCCCTGGGCATGGAGTTGGTGAGACTTGATAGAAAGGCGGCACGGGCGACTTCTTTAGTATATCCACAGCAGACCTGGGAGCATGTAGATGTAAAGAAAAGGAAAAAAAAAAAAAATTAATAAGCATGTATATATGTGCATATATATATATATATACTACCTATATATATATATAAGGTAGGTATATATATATGTATGTATACGTTTACCTGGATGATATATTGGTTTACATAATCAAAAGGACCTCGAGTATCTCATTTTACGGTCGATTTGTTTGAAAAATAAATGTTGGAAATGCTAATGTCAATCCGAGTCCAGGCCTTGAAACCCAACGAGCAGACCTTGTGGCGTGACCTAATATCGGGCTGTGTAATAAACAAAAGTTAATAATTGATAAAACTTGCATCGGAATGTTCCACAGAAAGCCCCCGAGGCTCAAACCAAATAACTACTGCCTTATACTCGCACTATACTATATTACTACAATGTACAGAGTACTACGTATTACTACGTAGTAATAACCTCTGCTTCTACCTACCTAACTGGCTGCCTTGGCTTACCTAAGGCATCCATGTGCCATCTGACCCGCTAGCCTGACGTGTACTTCGCCCGTCTCTGCGTCTATTCGCCGCAAGCCATTCTCAAACGGTCATCCAACTTTCTTCCTCCTCCCGGTGTTGGTTCCCATCGAGTGCGCTTCCCATCAAACGTCTCGCATAGCTGCAGCCTGCGACATCTCGGCTTGTTCCCTTTGGGCGCTCAAACAACATTCTACGGAACCCGACGCTATCCGGAGTTCGCTTCTCCCGCCCGACGCCCGCCTCGCAACGCAATCGGCATAGCGCAGCAACATCGCCAAGTCCTCGCAATGGCCGCTCGAGCACCGCCCGCTGGCCGACCTGGCCTGAACACCCGCTTCGCGCAGTTCAAATTAGTTCTTTTGGGTGTGTCTCATCGTCAACCCGGCGTCGAGGATACTTCGAGTCCACGTGTGTGCTGACATCGTTGTTGTTGTTGTTGTTGTGCGACAGGCGAATCTGCCGTTGGCAAGGTGACTTTGCACCCATTTTTGGCTCATTGCGCTTGGGTGAACGAGGCTAACATGGCATGTCCGTCGTAGAGCTCAATAGTCCTTCGTTTTGTCAAGGTAGATTTGCACAGTCGCACGCGCGGCGCCCGGGAGTTTCCGAGCCGCCATGCTAACGGAACGGCCAGGATCAATTTGACTCCTTCCGAGAGTCCACCATTGGGGCGGCTTTCCTCACCCAGACCATCTCGCTCGACGAGAATACGACGGTCAAGTTCGAGATCTGGGATACGGCTGGACAGGAGCGATACAAATCACTTGCTCCCATGTACTACCGAAACGCCAACTGCGCCGTCGTTGTATATGATATCACGCAATCCGTACGTTGAAGAGTCGGGCTCGGTCAAAGCCCTGTTGTTTATCTACTTTCTTCTTTCTTTGGTTTTCGTGTTGACCGGGAACAATAGGCATCACTAGACAAGGCGAAGGCGTGGGTAAAGGAACTTCAGCGCCAGGCAAACGAGAACATCATCATTGCCCTTGCCGGCAACAAGCTCGACTTGGTCACTGAACAGCCCGATAAGCGGGCCATTCCAACTGCGGATGCCGAGGCCTATGCCCGAGATGCTGGTCTCCTCTTTTTCGAGACGTCTGCTAAGACGGCCGAAAACGTGCGAGAACTCTTCACCGCCATTGCGAAGAAGCTTCCATTGGATCAAGTCGGGCCCAGACATGCCCGACCCGGGCAGCGCCCCGGCGTCAGCCTTGCACCGGAGAATTCCAACACCAATGTCAACGGACCATGCAGCTGCTAAACCATACACGACGAGATGCTGCGGCGGGACGTCTAATGATACCTATGTGCCTACGTCCAGCAATACATCCATGGGAAAAGATTTATTCAGGTTCAGGCCGGGATAGACTAACAGCAGCGATTCAAACCCTTGGCTTGCATTCTGCAAGTCTAGGTGCGTCGTATATTTCTTGGAGTCTTGGGTTTGGAGGGTATTGGTCGACGATTTATTCTTTTTGGAACTTTTTTTTTTTATTTCATCCACCTCCCTTTTTTTTTTCTTTTTGTTTTTCCCTTTTTTTTTTAATGTGCACCTTTGATACTTTTGTGCCCGTCTTGATGCACTGAGATGTGCATGGAGAAAGTAAAGGTAGATTCTCTCGCAGATGGGCGTGTTCTGAGTTGCAAGAGGCCTGGTGGAGGATTACGAGATACGGGAACGATGTGTATTCTGTCCTTCGGAGAATCTGACTGAGCGTCTAATAGATTGCTGCTTTGATTAGACCCACGGCTTGTGATTTTTCTTGCATGCTTGGCTTGTGGAATGTCGATGCCTTTTGCTGCTTGTTTGTATGTATAAGCAGTGAGTGAGTTGGGGGGATCAGTGACGTCCAATCTAGAAATAACGTTATGTTGGTTGCATGGCCCAAAAATGCGGCTCCAAATCGACGAATGCTTGACCTAGAAAGAAGAGTTTTTTTTTTTTTTTTTTTTTTTTTTTAAAAAAAAAAAGCCGATCAAAGCCCTACACGATTCCAGTCCCCCCCCCCCCTCTTCTCTTCTTGTGTGAATCGAACAATTTAAAGCTGCCAAATCGGTGTGATATATGGCACAAGTTTTTTAACCCATGGCGTTGCGTCACGGATCCGGTTCCTGCCGGCAAAGTCTGGAGCTCCCATTAGCCGAACTTTTGCCCTGAGCGTTTATTGTTTCCATGGGTCAACTTTTGGGCTCGGCGGCCAGATCCAAAAAAAAAAACCTCCATCCACCCGCCCCGTCTGTTGGTGCCGGCCATTGCATCCCCAATGTTGCAATCATCGCTTCGGTCGGCGAGATTGCTGAGCGGCAAGCCCGTCGCGGCAGCCGCCGGGCGCCAATGGTCTCTTTCCGTGTCGCGACGAGCGCCTGTCTTGGGCAACGTAGGGTCCCCGCCTGTTGTTGTTTCATGCTTGGTTTCGAGGGGGAAATTTTGCGACTGACGACTCGATGCAATCCAGAGATACTATGCCGACCAGAAGGCTCCCCTGAGCTCTGAACGCACTCCTGCCCCTCCCGCCCAGGGCCCCGTCGACACGATTGCGGCTTCGGCCGAGATTCCTCCCACGCCGCCGCCGCCGCCGAAGAAGAAGAAGGGGTTCTTCAGGAGGCTGAGGAATTTCATCTTCACCTTGATGGTTCTCGGCGCTGCCGGCTTCGGTGGAGGCGTTTGGTATTCGCGCATCAACGACAGCTTCCACGATTTCTTCACCGAGTACATTCCCTTTGGCGAGCAGGCCGTTCTCTACTTGGAGGAGCTGGAGTTCAAGAAGAGGTTCCCCAATGCTAGCCTCGGCGGCGCAAGGCATACCGATGTCAGCGAGAAGATCAGGATTCCTGCCCAGAGCGGTGCCTCCTGGAGGGTGGCGGATAAAACCGAGCCGTCTGAGCGCCGCACAAGCGCCTCTCCCGCTGCCAAGAGGCCCGCTGCGAAGCCATCTGGGGGCAAGCCTGAAGAGACAGCCAAGCCCGCTGCCCCGGAACAGAAGGCTGTTGCTGCTGCCAAGCCGGTCGAGAAGGCCGCTCCGGAGGAGGAGCCAAAGACGTTCACTTCCAAGGCCAAGGCAACCGAACCCAAGGGCAGGCCTGCTGCCAAGCCCCTGAGGTCTATCGATTTGATGGCCTTGCCCGACGCCAAGGAACCCATCGTTCGAGACCTTGTTCACATGCTGAACGATCTCATTTTGGTCATCAACGCCGACGGTGCGCATCGCAAGTATTCTTCGACCATCGACAAGGCCAAGGATGAGGTTCTGAGGATTGGCGGCCGGCTGAGGGATCTCAAGAGCGACGCCGAGAAGAAGGCTGCCGAGGATGTCCGATCCACCGTTGCCGAATTCGAGACCGCCGCCTCTGATCTTATCCGGCGAGTCGAGGGCACCATGGCACAGCAGGAGACTGCCTGGCGTCAAGAGTTTGAAGAGCAGATGAGGTCTGTTCGTGAGAGCCATGACGAGAGGGCCAAGCTCTTGCTGGAACGCGAGCAGAAGCTCAACGAGGATAGGCTTCAGAATCAGCTCCTGGAGCAGGCCATCGCCCTGAAGAGGGGCTTCCTCAAAGAGGTCGAGGCCCGCGTCGAGGAGGAGCGCGAGAGCCGAATCGGCAAGCTCGACGACCTTTCAACAGCCGTGTCCCAGCTGGAGAAGCTCACCCTCGACTGGAATGAGATTGTCGACACCAACCTCAAGACGCAGCAGCTTCACGTCGCCGTCGAGGCCGTTCGTGCCAGTCTGGAGGATGGCCAGCACCCCCGTCCCTTCATCCGAGAGCTTGTTGCGCTCAAGGAGATTGCCTCTGACGACGCTGTCGTAGACGCTGCCATTGCTTCCATCACCCCTTCGGCTTACCAGCGCGGCATCTCCACTTCACCTCAGCTAATCGATAGGTTCCGCCGCGTCGCCAGCGAAGTCCGGAAAGCCTCTCTGCTCCCCGACGATGCGGGCGTGGCCAGCCACGCTTCCAGCTGGGTTCTCAGCCACGTCATGTTCAAGAAGCAGGGGCTTGCGGAGGGAGACGATGTCGAGAGCGTTTTGACCCGTACACAGACATATCTAGAGGAGGGCGACTTGGATGCCGCAACAAGAGAGATGACTGGCCTGCAGGGATGGGCAAAGACGCTGAGTAAGGATTGGCTGGCTGAGGCCCGAAAGGTTCTTGAGGTTCAACAGGCGCTTGATGTGAGTCTGTCTATATATGAGAACCCGACCATTCCCCCCCCCTTTTCTTACTCGGAAAGCATTTTACTAACAAAGTTGCTACAGGTCATTGCTGCGGAGGCCAGACTACAGAGCCTGAGGGTAGAGTAAAAGAATTGGAAAAATATTGGAGAGTTTTCTTGGTTTTGTATGATCAGGAGGGGGTTGGGGGGAGGTAGAGAGGGCTTCCGGCCCGTGTATTGTCATCAATAGATACTGGAGGTACAAGTACTAAAAAATGTTGATTTCATGGTGTATTCAAGTAACAGTATCGCGTCGTCTCGTGTTTTATTTCCATATATTTTTATTTCCATATATTTTTATTTCCATATATATATATATAGAGAGAGAGAGAGAGAGAGAGAGAAAAGAGTCTAAATTCTGTAGCTGAGCTGTCCAAAAATTCCTGGGGGCAAAAATGGGCATTGAAAGGCGCGTCATGGCGATCGAATCTCTCCAACGGTTCTAAGGCCCCACCAATTCCGACGACCAAACTTGGGAGAGCTCGGCACAACCATTTAATTATTTATTTATTGCCTCAGCGGCTCGTTGGGAAGGTTCCCCCCTCTGCTAATAAATAGTATTGAGAAACTCAACTCGCAGTAAATGAGATGATGTGACGCCTTTTATTTTATTTTATTTTTTATTTATCTTATTTTTATTTTCATATTTTTATTTTCAAGTTTTTCTTCTCCTGATCCGTCCTTGTGTGTGCGCCTGGAACATGCTCATGAACCCCAGGTTTGCTCGTAAAGCGCGCTTCCCGGTGGCTTCACCTCCAATTCGACCGCTTGTACACCGCAAACTCGGAGCATCGACTCGGTCGTGCAGCCGCCGCCAGTACGGCAGCACCATGGCTCGAGATTACGGGGAGGCGCTCGAGAAGCTTGCGCTGCTGCAGTCGAACCGCATCATCACAGGCCTCTTCGAGTCGTCGTCGTCGTCGTCGTCAGAAAAGAAATCTCCGCGGGATCTCAACGCCGCCGCCATTCCGGAGATGCTGACATGGCTTCGCCGCGCAGGATACACACCTCGAGACCTTGCTCGCATGCGGCATATCCATGTTGCCGGCACGAAGGGGAAGGGCTCTGTCTGCGCGTATGCGACGGCCATGCTGGCCAAGTATCGCGCGGTGGGGACGTACACGAGCCCGCATCTTGTGAATGTGAGGGAGCGCATCGCCATCAACGGCGTTCCCGTGGGGCAAGAGGCGTTTGCGAGTGCCTTCTTCGAAGTCTGGGATCGGCTTACGGAAGCGGCCGTGAAGGAGGGCATGCCGGCGGCCGAGGCGGAGGGCCCGGCGTCGAAGCCGTTTTACTTCCGGTTCTTGACGATCCTTGCGTGGCACATCTTCCTCAAGGAGGGCATAAAGGACGTGGTTATCGAATGCGGCATCGGCGGCGAGTATGACGCCACGAATGTGCTCCCAGCGGAGGGCGTTTCGGCTGCGGTCGTCACTCAGCTGGGAATCGACCATGTGGCCATGTTGGGGGACACGGTGGAGAAGATTACATGGCACAAGGCTGGGATATTGAAGTCCGGGGTGAAGGGGTTTACGATGAGGTTGCACGGTCAACCGGGCGTGATGGAAGTACTGCGGAAAAGAGCGGCGGAGAAGGGCGCGGAGCTGATAGAGGTTGAGGACGCAGAGGTTGAAAGATGGGGCGGCGTGAGCGGCGTGTTGAAGGGGGATTTCCAGAAGAGGAACCAGGCGCTTGCTGTCATGGCTGTGCGAGAGCATCTTGGCATGAGAGAAAGCAGGCCACTGGAGAATATCCCGGAGAAGATGACCGAGGGCCTAAAGGAGGCGAGGCTCAGGGGGAGGTGCGAGGTCGTCAGCGATGGGACGGTGGAGTGGCTCTTGGACGGAGCGCATACCAAAGATAGCCTGGAGGAGGCGGCCAAGTGGTGCGTCCGGCATCATTCGAGTTCCGGCGAGGACGAGCCCTTGGTGCTAGTATTCAATCAGCAGGAAAGAGACGCCGCGCAGCTTCTAGCAGACTTTGTCGAAGCCGTGGAGAGAGAGGCGGGGAGGGGGGGCATGTTCCGACACGCAATCTTTACGCGGAACGAGCCGACGAGGTCCCCGGACGGCAGAGTGCGAGGAGATACGGCCGTGCAGCAACAGGCCGCGGAGAAGATGCGCAGCTTGATTCCCGGGTGCCATGTCAAGGTATTTGACAACACCGCGGACGCAGTGGCCGAGGCCAGGAGGCTTGCGCAGGGGCCGCAAAGGTCGAAACGGAATAGGGTTCTCGTGACGGGCAGCCTGCACCTTGTGGGGAGCGTACTGCAGGTTTTGGAGCCGTGAAAGAAAAAAAAGGGGGGGGGGGGGCGAAAGCCTGCCCCCGTGGATCTTTTTTGGTGCCGCGAGTTCTAAATATACATCTGTCTACGCTATAAAATAATAATAATAATAATAATAATAATAATAATAATAATAATAATTACGATTACCAATCTCCGTTCCGTGTCAGTCGTCCTCACAGAGCATCCGTCTCCTCGAGAATCCCCAGCGCACCGCCCACCAAATGCAAACTCCCCGTCACGTACGCCTGCACGGATTCCCCCTCCGCAAGACCCTCCGCCACGCCGCGGGCATGGTTCAGCGCGTCCTCGATGGTTGGCAGGACGACCACCTTCGCCTTGGGATCTATCGAGGACCACCTTTCCGCGAAGCTGCGCTGGACGGTGAGTTTGTCAATCTCCGCAGGGTCGATGGTGTTGTTGACAAAGTCGCGCTTGTAGCCGGTCTGGGAGTAGGTGACGTTGGTGCAGAAGACGACGTGGTCGAATGCTGGGGCGTCGCTGCTGCGTTTGAGGGCGTTGCAGATGGGTTGGAGGAAGTCGATGGCTTCGATGCGGCCTTGCTGATTGAAGATCATGACTCTGGGACCGGTCCTGCTAGATGTAAGCATTTGACTCTCTCTCTCTCTCTCTCTCTCTCTCTCTCTCTCTCTCTCCAACTCTTTTTTTTTTTTTTGGCCTGTCATGGGCTCTTCAAGGGGTGGGGGAAAGTTGGGGCATCTTACCGGCCGGTGATCTCGCTGGCGAACCATTTGGATGACATTCTCAGGCTGTCTGCGGTGTGGGCGCCGTCGAGGTACCAGGTCACATTTCCCTCCTCCTTTACCTCGCATCGCCCCCTGAACACACACTTTTCTAAGCCGTCGATGAATTCCTGTGGTAACGATGAACTCGATTCTGGACTCTCATTCAAGAGCCCCAGCTTCGTCAAGACCGTTTCCGCAAGGGCGATTGCCAAGGTCGCATTCTTCTTCTGGAACACTGCGTTTGGCCGGATGGTAACGCCTTCCAGGCGTCGGTCAATTTTTAACGCTCGCAGATCGACCCCCTTTTCTTTGGCTCGGCCCGCTAGGACCTCTGCTGCTCCTGGCAGTTGCTCAATCGTGAATGCCGGGCTACCCGTCTTCATGATGCCGGCCTTGTGCCAGGCAATCTTTTCGACCGTGTCCCCGAGGATGGCGACGTGATCGATGCCGAGCGTGCTGATGCCCGATGCTACTGGTCTTTCCACCAGATTCGTCGAATCGTACTCTCCCCCTATTCCGGTCTCGTATACGGCCACCTCGACGCCCTCCTGCAAAAATGCATGCCAGCTGACGAGCGTGAGATAGCGAGCATACACCGGTTTCGACCCAAAGGGCACGTCCTCGTCGGGGGCCTCTCGCGATTCCTCGAGGCGATCCCAGACTTGGAAGAAGTACTTTGCGAAAAGTTCCTCCGATATGGGCTTGGAGTCTATGCGAATCCGTTCGCGCACGGCCATGAGATGAGGCGACGTGAAGAGGCCCGTCTTGCGAGGGCCGCCATGGCGCTGCTGGTACTGCGCGAAAATCGAGTCGACGAAAGCGCAAGTGCTGCCTTTTCCTTTTGTGCCCGCCACGTGAACGATGTTGAGGCGATCGAGATCCGCGGGCTGCCAAGCGACAAAGTTAGCCGGCGCGCGCTTCATCTGCCGGGTGGGAGAAGATTGTGAGACGATGGTGGCCACAGACAGTGTATCCGATCCTTGTGAGATACGCCCTCATCTTTGCGATGCCAAGCACAGAATCGGGCAAAATGCCGGCCTTGCGACGAGCTTCAATCACCGCGAACGGCGTTTGCAGCTCGTTGAGCTTGTCGATCGCATCCTAATCGAACATCAAAACGTTTGTTTAGAATCGTTGCTCGTTCAGAGCAATGGCATCAGAAGCTCATGAAGATTTAACGCCCCGGCCACACGTGTACATACATTGTAAGACCTGCTTGTGGACGCCATGCTTCGCGCAGCCTCAAGGCCTATGGCTACAACTTTGGATAAGAGGGTTGTTGGTCGTGTCGATGCATAACGCATCGGTTTGCGTCAAGCCGTCTTATAATTGAAGGCTGTTGTGCAAGATTTGACCTCATGTAATAATAATAAAAAATTTAAATTTAAAAAAATTAAAACAGAATAAAAATATTTTACAATCCCACCCCCACAGTGAGGGAGAAAAACTCTCGCCGGAATCGGCTCTGCTTTTTAAGAGACTACAGGGGAAGAAAGAGACAGAGAGAGAAAAAAAGAGAACGGTTGATCTCGATTGACCTACAGAAGTGTTTGAGAATTTTTATTTTTCTCTGTTTCTTTCGGCGGTTAAATTTTCGAGGAAGATTCGACAAGCGATTTTTGTTTTAATTTTTGAGTTTCTTTTCTTTTGATTTCTTAATGCTTAGATGGAACGACGGCGCCATTGATTAGATCTTATCATATGTACATATGTAGCCTCTCATTCTTTATCCGGATATAATCGGCATCGACGTCGATTTAGTTGATTGTTCGAATCTGGCATCCAATTGCATCATGGCTCCAGTTGGCGCTCCTTGTTATTGTTTTGAAGGGAATCGATGTTCTCGCTCGGAATTCAGTTTTTTTTTTTTTTTTTAATTTTTATTCATTTTTTTTTTTAAATTTCTTTTTTTAAATTTTTTTTTTATTCTTTAATATTTATTTATTTATTTATTTAAATTTTTTTTTTACAAACGCCACCATGTGTGGAGCTATTTTTTTGGGGTTCCTTCATCTCGAGGCTTCAAATGAACGACTATGTTTTATAGCGACAACTCGTCATTCTTGCGCAGGAAAAACCCCCGTCGAGAAACATCACTTCATTTTCATTGCCAGCTCTTCTCCCACCTTTCCGACAACGTACTTCTTCATGCCTTCCTCCAGGCCATTGGCAAAAGCGGCATCAAACCGTTTACCACTGTCCGCCCAGGCCAAGCGCGGCCTCCAGGTTAGCCAGTTTTCGGCCATGGATCCCTCGGGCGCTCGGAGGATCCCGGTTGCGAGGTCGACGAGATGCCAGTTCTCCGGGCCTGGCAATTTGCGCTCGTCGTCCGAATAAAAGACGGTTGCGCCGCAGGTGCCGCAGAAGCATCGCTGGACGCCTGGCGACGAGGGATACACCTTTGCCGTTCCAATCTTGAGATCGCTCTTGATTTCTGGCTCGCAGTACGACAACGGCACAAATGTCCAGCCGGCAACGTGGGTGCCGTTTGAGAGGCGGCAATCGTCGCAAACATCATACGAGCCCAGCCATTTTGTGCTGTCGATAGGAGAAGCGAATTTGCGGAGGGTTTCATGCTCGAAGATCTCGGGCGAGGGACGCCTGATTGTGAAAGACACGCCCCCGCAATGGCACTGGGCACGCAGTCGTTCTTGTCCGTCCTCACCCACTTCTGGCTCCGACTCTACGACTTTGGCTCGGGGATCGTCTTTTGGAGGATTCCAGTCCGGCAGTTTGCGCTCGCCCAGGTGCGTCAGCGCCTGAGCAAGGCCCTTGTCCTTGGCCGAGTCGCTGAACACATGAGTCTTGATCACAAAGTTGTCTGGGCCGTGATCTGTGAAGATGGAAGTGGACGGCGTCCACTCCTCCCGATCAAGCCCAACGCCCGCAATGTGGCATCCGCACGTCGAACAGAAATCATAAGTGCAATCAGCTCCCTTGATGAAGTAAGTGGTCAAGTTCTTCTCGCTCGACGGGGCTATGAACTTGGGCTTGAGTCCTTTCTCCAGCGATGTGTGAAAGACGCACGGTGCCCCGGTAGAGAAGCGGCAGATGCTACAATGGCAGATGTAAAGGGGAAGCGGGAGAGATGCCACCGGAACATCAATGGTGAAGTGAACAGAGCCACAGAGACACTTGGCCTCCAGAGATTTGGTCTCGGTCTTGGAGCCGGCCATTTGCATGGGGAATTGAGAAACAAGGTTTTGCTGAACCAGCAGTTACTTGGACTTGGGGCGGTGATGGTTTACGCTTTTAAGTAAGTAGACCAAAAAAAGCTAAAAGACCGACGGGCTTTTGGTCGGGGGCTGGGATTTATGGAATTCGCACTTCTTCACGCTGGGATTCACACTTCTTCACGCTCCCCATAGGCCATGGCAGGCAAATCGCCGCCATCGAGATGAGCGCGAGTGAAATCCTTCGTTCCGAGTGATGACCCCACTCTCCAGTAAGCAATCAATCACGAGGCATGCATTAGCCGGTGTTACTCCGACCCACCCCAAACTTCACCACTTGCTGCCGGAGCCTAACCGCGGCTCGAAATGAAAATTTCCTGCTAATTGTCCATGAGTACTAACTTGCTGGCACCGCCGGCTCGAGTTTGCACGATATGTCGGATGCTAGAGACAGTTTTCTTGACCTCGAGAAGCATCGTCTACGGCTTGAAGATAATGTCAACAAACTGCGGAAGGCTCTGCAGCACTGGCAAACGTGGGATGCCGAATATGAGACTCTCAAAGAGGAGGTCGAGGCGGTGACCGCAGCCGACCTAGCCGAGGAACTGCGTCGTATACGCGGCGAGTTTGACGGCGAGGTGCTGAGCGGGAAGGAGATTGACGAGATCTTCGGTCAGCCGAACCTGAAGACCAAGGAACAGATCGTCAATGTCCTCGAGCGCCGCGTTGATTATGTATCCAAGAACATCGAGACGCTGCGGAAGCAACTCGAGACCGCTGAAAACAAGCACGCTGCCGCCACTGTCGTCAGTCAACCTGATGCCACTGACGAAGACGGGCAACCCATCATGGACATTATCGAGGAGCTGGACGATGACGACAATGTCATCTCATTTCGGTTAAATAGAGCAGGCGAGTCTCTGGGAAACATCGAGGCGCTTCTGCAAAGGGCCGGGGTTGCGGTGGATTCGGAGCTAAAAACCAAGGAGAAGGATTCAGCCTCTAGTGAGACTGTGGCTCAGAAAGAAATGCCCAAAAGCAACAGACAAAGCCCTGACCCAGTGGCTCCGCCTGAACCCGCCTCCTTGAAGCCCAAAAATGGGGTGAAAAAGGCTGTATCCTTTTCAGAAGACACCAAATCGGCCGAGGAGCCGGAACCCGAGATGTCATGGAGAGCGAAGCGGGTCAAGGAGATTATGAACACTGCTAAAGATCAGGAGGATATTAGCATGCAAGCTGCTTTTATACCCAAAGACGAGTCGCCGCAAGATGCAGCTCTACGGCAGCAGATGCTGAAGTACGGTATGAGCGAAGTTGGTGCCGTCGTTGCCGAACTGGAGCTCGAGGAAGGCGATTCTGACCAAGACTCTGAGACTGACGAGGGCTTTGACGACGACGATGATGAGGACGAAGAAGAAGAAGAAGAGGATGACGAAGATCAGTATGGACGATACAAGGGCAGCGTCGTCACAGACAAGTACCGTCAACGCATGCTTCAATTAGAGGAGAAGCTCGGCATCAAGTCCCATTCCTCGAAAGACCAGCCCAAAGTGGACAGGGAGGAATCAAGCGATGACGACGAAGGCATTGGCCGCATTCTCGTCAATCGAGAAGCCGAGGCATCGTCTTCATCCGCCGCCTCAAAAGCTGTTCCGCTAAAGTCAAATCTCAAGGAGAAGCAAGCTGGGGATTCCGAGGCAAAGAAAGGCGTACGCTTCGCGTCCAGTCTTGACATAGCTCCCGAGAGCGGCGAACCTTCTTCTCCAAAGGTCAGCGAGAACGAGAGGAAGGAGGATGTCGTGGATCCTCTAAGCGACATTGTCGAGCGGACCAGCGCTTCAAAACCTGCGAGATCTCAGGCTCAACCGGCAAGGAGACTATCGCGGTTCAAGAAGACCAGGGACATTACGGATTCAGCAAGCGCTGTTCCCAAGGGACCCTTGGATTTTCGGCCAAAATTTGTAGACGAGGATCGACCACCGGCACCAACTGGCCCAGAAGGCGCCACAATTGCCGACTCTCTAGTCGAGCGGGAGTCGACAGCTGCTGCAATTCCTCCCGATGAGCTCAATGACATGATGAGCCACCAGGAAGTCGCCGATGAGTACCAACGCATGCGCAGGAAATTCATCCAGCGAGAAGGTGGGTTCCTCAGACCGGACGAAGCTCTTATCCAGCCCGTATACAACGAGGAAGATCAGGAACCCATGAGCCGATTCAAAGCTGCACGGCTCTCCCGCCAGTAGTATGGAGAGAGCATTCGACATATAATCGATAAATCTCACCATATTATTGAGTAACTCATCATTGCCTTGGGATACGTGACTCCTGGAAAAAAAAAGGACCCGTACCCCGTGTTTGCAAATTTACTCCCATAAATCAACCAACCGTAACCTTTGGGCATGCATGGATCGGAACGCTCTCATACAGAACCATCAGTGGGCTGCGGTTGTCAATCTGCTTTCCATTCCGATGCGATTCCAAGAATGATTTTCTTCGTAGCAGAAGGGTTCTCTGACGCCGTTACTCGACTTGGCAGTCTCCATGGTTCTGGCGATTCGTTAGGCCCTTTACATTTCTGGATGCTTCAGTATTTTTGCAAATATCTGGAGCATTCTGCTAGCGATACTACTTACTACCTATGTACCTTGGGTAGTTTTGACCGAGTAAATATACTGCTCTTTGATCCACATCAATTTTTCAACTCCAACAGTCAGCCAACGGTGAAACAAACATGAATGAAGTTTTGCCAACTTCTGTATGCCAACACACTAACTAATAGACCGGAACATGCCTCCCATACCCCACAACAGCAGCTCGAAAAGACAAAGGAGCGAGAGATTAACTGCAATAGAGATTGGGTTACATTGACAAGAAGTAAAAGAGAAAAAAAATCAAAAGAGTGATTCCGCCCGGGCTCGAACCGGGGACCTTTTCGGTGGTGTCAACTGAACTGTTAACGAAATGTCATAACCAACTAGACCACGGAACCCAATGCTGTTTTGCTTGGATTATTTGACACAGTCAGGAGTTTAAGAAATCTCGATGTGATTTTTTTTTAACACGGATAGAAGAATCCTTCCCTTCCTCTTGAGGTTTGGGTCGTTACCCTACCTAATAGCTACTATAGATAGGCAACACCTTACATAACATCTACAAAAGATGGCTGGCGAAGAAGCCTTGAATGGACCGAGAGATCAGGATATTGTCTCATCTATTCAATCAGGGGATTCTATCCAAGTACATAGCCCGAGATTCACTACCCTCATGTCAAAACAGAGGTCATATAGAATGAATTGGAAGTAGGCAAGTTATACGTACTGTAAAGAAACCCGTTGGTTAGTTATCCCATGATGCCGTGTTATTTCTCAAGTCTTGAAAATCCTTATTGTCTATAAAATGATTTTGATACATAGGATCCCGCCCACGCTCAGATGCTGTAGTTTACAAATCTCCCCATTAAAAAATAGAAAGAAAGAAAAAAAAAAGAAGAAAAGAAGAAGGAGAAGAACAAATGTACAGAGATGACCGATACAAAGTCCACACACACACGAGATAGAAAGGCGGGAAAAAAAAAAAAAAAAAAAAAAAAAAAAAAAAACTACCCTCCTTCATAAACAGCCGTTACAGAATTTTCATTTGCCCCTGCTGAATAGAGCGGCAATGGTGTCTGAGAATGTTGCCTGGCCTTGCGCTCGTCGCACCTCTCTCTCTTCCCTCTTAGCATCCCAAATCTTCTGGACGTTTCGCGCAACGTCTGCTTTTGCTTGCAAGTCGGCCCTCAGAGCGGCCTCCTCCGCTGCCCTCTCGTCTTCGGGCAGCTGGTCCAGCTTCTCTTTCCAATGCTTCTGAAGCTCTTCGGACGGCTTGGTGATGGCCGCCCCGGCGGTGTTGGTCTTCGGGAGCGAAGGGTCGAATGTCGGGATCAGGGTGCCGTTTTCTTTGGCCTTTTCGACCTCGGCCTCGTGCTGGAGCATCCGCTGGAACAGCGCATCGGCGTGTAGCTGGATGTCCTCGTCGACTTCTCCCGGTCGCCCTGCCACTGACCCATATCCCAATGCCCTCAAAAACCTCTGCAGCGTTCGAACGTCAGCATAGCCCCTATATGTTCTGCAACGACAACAACAACAACAACAACAACAACAACAACAACAACAACAACAACAAAAAAGAGGAGCAGTCATACGGATTGCATGGTGTAACACCTCTCGAAACGCCGCACTTGATGCCGGCACATTTGTAGCTGATCTTCCCAGCTCCCGCTTTTCATGCAGTTGATCCACTCCTCCTGCTGCAGCGCACAGTTCTCGAGCCCAGCCTTAGCGATTGCCGCCTTGCGCTCCTTGTACCCCTCCAACACTGCCATCAGCTTATCATGATCGGTCGACGTCTCTTCCTCGACTTCCGCCAGCGGCCTGTAGTTCTTCCACAGGTGCGCGTATCGCCCATCCTGGAAGAGACTTGCGCCCGGGACCGCGGCCGGCTCTGCTTTCGAGTCCGCCGCTGCTGGTGCATTCTGCCGCTGTGTTGATGTCGCTGGTTGGTTGGGGATGTATTTCACTGGAGATTCTTTTTCGAGGAATTCCCGGAGCTTGGGGTCGAGCTTGCCGAGGGGATTTGAAGCGTCGCCGCCAAAGATAGAAGGTAGCCAGCCCATGGTGAAGGGAGAGTTGAGGCCGCAGGGAGGCGACCCAGGGGGGTATCGAGATCTTTATTTGGCCCAAAGGTGGTTCTGACGTCCCTGACATTCCCCAACAGAATGCATGTCCGGGGACGGCTTTTGACAAGGAGTGCGAATATTACATAATGCGGCCGAAGTGCACTGTGTGATTTTTATGGAGCTCGGCGCATAGGTATGTCAACGTGCATTATTATTCTTTCTGCACTATTCTATAAACTATTCTATAATTTTCATTGCCGGCGGACGATGGTTTGATGACGAGGGTATACAAAAAATGATGAAGAAAATAAACAACCATCTATCTTTAATCATCCGCACAGATTACATGGTATAGGTATAGGTGAAAGTTGAATTTATATTTGAGAACTCGCCCATATAAAACACACTGGAATTGGGTTCAACATCACTTTGGTGAAAGCCCTTTTTTTGTATTGTGCGACGGTTCCATTCGCAGGCGGCGGGCGAGATTGGCAAAAATAAAAAGGAAACAAAAAAGACTTTGAAATTTGAGACGTTGGATTTTATTCATTCATCACCCGAGGGCCTTATCAAGATTTTTGCACCGTGCTCCTTAATTGGGAATCGAATTAAGCGTCGTAAACAGTCCTGAGACGTCGAGATCGTGGTCATGAATCCTTTTATTCACGATTGCGTCTACAACTCATTTTGTAAAGCAACTTCCCATGCCGACCCTCCAGCGGGGATACCTTATTTCCCCCTGATGTTTATCACGCCAAAAATGCCAGTAGAGAAACCCAACTTAGAACTTGGAGAACTTCTTGACTGCCTTGCCGGTTCGGGGCAGCACACGCAGGACGTTGAAGCGAACCTGTGAGGAAAACATGTCAGTATCAGACTATAGCACCGCAATAAGAGAGAGGGGGAAGAGAAAAAAAAACCGTACAGTCTTGCTGAGAGGCCTGCACTGGCCAACGGTAACCTGGTCACCCTCCTCAACACGGAAAGCAGGAGAAACGTGTGCGGCAAGGTTCTTGTGTCGCTTCTCGTAACGAGAGTACTTGGGGATGTAGTGCAGGTACTCTCTTCGGATAATGACGGTTCGGTGCATCTTGGTGGAAACGACGGTGCCGGTCAGGATACGGCCACGGATGGAGACGAGACCAGTGAAGGGGCACTTCTTGTCTATAACGATCCAGAGTCAGCAATTCCGGCCTCCTTGAAACGGTTTGGTGCGTATTCATCTCGTTGTTGGTTGTCGCGCTGCCCGAAGTTTTGCGTCCTGTGTGTCTTCTGCCTCCATATATTCGCTCGACTCATGCCGATTTGCCAGTTCTTCTGATCCACCCAATTCCAACCTCTGCCTCGCACGTACCGATGTAGCTGCCCTCAATGGCAGTCTTGGGGGTACGGAAACCCAGACCAACATCCTTGTACCATCGTCGTCCACCCTTGCCCGGTCTGGTGCTCTTGGTCTTGGTCTTGGAGTTTAAGAAGATGTGAGGTTGCTTCTGGAAAGCACGCTCCGACTGGACGGTCAACTCGGTCGCCCTGACATGAATGTTAGTGAAAGGAAAAATTCGTCGGAAGTTCGCGCAGCGCTGTCGTGCAAAACTGACATCTTGAATTATCCTTCTCCGGAGAGGTACCGTAACAAGAGGGCGTGTCGTAGAGGGTGGGAAAGCAACGTCGATGGTTTTGCACGGAATCGAGGAGTAGGGCAACGGCGCACTTTTTTCGGGTCACTTTCCCACCTTAGGGCTTGCAAAATTTAGATTGGCTGATTAGGCGAGCCAAATAACGGGGCCCGTGTTATCGGCACGTGATGCTCCTTTCCATCTTCGTGTGGAGAACCTGTGCAAGCGCTGCTAATTGCGAAACACGTGACTCCCCCAGAGAAGCAATCGAGTGGAGAAATTATCCAGCATTGGCTCCGCGCTGTGGTGGCTTGTTTCAAATGTGGCTTAACACGATGGAGGTTACTCAGTACCTAGGTACCTTAGCATAGCATACTGTACGTACCGTTACCCCCCCGCGAAAGTAAACAAACGCGGTTATCGGGTCCTTTTTATGATCAAAGTTGCGTGCGACTCCTGGCTTCGGATAATCGTGACAGGATCCGTGTTATCAGCAAAACATGTCTGCGTCCGGCGAAGCCACTTTGCCGGCAACGCGCCGTTCCAGGAAATCAATTGGCGTACACACAGAGCTTTCCAATATCTCGCAAAAAGAAAATGCCACAATTGATGTTGGCGGCTCGTTGGCCGCCAGTCGCAAATCACGTAGCAAGAGCATAGGTCCAGGTGGGCTGGATGCGCTCAGACAGGGGAATGGCAACAGGCGCGCGGTATGATTGCTTCTAATACGAACTCTCAGAGCATTTTCTGACCTTGCATATATATATAGTCTCTTGCCGTGCCGCCCAAGGTCCCTCGCTCGATTCTTAAACCGACGATTTCTCCGCTACCGGAAATCCCGCCACTGAGATCGCAAGCATCGAGAAAATCGGTAGGCGCGCCGGGGTTCAGCTTACCCGAAGATGAGTTAGTTGGGTCGAAAGTTGCTTTGAGGACGGAGGAAGAACAGCAGGCAGCAGCGCGCGAGAGAGAAGAACGAGAGCGACGAGATGCTCGCCGTAAATCATTGGCCAATCGAAGAGTCTCATTTGCTGCAGAAGCAACGCTTCACACCTTTCACGAAGTAGAATATATGCAAAAATCTCGAAATTTGACCGAGTCTAGGAGGAAATCAGGCTCGGGATCCAACGCCCAATTCGCTGCTGATGACCAGGGCACGAAAGGAATGGGAAGCTCTGTTGCGGGACAGAATAATATCCAAAGCCAAGATGATACAGCCACGTCGATTATATATAGCTCCGATTCTGAGCCTGCAGATGCAGTGGAAGAGATTGCCACAGATGAAGAGGAGGAGGAGGGGGAGGAGGAGGAAGAAGAAGAAAACTCGAATAGCGATTCAGACGATGGTACAATGATGAGCGTTGAGACGGAGGAAGTTACTGGTACTACCGTGGCGTCCGATCGATCTATAGATGATATAGGCGACGAGTCATCTACACTTGACGAAGCCCTGCGTATTGCCGCCCGACGTGCGGCAACCCAGCAGCTGGGGGACGAGGATTCCGACGACGGTGAAGAAATCATACCCTCGTTTGGCTGGGTTAAAAAGGCAAACCAACAACCCTTGTCTAGTGAAAGCAAGGAGGCTTCAAAATCTGCGATTGATCAACCCAGTACTGGCCGAGATGAAGACGGCACAGAAATGGACATGGACATGGACATGGATATAACCCGCGCCATGGGGAAAATCATAAAGTCATCCACCGCTGCTAAAGAAACTGATAAAGAACCGGAACAAGAGGTATCAATGGACGTAACCCGTGCATTTGGTGGTATCCTCTCGAATGATGGAAAGAGTGTCGCGCCTTCGGATTCGGGTGAGGTGGACGATGGCGCTATGGAAGAGGCCACCATGGAATTCACGACTGCGGTTGGGAGCATTCACTATCCTCAGCTACCAGAAGTCGACACCGATGACCAAAACGAAGACATGTCAATGGAGCTGACCAGTGTCATGGGAGGTCTATTGGCGCGTCGACAAAGGGAGCAGGACGAGGCTGCTCGACGCCAAACATTGAATCAAGCTTTGAATCTAGGCGCAGATGATGCCACAATGGATATGACTACCGGGTTTGGAAACATCCTTTCTGGTGCCCACCAGAGCGCGGCCAATCATGACGATGGTGATGGTGATGACGACGACGAAGCGACAACGGGTATGGATGTCACGATGGGCATGGATATAACCACAGCCATTGGCGGCATTATAAAAAATACCTCTCGAGCCTTGAGGAGGAGCTTTTTTGGGACTGAAGTGGACAAGCCGGAGAGCCCGCAACAACCCGACCCGGCAGCCGCATCGCAGCTTTCTCCTGAGAAACAAACTCCTCTTCAAAAGACTGCGCCAAGACTACCACTCGAGTCTCCCAATCCAGAATTGCAAGCCGTTCAGGAGAACCTGCCTCAGGAGAACCTGCCTCAGGAGGCTACGCCTCGAGCACAAAAGGAGCTCTTGATTGATTTTTCAACAACTCCGTCGACGCCAAAACCGTCGACGACGCCAAAATCATCCACAAGGCCGACATCATTCAGGACGCCCCAGCAGGCTTCATCGTCGGCAAAGGCACGGACGCCAACATTACAGAACCGGGTCCTTCGATCTGCATCTAGAAGATCTCTATCGCAGAATGCAAGTCGAACGCCCTCACCGGTGGCGTCGGCTCAGAAGAGCGCCACAAGGTCGACACAGCGGGACGACTCTACCCCTCGGCGACTTTCTGGAGTCGGTGCAGACAGAAATGGTCTGGGATCGCCTCAAGTCGCCGCTATTTTTGATCGTCGAGAGTCTCTAAGCGATTCAGCGAGCAAGTTCGTTCCAGGAAAGCGTCTTGTTGCTTTTAGCGACCCTAAAGACTTGGGAGATGAGGGTCACGAATACCAACAGCAGGAAAGCGATGAAGGAAGCCTGCCGAAACTTGGCGGGCGCGAATTGCCAAAAGACAGAGACGCTACGCTCAATCTTAGAGAGATGATTGATAGCATGAGCCCCAAACGGAATCCACTGAGAGGCCGGAAAAGTCTCCACGTTGGCAGCGCCAAGGGTCTTTTGGGTAAACGACCAGCCGAATTGGATGAGGAAGCAGAAGCAGAAGAAAACGATGGCATAAAGAGGCTGAAGGGACATCAGGGCAGCCCTGTCAAGAATGTGAAACTTCAGCAGCCACCCTCAAAGGAAGAGACCACTGGAAGGCTCAGGAGGTCAACTCGGCTCAGCTTCGACTTTGTCGGGAAGACGTCTCAGTCAGCTTTCCCATCCCCCTCGAAGAAAGGCGATCACAGCAGTGCTCTGCGAAGCCAGAAGTTTCTTGGGGCGGCAAGGGACAATCAAACGGTTCACGATGTCCAAATTCACCAACCTTTGGGGCAGCATAATGAGTTACAATTTCTGGAAGCAGTTGATGAAGATCAAATGCACCTTCAGGACTTCCTGAATCTAACCTCAATTCGTTTCATGGAGCTTACAACGACGAAGAGACGCCACACAATTGCTCCGAGGATGTCTCAGAGTGGCACTCTGCAGGATGGCGAGGATGACCGGTCTCTGGAGCGGTGCGTTGTGGCTGGCGCCTGCACCGTGCCAATGTTGGAACTGTACCAACATTCCTGTCGAGAGCTGAAGAAGTATATCTCCGAGGGACGAAGAATAGTAAAAGAGATTGAAACCGAGACGTTTGAGGACAATCCCCCGCTGTTCCGAGAGTACTTATCTGCTACTCCCGACGTCAAGGCGTTGATGGATAATCAGTTTAAGAACGTCAGGACCCATGCTCGTCACCTTAGCAAGGCGATGTGGTACGAATGGAGGATGAAGCTTCAGGACGGATTGAAGGAGGGCATTGTCAGCATCTCTGATGGCATGAAGGACGACCTTAGGATCCTTGAAGAGCAAGAAGGCCTTTTGAAAGCCGTGATGCCCAATCTCGTGAGCCGACATGAATCGTTGCTGGAAGAAAGCAGTAACCTTGAGCTGGCTGCCAGAGAATTAGCCGACTGTGATCCTGCTGAGCTCCAAGCTACTCGAGAAGAGTTGACTAGTCTTGACGACGATATTGCTCAGAAAAAGAAGCTTATTGCCAAGCTTCGACAGGAGTTTGAAGCTTCAGAGGCTGACGTGGAGGAGCTGGCGGCGCGGAAAGCGCAATGCCTTGCAGAAATCGAAGAGTCCGAACGAATCAGAGAAGAGTGCCGTGGCTGGACCAGCACCGAGGTTGATAATCTCAAAGGTATGCGTTTCCACACCCAGCCGTGAAACTCGAGGCAGCTAACATCAGTCACAGCGCGGGTAGAGGCCATCGAAAGGGAGCACGGATGGGCCGTAACGGGAATCTCGGGGCCGACGCTCTCGATGACCTACAAACGAGAGATTGAGCTCGTCCTGGACATTACGTCTTTCCAGCCTCAGCAGCCGAATTCACGCATAGATCTGTGGTATATTGCCGACAGCCGCGAGGTCAACCCTCTGCCGAAGACGGTGGAAAAGGAATTCCTTCTGCAGTGCATACGTGACCACATTCGAGCCATGTCGCAGGGGCGCACGGCGCTGTCCCATCTCCTGAACGTTGTACGGGCTGCGTGGGACAAGTCCAATTGGATCTCCCGCGAAGTCAAGCGCATCAATGTAACGTTTCCAACAAAGGTTTCCAAGACATCCGACTCCAGCATCGCTGTTGCTAGTTCCCTTCTCTTGGCACCTTTGGAAACGAGAGTAGAGGTGGCATTCAACCTCAAAGGGTCCAGCGGGCCGGAGGGGGTGAATGTTGACGTTTCCACAGACGCCAGCGTGATATATGGGGAACAGTTCAATGTGGGTAAAGTCGGGGATTTTCTGGCTACAAGGATTGGGAAAAGCGTCGGGGCCGAGGGCGAGCGGTGGAGCGATGTAGTGGTCGAACTTTATGAGAAGCTCATTGCCCGGGGGACGAAGCAGTAGCTGTCGACTTGACGCTGTAATGACTCATGATGGACTGGGTATATATATATATATATGTATGGTTGGTTGATTGGTTGGATCGAATAGGCGTTGTTGGGCATAAAGATACCTTGGGCTGATGCTCTATAGTCGCATTATCATGGATAGATATGGAATTTTATTTTCTTCTTTTTGGTGTTCTTCCTGAAGCATTTGAACGACTTATTCCCCGTCTCGAGACTTGCGAGTACATGTAACATGGTATCTTAGTTCAGTACCTACTAGGTACCTTAAAGTTTTTTTTAAAGACCTAGAGTACCGTTACTAAGGTATGTAGATCAACCTACGAGTAACAAGTGCGTGTATCAAGCAACAAGTGCGTGTATCAAGCACGATTGATTATTCTACGCATCTATAGAGACGCCACTATGCGGATTCTTTAGCTACCTAGTAGATATGGGCTTGCGATTCGAGGGAATGAATGGGTGCTTCTAATATAGCAAGCAGCCAGAACAGCGCTTGGACTGCACACGGAGTTTTAGCGAAATTTACCCACAGCAAAGCCAGCTCTGCTGCCAGCTCCAATGATCGACCCTCCTCCACTGATTCTCCTTTTTTTTTTTTTTTTTTTTTTTTTTCCCTTTCTCTTTTCCCTTTTACCTTTTACCTAATATCTCAAGGTTTCGACGATTTGACATCATCTCTGAGGCTGTTGGTTTTCTCATTCATCTCCGGATATCGGCGGCCCAGCCTCGCTAGTGAGAGTAGTTTCCCAAATTGGCAAACGTGCGAACTGGGGGCGTTACCTTAAAATATTTAAGACTCCTCGCTGGCCGTTCATCGTTCCTCAGAGGAGAGACAAACTCAGCTTTTTCTTTCTTTCTTTCTTCTACTTTTTTTTTTTTATCTTTGCAAGTTGGTCTCGGCGTTTCTACTAGAGGGACATTTTGTGTGTTTTTCTTCTTCTTTCTTCTTCTTCTCCTATTTCCCCCCCCCCCATCATGGCATCATTCATTCGGTGGTAAGTTTGCTATACGCTTAGCGGCGATCTTTCTCTTACTTGGAGAGGCTGGTTTCAACTCTGACCATCAGAAAAGGTACAATGGAAGGCTCGCAGCCCGTCCTCTGCTCACTCAGGGCGTGACGACGGCCGTTCTGTTCGCAACCGGCGATCTCACCGCTCAGCAGCTTGTTGAGAAAAAGGGCCTGAAGAACCACGATGTCTCGCGAACAGGGCGCATGGCGCTCTACGGTGGATGTGAGTTTTATCTTGCTGCCTAAAACCCACCACCTCCTTTTTCTTTCACAAACCGGCACCAAGGCAGATCCATTTTTTTTCTTTTTTCTTTTCTTTTTTTTTTTAACCCAACGATTGCAGGTGTTTTTGGGCCTGTTGCCACCACCTGGCTGGGTTTCCTAGCTCGTCGCGTTACTTTCAGGAATGTTCGTATAGAGACGCTGGCGCGTGTGGCGGCCGACCAGACGCTCTTTGCCCCCGTCATGATTGGAGCCTTCCTTGGCAGCATGGCCACCATGGAGGGCAAAAGCCCCAAGGAGCGTATCGACACGACCTGGTGGCCGGCTCTCAAGGCCAACTGGATGCTCTGGCCGTTTGTCCAATTCATCAACTTCACATTCCTGCCTCTGCAGTATCGTCTCTTGTTTGCGAATGTCATATCCATCGGTTGGAACAGCTACCTGAGCTGGGTGAACAGTAGGGGCGACAAGGACCATGAATTGATTGCCGCCCCGGCTACCTAAGCTGCCCTCTTTTGGTTTTTTGTTTATTCAATTTTTGCTCTTCATGTCCTTTTCAGTTTACCCGGGTATCTGCGCTAGAAGGAGGGGGGGAATTACAAGATAGAAGGCTCTATAGAGATGATTCAGAATTGTGGCGATAGGTGCTACTGGTTCGTGCAGAGTACCATTTTTTTGTCGTATCTCACGATAATCGTAATGCATTATCGACGACAATGTGCATTTTCACCTGTGCTTTTTTTTTTTTTTTTTTTTGGCTCATGTTATCTTCGCAGCCTCGCAATACTCCCCGGGCCACTTCAATATGCACACTGGCAGAGCAGGCTGAGATAGTCAGTATACATACAGGCTGTACATAGTAACAACCCCCTGTAGGTTGCTGACGTTGATGCGGTCTGGTGATCGGGTCCGATGATGGGGTTTTAGATAAGCACCTTTATTCAGGGGATTTCATGAGGCCCGAGCCGATAAAAGGGCGGGTTTCAGGGGGCGCGCAATCCGTTCCGATCCCAAACGCCTCCCTTTCAAAGATAGTCAGCCGAGATATATATATGCCTTTGTCTAATAAATCCCCGGATTCTGGCGTTGTCGCAGGCTTTTTTTTTTTTTTTTTTTTTTTTTATATCATTTTTGCACGGGATCTGATAAGAACAAAAGATCGGAATCAGCCGATAAGCGCAGGGCTTACTCACGCTGCTGCTCCCTCAGGCCACAGAGGGCTTAGTGTCCGCTGACTCATCCCTCTTTTGGCCGCTCGTTCGGTAAAACGATTTGCAAGGCGGCAAAGTCCGGGCTTTGACGAGACACAATCGACATCGCCAGGTTCAGCCTCAGCGCTCGAATCGAACCCCTTCTTCTCTTCGCTTTCCACCCACTACTTGCCCCAGCGCACCGAGTCTGGCAACGCGATGCTTCCTCTGTCGGTGCGGCGTGCGGTGGCCTCTACTCCTCAGGGAGCGGGTGGGCTCACTTCTCTCGCTGCGTCGGCCCCAAAGGTCGCAGCCTCGAGCTTCATCCTGCATTCCCCCCAGCGGCGGTTCTCCTCCTCGAAGCCCTCAAGATCCGACGAGCCCAATGACGTTGCGCCCGGCCAGTCGGTACCGGCGTCGGCGTCGTCTCGCGGAGAGAACAAAGGCAGCAGGAAACGAAAGGCCAAGGAATCATCCGACCGAAACGCGGCTTTCAAGAAACTGCCCAGTGTTCCCAGCACCCACCACATGTCTCAAGAAGGTGAGTGTGTCGAAGATGTTTTATTTATTTATTTATTCATTTATCCATTTTGCTGAG
Organism: Trichoderma cornu-damae; assembly: GCA_020631695.1. NCBI lineage: Eukaryota > Fungi > Ascomycota > Sordariomycetes > Hypocreales > Hypocreaceae > Trichoderma > Trichoderma cornu-damae. Next base: position 3,563,141 of record CM036088.1, read on the forward strand.
AAATCCCCATTACTGACACGAGTTTTCCAGCTCTGAGCTTATCGAGCTTTTTCTCCCTCCACCGTCCCATTTCCATCACACAGACCATGCCCAGGACTGTTACAGACGAGCATTTCGCATCCATCTTTGCCCCTCGATCAAAGGCGAACAGGATACGAGATACCGTGTCTACGCTTTCTGACACCATCGACCAGCTAGAAGGCCCCATGGCTGAGGTGACAATAGGGGGTCAAGACCAAGGGGCTAGCGACGGCATGCACAGAGTTGATGTGAAGAATCCCGACGGAACCGAGTCGAGCATCTATCTCCAAGTAGATACCATGTCTGGAGAGTTCTTGCCCTTCCGCCCCCCTCCGCTACCCGAGGCGCAGCAGGGCGCTGAGGCCGACAGGGTTGCTGCTGAGGCTGAGGCATTAGAGGAGGCGGCCCACCACAGGGTGTACAAGGCCATGTTCACCATCGAGGAGTCAACAGAGCCAGATGGTCAAATTAGAATTGTTGCTCACAGCCCTCGGATTATTCAGGATGGACAGCCCAGAAGCTTCTTAGAGCGTCTGGCTCTCCGCCAACTGCGGTTTGACCAAACTCGCGGTCACCGTGACCTCTATGCCATCAGCGTCAAGCGGCAACGAAAACTCAGGATGAAGAAGAAGAAGTATAAGAAGTTGATGAAGAAAACCATAAACCTGCGTCGCAAGCTGGATCGAACATGAGGGGCTGCGCTTGGGTTGTGTAGACATTTAACATTTGTCCCCCCCCCCCCCCAACATTGCGTTGGGATTTGAAAGGTTCTTGGGTTGGTGTCCGGCCTGGCGGTTGACGTTTTCTTTTGTCAACCATGAGTTACGCATCGCGCTCCTGAGACTTTTTCTCTTCCATAGACTCTCGAAGATAATAGTTGTCATTTGCCATGGTGCATGACTGGGACACGGTCTTTTCCTGTTAGATCGATGCATGTAAATTAGTATGAATAAGATGAACATGTAGTAATGGATTTCGGTAATGTTTACAGATGATTTTTCACTGTTGCTTTTTTCCATTATCTGGCTGAAGACCTTTTGTCTGTTAAGACATTAAAATCCTATTGGGATATTGCTCTCACGATCGATTTAGCTATCTCGGAAATTCAGCCCGAGTACTGCTGGGAATTCTTGATGTAAGGCTTGACTAAAAATTATTTGCTCATTGATTGGAATATAAAAGGACCTTTTAACATTCTCGGCTGCTAAATCTATTTGTATAAGTTGAGCTTTTGCTTAAAATCTGATAGGAGTACGTATCAGCTACATACATAAACCTTCTCGGTCAACGCCTCGGTGAAAGGTTCGGTCAGGCCTTATAGCAGCGCTGCCAATGGCTTCCACCGCCCGGCAGAATTCAGCTCCACCGCCAAATTTTCGGATTTTTTTTTTTGGCCGGCACTTGTACTTTGTAATGAAAGAGGTCCCGCATTAAACTGTCTGAAGCAAGCACTTCTTGCGCAAATCCTTTATCACAGACCATTGGCTGTGACAAAGCGTTCGCCAAGATGCAGCGCAAGCAAGTGTAAGTGACTCATTAACAAAAAAAAAAAAAGGTGATACATGCTATCGTGATATAGCTAACACGCTTGGTAGAGACGAGCGCATTGGCGCGCTCATTCGGAACGGACTGCAGGAGAAGAAGAGAAGCTTTTTCGTCGTGGTCGGAGACCAAGCCAAAGATGTGATTGTGCGGCTTCACTACATCATGTCCATGGTAGACATTAAGCAGAACAAGTCCGTCTTGTGGGCCTACAAGAAGAAGCTGCTGGGATTCACAAGGTAAAAAACAAAAAAAAAAATGTTGCTTGAAAATGAAATACCTGTTGGCCGAGCCTGGTATCTGATCAGTAAATATCCGCAGTCACCGAAAGAAGCGAGAAGACAAAATCAAGAAGGAAATCAGACGCGGCATCCGAGAAGCAAACTCCGAGGACCCATTCGAACTTTTTGTCTCTCTACACAACATCCGCTACACCTACTACAAAGAGACGGACAAAATCTTGGGCAACACATATGGCATGTGCATTCTACAGGATTTCGAGGCCATCACACCGAATATTCTGGCTAGGACAATAGAGACCGTTGAGGGTGGCGGTTTGGTGATTATGCTGCTCAAGGGAATGAACAGCTTGAGACAGCTGTACAACCTGTCTATGGACGCCCACTCAAAATACCGGACGGAAGCGCATGATGACGTTGTAGCGAGGTTCAACGAGCGTTTTCTGCTGTCGCTGGGAGGCTGCGACTCTTGCCTGGTCATCGACGACGAGTTAAATGTTCTCCCCATCTCTGGCGGCAAGAATGTCAGGGCTCTCCCGCCTCCGGATCCCGATCAGTCCAAGGGCCCACAGTTGCTGGAGTTGGAGTCTATAAAGGACGAGCATCAGGAGCGGCAGCCGGTCGGATCTTTGATCAACCTGGCAAGGACCGTGGATCAAGCAAAGGCCCTGTTGACGTTTACCGATGCAATTGCCGAGAAGACGCTGCGAAGCACCGTTGCGTTGACAGCCGCCAGAGGACGAGGAAAGTCGGCTGCTATGGGAGTTGCCGTAGCTGCCGCGGTGGCATACGGATACAGCAATATTTTCATCACATCGCCTTCCCCGGAAAACTTGAAAACGCTGTTCGAGTTTGTCTTCAAGGGCTTTGACGCTCTCGGCTATGCCGATCATGCGGATTACTCCATCATCCAAAGCACGAATCCGGATTTCAACAAAGCTATTGTTCGTGTCAACATCCACCGGCAACACAGGCAGACGATCCAGTACATTCGCCCTCAAGATGCCCACGTGCTTGGCCAAGCCGAGTTGGTCGTCATCGACGAAGCGGCCGCTATTCCCCTGCCTCTTGTTCGAAAACTAATGGGGCCCTACTTGGTCTTCATGGCGTCCACCATCAACGGATATGAGGGTACTGGCCGCTCACTGTCGCTGAAGCTCATCAAGCAGCTGCGAGAACAATCCCGGCTGACCTCAACGGATGAGGACACTCAGGTTGCCGACCGATCCACTGGAAGGGTTTCAAAAGCAGAGGAATTCCAAGCCAGTCGGAAGCTGCGCGAGATCACCCTTGCAGAGCCCATCCGATATGCTCAGGGTGATTCGGTGGAAGGGTGGCTGAATAAGCTTCTCTGTCTGGATGCAACTTTGCCGAAGTCAAAGGCAAACGCCAACGGCTGTCCCGATCCGTCTCAGTGCGAGCTCCTCAATGTCAACCGCGACACACTCTTCTCGTTCCATCCGATCCCCGAAGCATTTCTGCAACAGATGGTGGCGCTTTACGTCGCCAGCCACTACAAGAACTCTCCCGACGACCTGCAGCTGATGAGCGATGCCCCGGCACACCAGCTGTTTGTCCTCACGGCCCCTACATCAGAAAACAGCGGCAGGCTCCCCGAGCCCCTGTGCGTTATTCAGGTAGCCCTGGAAGGAAAAATTAGCCGCCAGAGCGTGATCAATAGCTTGAGCCGGGGAGAGAGGCCGCATGGCGACCTAATCCCTTGGCTTGTTAGCCAGCAATTCCAGGATGAAGAGTTTGCCTCTCTCTCTGGTGCTCGAGTCGTTCGCATCGCGACCAATCCCGCCTACATGTCCATGGGATATGGAAAGAGGGCAATGGAACTCCTCGTCGATTACTACGAAGGCCGGTTTGCCAATCTGTCTGAGGATGACGACCAAGCCGTGGAGGACAAGGCCGCTCGGGTGACAGATGCCGAGCTGGCTAAGCAGTCTCTGTTGGAAGAAAAAATTTCCGTCAGGGACGACAAACACATGGCTCCCCTATTTGCAAAGTTGTGGGAAAAGAAGCCGGAGCGACTTGACTACATTGGTGTCAGTTACGGCATGACGAAAGAGCTGCACAAGTTCTGGAAGCGCTCCTCCTTTTCGCCTGTCTACCTTCGACAGACGGCTAACGATCTAACCGGTGAGCATACTTGCGTCATGCTTCGACCTCTCGACGGCAGCGGCGACAAGACGTGGCTCGGCGCGTTTTCCAGAGATTTCCAGAAAAGGTTCCTGTCCTTGTTATCTTACCAGTTCCGGACCTTTTCTGCCGTCACCGCGCTCAGCATCGACGAGTCAGCGAATACCGGCGCACAGCTTGACGCCACTCCGCCGTCCTCTCTGACCAAGACTGAGTTGGATAGGCTCATGTCGCCCTTTGACCTGAAGCGGTTGGAATCTTACGCGAACAACATGCTTGACTACCATGTTATCTTGGATCTGATGCCCACGATTGCGAACCTGTATTTCACGGGCAAATTGAAGACCGATGTCCGCCTTACGGGAGTGCAGCAATCCATTCTTCTCGCCATCGGGCTGCAGCGCAAGGATGTGGACGAGGTTGCCCAAGAGCTCAACCTTCCGTCCTCGCAGCTCCTCGCCATGTTCATCAAGATTCTTCGCAAGATTACGACGCATTTCGGATCTCTGGTCACAGCAGCGGTCGACGCCGAGCTCCCCAGGGCCGAAAATATTGGCGTCAGCCGGGAGAACGCCAGTGGCGCCCATGATGACGAGATTGTGGATAATCGATTCGTTCGCCTCGACACGGCCCTCGAAGATGAACTCGAGGAAGGAGGCGACGAAGTCCTCAAGGCTCTAAGACAGAAGCAGAGAGAGATGATTGACTCTCTGCCCCTGGATCAGTAAGCAGCCCCCTGGCCTCTCCATAATTTTCAAAGCAAGATTGTTTCTCGCCACTAACAACGTGCTGTCTACAGATACGAAATAGATGGTGACGCGCCAGCTTGGCAAGAAGCAGAACGACAAGTAGACAGCGCTGCCAAAGACGGCAAGTCTAGCGTTGTAGTGAGCGTCAAGACGGCCAAGCAGAAGAGAAAAGCGGGACAGACAGCATCGGAAATCTACGACCAGGAATTGGGCGACAACTCCCGGAAGAAGGCCAAGAAGGGGAAGAAGAGTAAATAAAGCATGAACTGTACAAAGAGTAAAAAAACCAAAAACCAAAAAAACCAAGGTCTAATTAGGTATTGGGCGTGGCGTTGCGGATTAGACTGCTATTATTTCCAAATTACTACAAGGCCAATATCCGATAATTCCCGTCTGGCATTTGACGGGAACTTTGACCCCAGATTCTGTCTTATCAAGAAATCCGATTCATACTTCTCCAGTCTACTTTACTTTCCTCTCCATACCGCCAAACAGTCGCGATGTGTGTTGAGGTTTATTTTTATTTTTATTTTTATTTTTTTTTTCTGAAAAAACTACGGGCACACGGGTGTGGGAAATGGATTTTTACGAGCCGGTACTGTGAATCAAAGCAGTCGCGCATAAAGAGACGCGGGTGGTCTTGTTATGCTCACGCATCTTGTCCCGAGTTCCATGAGGGATGTTATTCTTGGTATATAAAGTATATAAACCAAAGGATCTAGCGAGTCTTTGCAATGCTCTTGGTGAACGAATTGAGTGCGAAGAACCGAGAACATGGCAGGCAACCAATGTGTGTTTCGGGGGCAGAGAGGGTATCCCCGGGGTTGTATGATGTTCGCGGTGGGATCCAATTTGGGCATCACAGTTTCTTGTCTACGGAGTGCCATGTATCGTATCTGATGCGTAAATAGAGAGATCAATTGAAAGGGAGTAGCAGCAGCAGCAGCAGTAGCAGCAGCAGCAGTGGTAATAGTGTGTGCATGTGAACAATGGGATTATCAACGGTACCATTGATGAAACGCTTTATAGCACGTATTCCAATGCCATATTTGCCCTGCAAGCATCCTGCGTATATACTATAATGAATTCTATACTGCCTCAAGTTTGCATGACTGAATGCTCGGCATACTCGGCATAGGATAGTGCAATGGAGCCTCAAGGCTGCAGATATTGAATAGTCTAAAGGAGAGAGAAGAAGAAAAAATTTTCTACAAAGAGGCGAAAATGGAATCTCGCCAAAAAGGCAACCCCGGCTAGCAAAGCGTGGGGGAGACCAGCTGACAGACAGCAAAACAACGCATCTTTCACCGTATGTGTGTGTGTGTGTGTGTGTGTGTGTGTGTGTGTGCGCTCCGTACATGTCAGCCAAATAGTGCTATATTTTTTTTTTCTTTGTGAAGAGTCCTTCCGGGTTAGAAATCGTATGAGAATGAGAAGAAGAAGAAAGTAGATGCATGCAACTATCTGTAAAGGGGGGGGATTTGACACGTCGACCATTGTCTGACATAAAATCAAGCAGCGCCCAGAGAAAGCAGGTTTTGATCCTGTGGACCAAAATAAATAACTTAAATAAATGAATGAGTAAATAAATAAATAAAATAAATAAACGAGTAAATAAATAAATAAAATAAAATAGCCGCAATGCAGCAAGGATGGCCCTGTTCGACGGCAGGTACCTACTTGCATGTATTTCATCCCCAGCAGCATGACCGGATTTGTGTGGCCTTTGAGAGTCTTGGCGTCTCACACCGACCCGGTTCTCGGTTGGGGAAATAAATAAATAAATAAATAAATAAATAAATAAATAAATAAATAAATAAATAAATAAATAAAAAGGTTCTCTCTCTCGGAGCGAAACATGTCCGAATATGTATGTCTCGTCTCTGTGTTGACCGTTCTTTCGGGAGAGACAGGACAAGGGAGGGGGGGGGGGCTGAACACTAAGCAGCAGCACAGGCAATGGATAGGCAATCAAGCCTTTCAATCAACAAGCCGAAAACTTGGCCTAATAATGGCGAGGAATACATACTAGCTAACACTATTGAGAGGGTCCTCAGGCGGCTCCCCCGGATCCCCCGGATCCCCACGTCGTTGTCCTCTCTATAGGTACTGGGGCACTAGTACCATGTATGTATTCATTGTAGTAGTAGTAGTAGTACTAGGTAGTAGTATGGAGTAGTATTGCCATTGCTGCTGCTCCCGTGCTCCGTGCCCTGTACTCCGGGATACGATGCTCCTTATTGATTCATGGAAGAAATGCCAGTCAGTCAGCAAGGGGAGGGAGGGAGGGAGGGAGGGAGAGGGGTTGGCCGTAGCGTTGGGTCTTCTCTTGGCACATGATGCCCGTTTATGTGGCAGGTTTTACGCTCGAGTTGCACAAAAGAGGAGCACAAGGCGAAGAAAGAGGCGATTTGTTCCGGGCGGGCATGACTCTGCACACAAATGGAATGGCCACGGCGGCGTCCTCTCCACTTGATTCATTCTCTTGTCTTGTTAGAAGAGGCTTTGTTTGTTTGATTGGAGCCCAGGCCGGGCTAATATGCCGTGAAAGAATGAATGCGTGGAGGGTTTTGATGATGGGAATGGGGGTCACGATTGGGGGTCACGATTGGGGGGGTTCCTATTTGGGGCAACATACCATATCAGTACTAAGGTAAGGAAGGGTAGGTAAAATTTTGATAACCTTGGGCTTCTCATTCTCCTCCTCCTACTCCTCCTCCTTCACCTGCACGGGGGTCACCACCGCCACCCGTTCCTGGAAAATGGGCCATGTTTTGATTATAGGGCAAGCAAGAAAGCAAAGCAAAGGGGAAAACAAGAAAAATAAATTAAAATAAATAAATAAATTAAATTAAAAAAAATGGCACGAACTGGTCAAAAAAAAAGGGCGTCTGCGCTGCGTGGGAGCCCTTTCATCCCCCATCCAACGACGGATCTTGTCGAAGCGAAAAAAAAAAAAAAGAAAAGAAGCAAATGGACGACTTTCGAGGCGCTTGCTAGAATGGGGTAATTCTCGAAACCGCTTCGACCAGATATAATCCCCTCCCGTGTCTTCTTTGTACGAGCAACAAGCAAAAACGAGGACGGGCAACTTGCTCTGGCTCGCGCCATGTCAAGTACGTGTTCTCGCTCGTGTTCTTTCCTCTCTCCTCTCCTCGCTCTACCTTGTCCTCGTCCTCTCCCTTCCCCCTTTTTTTTTGTTTTCGTATGCTAGATGCTAGACGCTGGATGCTAGACGCTGGATGCTGGATGCTGAGATGCCTGTGCCTTTGAGCTGACATTTCTGCTCAGCAAAACATTTCGCCAACGAGCCCCTTGCTCTCGTCAATGCCGCCCTCCGCTCGGCCACCTACACCAACCCCTCCATCGCCTTGGACGCCGCGCAAAAGACCGTCTTCCTTCGCGATGCGGCTTCCCAGCCTACCGTTGCCTTGATCTCGGGAGGAGGCTCCGGCCACGAGCCCTCCTTTGCGGGCTTTGTCGGCAAGGGATTTTTAACGGCCGCTGTGGCCGGCTCCGTCTTTGCCTCCCCTTCTGCCGAGCAGGTCTTTCGCGCCATTCGCCGCGTGGGCGCAGAGCAGCCGCAGCGGGGCGTTTTGGTCATCATTATGAACTACACTGGCGATATGCTGCATTTTGGTATGGCGGTAGAGAAAGCTCGCGCCGAGGGCATCAAGACGGAGCTCTTGGTTGTCGGAGACGATGTTGGCGTCGGTAGGAAGCGCGGAGGCCGAATTGGTAGGAGAGGCCTAGCAGGAACAGTTTTGGTGCAGAAGATTGCATCTGCCGCCGCTGCTCAGGGGTAAGTCTACAGTATTCATTCTCCCGTTGGAGCCTTGCTTCTGACCGGCCTCTTTTCTTCTTTTCCTTTCCCTCCCCTTCTCCCCTTTTTCTCCCCTTTCACCTTGGGAACAGCCAATCCCTCGAGCGTGTCTCCCAAATCGCCAGCCTTGCCTCTGAGAATCTCGCCACCGTTGGCGCTTCGCTAGCTCATGTCCACGTCCCCGGTCGAGAGATGACTCCCGACGAGCTCGGCGACGACATTGAAATCGGCATGGGCATTCACAACGAAGAGGGCTTCGGCCGCGTAAAGACGACCTTGAAGGGGCTGGTCGAGACCATGCTGAAGCAGCTCCTCGATCTATCAGACAGCGATCGCGCCTACATCAACGTCCCGGCAGGAGAAGAGGTTGTCGTCCTGGTAAACAACCTCGGCGGAATCAGCCCTCTGGAGCTCGGCGCCATCACCGCCGAGGTTGTTGACCAGCTCGATGCCTCTTACAAGATCAAGCCGTCGAGGCTGCTCAGCGGCACATACATGACTAGCTTGAACGGCCTTGGCTTCAGCATCACCATTCTCAAGGTGACGGATAGTGCAATCTTGCCTTTGATCGATGCTCCCGCCGATGCGGCTGGCTGGTCACCCGCTGTTCGGCTCTCAAGAGCCTCATTGCTGCCGAGCCGCAAGTGACCAGATTCGATACCATTGTCGGCGACGGCGACTGTGGACTCTGTCTCAAGACCGGTGCCGAAGCCGTACTCGAGCATCTGGAAAGCGTCGTCTCCTCGTCAGGGCAGCAGCTTGACGCGGTGCGTGTCGTCCGAAACATTGCCCAAGTGGTAGAGTCCAGCATGGACGGCACTTCGGGCGCGCTCTACGCCATATTCGTCAACGCCCTCGCGACAGGCCTTCACGGCCAGGCCAGCGGCCAAAGGGCTCTCGTCACCCCGCAGGTTTGGGCGGCGGCGCTCAGGGCGGCGCTCAAGAGCTTGGCCAAGTACACCCCTGCCCAGCCGGGCGACCGTACGGTGGTGGACGCGCTCGTGCCGTTCGTCGACACGCTGACCGAGACGCTGGACGTTCGGAAGGCCGTCGAGGCCGCGAGGAGAGGTTCGGATTCAACAAGGGGCATGGAAGCCGGCCTGGGGCGATCGGTCTATGTCAATTCCGAGGGCTGGAGTGAATGCCCCGATCCTGGTGCATATGGCCTGGCCAAGCTGCTGGAAGGTTTGTTGGATATCCCAAACTAGTAATTAATGTAGGGTCCGTAATCCATCCGAGTAGGTAGTTGTCTTTATATATATATATATATATATATACACATATATGTATGTATACACATTGTCTTTTATATATGTATATTATACTTGTTGACTTTTTCTTTTCTTTTGCAACACACGTATTGTATTCTATAAACACAAGAGAATACCAGGCTAACAACAAAGTCATACATGATTAATCTAAAAAAATCAAAAATCAAAAATCAAAAATCAAAAATCAAAAATCAAAAAAAAATCTTGCTGTTTTTGCCCTTTTTGCCTCTTGAACCAGGGCGTAACATGGGGGAAAATACCCGACCGAGGTAGGCAGAGGTAATGAATGAATGGTCTTGTCTTATTATTTTCTAGCTGCCCGACCTTTTTTTTTTCCTCCCCAAAGATATACACAATCTCGCACCCTCCCCCCTCTCGCCAAGATTTTGCCAAGAGCGCGGCTTGTGTGTAGGCTCGGGGCCATGATAATAACATGGTTGAGAAAAAAGAAAATTGAAATAAAATAAAAATAAAATAAAAAAGAAAAGGCAAAATACCCATTTGGCGGCTCATTTGTCCCGTGTATCGTAGTCCCAAGTCGTGTGTGCTGGATGCTCTACTCTCAGCTGAGCCCGCGCTCCCTTCATACAATGAATGGCCATGCCCGTCAGCTCAAGGGGGCTTTCGTTCCCCCCCAGCAAACAAACAAAACAAAAACAAAGGGAGAAAGAAGAAAAGCGCAGGACCGGGGGTGGATCTGGGGGCTTTGGGTCGCCGCCAAAAGAAAAAGGCGAGGCCTCTCCACAAAGTCATGCTCGCTCGCTCGCTTGTGCTTCTTGTCAGACAAAGACTTTCGATTCCCCCACGCCCCCCCACCAACAAAAGTCATTCCAACATTCGTTCGCCGTTCTTTATTATAATTAGCCGTTCTGCCCCAAGTTTGTTATGCATCGGCGTAGTGGAGATGGGCTCAAAAAGTTTTTTTCAAGCAGCTAGACTGGACTAGTTAAGTGCCTTTGAGCTTCTTCTCCGCCTCAGCCAGCTCGGAAAATTCCTCCATCTGCGCCTCCAAGGCCCTGCCCTCCAGAAACGCGCAGGGCCTCCGCGGGTCGCCGCCGTAGCTGTGGTATCGCCGCAGCGCGGCCTTTACAGAGACAAAGCCGCCCTTGATGGCGGCCCAGTCACCGCGGGCGACAATCCCCTGCAGCGAGGTCGCTTCTTCCGTCCTACCCTCTCTCCATAGGCGCATGACTTCGGCGCACGCCTTTGGGGCCACATTGGCCAATCCGGCGATCACGCCGTGTCCGCCCACGGCCAGGGTCTGGATGGCAAAGTCGGCGCTGCCGCCAAAGGTCCTGAATGCCGTCCCGCGTGTGCCAGCGACTACGCGAGCCAGTTTGCCCGTGTTGCCGCACGTCAGCTTGACGCCGACAATGTTGGGATGCTCGGCCAGAGCCAAGATGGTATCCGAGCTGAGATCTAGCCCGCTGCACGCCCCGGGGAAGTTGTATATGAGCAGGGGGATTGGGCTGGCATCGGCCACTGCCTTGAAGTGATTCACGATGAGGGCCGTTGGCAGCAGGCTGCCGTAATACGCCGGCGGAAGGACGAGAGCGTGTGTGCCGCCGGACTCGGCAGCCTCGCGACACAGCTGTACCGTCTCCCGTGTAGACTGGCTGCCGCACCCGACGATCAGCGGCATGCCGCTTTGGCCGGCAGCGTCAATGGTCGAACGAGTGATGCGGTTGACGAGCTGTCGCTCGGCGTGGTCGAGATGGACGGCTTCACCGTTGGAGCCGTGGGTCACGATGCCTGTGACGCCAGCTTCCACCAGGCGTTTGGCATGTCTTGCCGTCGTCTCCTCATCGATGGTGTCCTCGGGAGTGAAGAATGCCACGGTGGGCACGTATAAACCGGGTGCCAAAGGTGCGATTGGTTCATGTGTTGAGCCGCTGTGGTTGGAGAAGCTATTGGACTCGGCAGAGGCCGTCATTGCAGCGGACGTGAAACGTGAACTGTAAAATAAATCGAAAAAAAAAGGAAAAAAAAAAAGGCAATACACGCAAAGAAGGATATCCAAGCAAGAACGGTGGGTGTCCCTGGAGTCACTAATAAGCGTCCTTAGAACATGGAGGAGCCAGGGAGTATGGATATAACATGGGCTATTTGGAAAATCAAAGCACGTTTATATGGGATATTGACTATTATCGAGAGCCCTTCATCGACATAGCCTCCAAACGGGGGGGGGGGAGGAGGAGGAGGAGGAGGCTGTGCCTCATTTATACCACTTCGCCAGCACCAGTCCGACTCAGCTGGATCGACACCCCAATAAAATACATCGAATAATAGGGGTGGTTACCTTTTGTTTGGATTTCGTCCCCCCACGGCAGACGCAAGAGATGGCTCAAGCGCGATCCGCTTCCCCCCACGGAGAGGAGAGAGGGACAGAAAGAGAGCGAGAGAGAGAGAGGGACAGAAAGAAAGAGAGAGGATGAAGAGGGACAGAGAGGCTTCGGTGCCGCCCTTCAGCGTGCATAAATAAAAGGGCATAAAAAGAGCCCTCTCTGTGCGTGCCTGCGATGGAAAGAAAGAAAAATAAAATCAAAATTAAAAAAACAAAAATTAAAAAAAAAAAAAATTAAAAAAAAAAAAAAAGGTTCGCCGCCTACCCCACACAGCCCAATTGTCCCACGGGACCAGTACAGCAGCCATCGGAGCCGGTTCGTGTGTGCCAGTTGTGCAGTCCAGCAGCCAGAGGTGTGTGTGTGACAGTGTGTACTGCTGCTGCTGCTGCTGGACGGAGCTTTACAGAGATAGCAGTAGGCGTGGATCCACGCGATCGGTCGGATCCCTTGGCTGACATTAGACCGGGGTACGGGAGGGGACGGAAGCTTGGGGGGGGGGGGAGGGTGGGCTGAGCTGGGAGGTGATGATCGCCCAAGGAGAAGATACCACCACCACCTCCTTGTAGCAGTAGCAGTAGATGGAGGAGAGGGCCGGATGCGGGGAAGAGGCAGCCTGGACAGCTGCTGCTTCCGAGTCGGCAGTCTGTACTCTGTGTACGGAGTAATATGGGCGTGCGTCCTGGTAGTGTGCGTTGGTATAATGGCCACTGCCAGCGGCTCGGCCTGAGACGGGACGGGATTTGATGCCATAGCTAGCAAATGGATGGCATGGCATAGCATTGCATTGCATTTGCTGAACGTGCCCGTGCCCATTCATCCTCATCACCAGGACTGCCTGACTACTGACACGACAGGCAGGCGGACAGCCCAAGACGCGGCGGAGGTGACGTTCCGCCAAGGGAGAAAAAAGCATTGGCATATGCACAAGGGCGCCCGTTAAACGCTCGCGCTGCTCCTTCTAGGACGAGGGAGGGCCCACAGCTGGAGAAGCCGGAGACGGTTGGGACGCTTCGTACGGAGAAAGAGTACGGGGTATCAGAGATTTTTTTTTTTTTTTTCCTTGTTTTCTTCCGTCCGGGGGATTCGTAGTCGCATTCGTCGACTTGCCCTTGCTTTGCTTGCTTGCCCCCCTTCCCCTCCCTCCCCCCTCTCTCTCTCCCGAGCGAGTTCCCCCAATGCCTAGCAAGACGCGCCCAAGCTCAGCCCCCAAAAAGGGCTTGCCGGCTCCCTTTTCTTTTTCTTTTTCTTTTTTTTCCCTCGTGAGATGGCTGCGAGAAATCGGCCTGGTCCTTGCTTCGGATGTAGCCGTATCTTCGGAGTCGGCACGCCTGTTTTCGTTACTCTAGACTTACCTAATCTCTCTACCCAGGCAAGCGGTAGTTCAGGCAAGGGGGGAAAAGAGAGAGGGGGGGGAGAAGGGGGGGGGGTGTGTGTCTTGCTGTCGGAGGCTGGATGGAGGCTTGTTGGTTCTCCTTCCGAGCCCAAAAGTCAAAATTGGATCCAGCACCAGGATTTTTTATTTATTTATTTTTTTCAATTTTTTTTTTTCAAATGTTATACCCCCTCCCCCACGCGTCCAGCAGCTGCGGGAGTGCAGGGCACAGCTAGCCAACATGTGCCAAACCAATGGAGGCGGCAAAATGGTACCTTCTGCCTCTGCTGCCGTGCTCCGTCCTGGGGTTTCTCGAAAAGGTTAAAAACACGACCATGCCCCCATCCCCGAAGCCGCCTCTTTTTTTTTTTTTTTTTTTTTTTTTTTTTTTGCTCCCCTTTTGTTCCGTTTGGCATCGGTTGTGTCTCGTCGTCTCTCGGGTTTGGGGCTGTCGTCCTTCCACATGTGTGACGGAGCAACATGCGCCCTGAGCCCTGCTGAGCCGGTGTTTGTCGCATGTCACTCTGTCGAGCCGTGGTGAAAATGAGTATCAACGACCCAACTGCAAGCGATGCGGTGCCGGCAACAATGGCAATGGCGGCTCCTGGTATCCAGGCTCAGGCCCGCGGCCCTGCCCTGAAGCTCCCCCCGCTTGTCCTCGACAGCTCGTTGCCCAACCCGTCGGCCGTCATCGCGGGCCGTTCAATGCATCAGATCCAGCTGGAGATGGAGTACGACGCGGAGGAGAGCGACAACGATGCCGATCAGGGCCCCTCGATACAAGGGTGGCCCGGAGGCCTAGAGCGGCACGCAAGCGACCACCCGGAAGAAACAGGCGACCTGGCCATGAGGGAGATGCATGCCCTGTGCGTTTTCGACGACGTGGTGTCCGTGCCGCCATCTGCACGGCCGTGGTCATATCTCATCGAAGCGTTGAGCGCAGCCCCTACCGTGCGCAGATGGGGGAGATGGCGATGGCGGGAGGAGCCCGCATTTGCCGAAGTGCGCGTGGCGGAAGCCATCATGATGTACGAGAGGGGCGTTGAGCAAAACGCCAGCAATCGGCGCTGCGGCCGTTGCCGTGCAGGGCAGGGCATATCTCCCCAATGCGTTGTGGCCCCGGAAGGCATCAGACAAGCGCCGGGGGTGACGGGGCCATGTAGCAACTGTCTCTATGATGGAGTCGAGCACGCTTGCAACGCGTCTGGGAGGAGAACTCCCGTGCCGGCGAGCAGGGATCGAAGCGGCGAGAGCATGAGGGACCCAGACAAGGTCGTGGACCACATGGCGGTGCTCGAGATGATTGCCCAGCTCAAGAGGCCATCTGGCACCCGCAGAGACCACAGCCTTCCAGAGCGAGCAAGGCGGATCGAAGCTGCGGCCTTGCAGATTGCCCAGGCGGCACGGGACTGGCGAGAGAAGATGGGAGTCCAAAGCTGAGAGGCCCCCGAATGGCCGACGATGAAGAGTCATGGCAGTAACCCTCGCCTAATAAGATAAATTGACCATGTCGGCCGAGATCAGCTTCTATGTTGGCGTTTGCATAGGTATAGGAATAGGAATAGGTATAGGAATAGGTATAGGCATAAGGCAGAGACAGAGGCAGAGACAGAGACCTAGGCATAGGCATAGGCATAGGCGGAGGCATAGGCATATATATACATATATACGGTAATGAATGAAAAAGAAAAACGACAAAAAAAAAACGATAGAATCACCAACCCAATGGGGGAGAGAGAAAGAGGGGGGTCCCGGTGCATCGTCTCGTTGATGTCCCCCTCTCCGAAGCCTTGACCACCAGTTGGCTCATTGCTATGCAGCCAAGCAGCCCCTCCGGGAGGAAGCCCTTGTTAGCACAACATATTATATTCTGTATTGCGTCGAATAATTCACACCAGTTCGGCCGACGATTCTCTGCTTCTGTCAAAGTTGGGAGGCTTGGGGATATCGTTTTCATTTGAGGCAGAGCAGCAGAACATGGCGAGAAGGGCAGAGCTGAGGAACAAGGAAGAGGGTTGGTCTGTCCTGATGGCTGATGGCTGACGGCAAGTGCGTGCCTCGCGGTAGCCTTATGTAGTAGCTGCCAGGGTTTCGTCTCGATACAGATATAAATTATTTGCCCACAGGAAGGGGGGGGGAATCAAACAAACAAACATGAGGCGTGCAATTCGCGGTAGGATTTCTTGGAGAGGAGAGAAATTGGAAGAGGGGGGGAAAGAAAAAAAAAGAAGAAGAAAAGAGAGAAGGGAAAAGAGAGAAAAGGGAGAAAAAAAAAGAGAGGGAGGGAGGGAGAGGGAGAGGGAGACAGAGGCGCAAAGAAAAGTACCCAGGGAGGAATAATCAAGCCTCGATTTACGGCGTGAAAGTGCGGCTGCAGGCCCTGGTTCCATATCCAAAACTCCCCGGTTTCCCTCGATCCTCCATCTACCAGGGTATCGTCATGGCCGTGGCGCCCTACACGAATGTTTTCTTTTCTTTTCTTTTCTTTTCTTTTATTTTTTATTTTTTTATTTTTTATTTTTTTCATTTTTCGGAGATTTTGTGATTAACCCAAACAGGCACTTAAGGGTTCACACACACGCACACACACGCACACACACGTACACGCATTGGAAGGCAGGCATTGCTCGCCGGGAGCCTGCACAAATCCATCTGCCACAGCAGCGTGGTTGGCTGCTCGGAATCGCTCCGAATTTCTACCTTGGCCCAGAGAGAGACTCGACGCGGACGCTTCGGATCGAGCTTGGGCCAAGGCTCGTCTGCCTCGGCCAGATTCACGAGAGTTTGGGCTGACGACGCAAAGCGACCGCACCACGAGGCACCGAAGCCCATGCCCGTGGCAGTTTGCAGGGATGAAACGGGCGATCAACCGGCGACGGAGTACATCCGAGCCTTGAGCAAAAAGGATGCTGATGCATGGCAATGCGGGGACGAGGCTTCAGTCGGCTTTGGCCAGACTCAAATCTGCCTGCGCTGCTCGCGAGCAAAAGAGCCTTGGCTCTTTGATGCCCTCTGCCGGAGCCGGCACAAGGATCGCCCAGCTCCATCCATACGCAAGCTGTTCATTACCAAAACGTTGGCTCTCGTTGCTCAGTTGGGTCGCGGGCCAGCCGAGCACTCGGCGGAAGACGAGGCTGTATGCAGCCCGGCTGCTTTTTGCTGCGCTCATACGGATATCTCGAGTTCGGCGCACAGTCAGGAAAGGGGAGCATTGGATGCCCGCAAATTTCTTATCACGTACACTGTAGGATTGCGGTGCTCTGGTTATCGAAATAGGAGAAAAAAATGGGCAGGGGGGATAGATAACCACCGTCATCATTCTGATATTCAGCTTGGGGAGGGAGGGGGTGTCAGGGTAGCGATTAAAAGACTGACTCTTGAAATTATCAAATTCATTTGGGGCTCTCCAGTCCGCTTATTGATAACCCAAGGCTTCACAGTAAGAGTCCTAAGCGTTGACGCAGGTGAAGCTCCCATGTTGCTTGGATAGATGATGGATGTGATGCGTCGATTGAATGCCGATGGAGCTTAGCGATCCCCCTTTTGCCAGCTCTTCTACGGAGTAAACCTGGCGCAACTCTGTCTCTGTCTCTCTTTCTTGATCTCTTTCTCTCCTTCTCCCTCTTTCTCTTTCTACTCTTTCTCTCTTTCTCTCTCCTTCTCCGAGGCAATGGAGCGTTTGATTTCACCAATTTCTCTCCGTGCTTCCTTGCTGATGAGACACCAGCCGGAAGGCCGCCACCTCGCGCAAGCTTTGGCAGCAAATTTTCTCTTTGCATTGAACATATAAAAAGCACATCTGGTCTCCACACATTGCTTACAAATGAGCGGAATGCATTTGCGCAAGAGTGCAGACGGCTCTTTTGTATGTTTCCAGATGCGCCCTAACACATTTTGAACTAAATCTGCTCTGTGTTCCGGTCTTGAGATGTCACGACCTGGCCTAGGTTTCCGCCGGACAGCGGCAAATGTACCGGGCATTCTAATTGCACGCCGTCCTCATTTTGATCGACATCGTTTTACATTTGATTCGATATTGAAGCTCGAGAGGCTGCGAACATAATTGTGATTGGGGGCTGGAGAGTTTGTGCCTTTCGACCCCTTCCATAGTTCTCAAAATGCCCATCAAATAAGACAAAGAAAACAGCTGCTGGGTCGAAAACGAGAAGGCTACCAAGCTAAATAAATAAATAAAAAAAAAATCTTGCATGAACTGCAAGGACACATTGATTCACTCGTAAGCAACGCGGTCATTCGTGCTCTGGTAGTTGTATTCTTATTTTCCAGGTACAGTTTCGAGCTCGAGATGGATAGGGGGGAAAGAAGAACGCACGAACGAGCAAGAGGATCCATCCAACCAGAAGAATACACACGACTAGTGATGGGTATTCGATAGACTGTGGATTTCAAAAACAACTGCGTCGTTGAGTCGGAGCTTTGAGCAAAGAAGGAGAATGGCTTTTCGCTCTTCCTGGTTCATGTTCTGCTCGACAAGGGCCTCGAATGGCATCTGGGACTTTCGCAGCGATTGGCTGCCATGCCCAATACAAACGCGCAGAAAATCGTCCCGTCTTCAGATGGGTGCCAATGACACGCCTGCCATTGACGAGCTCTTCCTCCAGTAAACGCTCTGCGAGTGAGGCAAAAGTGAGCTGCACGGCACCTGCTTGACATCCCTCTACAGCGCTTTGATATCTGCTTTTGGGTGCCTTGGGGCCTTACCGCCAGCACATGGCTGCCCCCTTCTCTGATATTTCTCAGGGTAATGGATGCAATTCATGCCGCTGTACGCAGTGCGCAATAACTGATAGCCGGATGCTGCTTATCAGGTTATTCTGCCACGAAATTCCGTGCGTCTTGCAAAGAAGTGAATCCGCGCCCTCCCCCCTTTCCCCCCTAAAAATCATGCCTCTCGCAACCTCTCCTCCTCCATCCTTTATTTGCTGCACAACATCATCATTCGCTGTTTCCAAACACATCACATAGCGGAAAGGACATTACGATACAGCATTTCTCATCGTTTTTTTTTTTACCATTTCACCGAGAGAGAGAGAAAGAGAGAAGAAGAAGCAATAGGAAGAAGAAAGAAGAAAACAAAAAGAAGAAGAAGAAGAAAGATGTGCCTGCAACATATCATCAAGTGCAGATACTGCGGCTACTGGAAGCACTACAACTGGGATCGCTGCCGCCAGAATCGTCTGCTCCTCAAGAAGGGCTGCGCTGTCGGCGAACCATCCCAGCATCCGTCCGAGTGTGACATGTTTCCCGAAGACAGCCGACAGCGGATCAGGCGCCATATGACGCCGTATGAGTGCCCCGTCAAGGATTGCAAGAGCACCGAGATTGCTGAGAAGCTCTTTGAAGAGCGTGCCAGAGAGGAGGCCGCGATAGCAGCCAAGAACGAAAAGGCTCGCAGAGAGTGGGAAGCAAAGGACAAGGCCAGAAGAGAGGAGTTTGCCTCCAAGTACTTTAAGAAGCTGACCGTGGCGAGATTCAGGGAGAGGCGCCAGTCGTTCCTGAACTCGCCTGCCTCTGACTCGGCCACGTCTTCGACTTTACCCGCCATACAGAATGTGGTAAGTCGAGCCGTGTTTTGTCGTGTGGGAGAGAATACAAGCCAAGGCAGGGAGGGGTTCTAACGTGGAAATTGCGAAAAGGAGGTTCTCTCGTCCAAGCTCAAACCCCAGCAGTGGCATGATGAGCAAGCTCAGACGCTTACCGCGGAGGACCCGACTGCCAAAGGCAAAGAGGTCGCCTCGTCGTCCCTAAGCAGCCAGGTATTCGAGGACAGCGACGAGGATTTCGTGTCGGAAACATCAGAAGAAGAGATGACGGCGATTGCCAAATATATCGGAGCAATTGATATCAAGGTCAGCTGCGGAGGAAGACGCAGGGGAAGGGCCATTGAGTTTCATGATGACGGAATGCCCATTCGTACTGTGACTCCATGATAAGATCTTGGGAAACTTTGGGGTCCGGCAATTGGCAAAAAAAATGCCTGCCGATTGGACGCCAAATGGCAGTCCGCCTTGACGTGCGGCTATGAACTCGGCTATATTCCGCTGTTTATCAACGAGCAGTTTTGCTTTCACGATACACAAACCAATTTGTTTTGTTTTTTTTTTCATCAAAGGTATCTTTCCATCGACATGCTTTATATATATATATATATATATATATATAACATAGACTAATTAATGGCTTATACAGTTATTATTTGGCATCGAGGACGAGCGCCAACCCGACAAGGCAGAGAGCGAGACTGGAGGAAATGGCACCGTGGCGGATCGGCTCTTGCATTGCTTTAGCACAAGGGGATATATACAAAATCAACGGTGCGGTGCTCGATAACGCCAGCTGTTCACACGAATACGTCGGAGGGGGGGCATCTTTATGGCACCAGCTCTCCAGTCCCTATATAGTCGTATCTATGTATCTATCATCAATGGTTCTATCACGACCCATTTCGTGTAGTCGTTTTGTGCACATCTTGTTCGCCAACGGTAGTCTCGAATATTGAACAGTTGACAAAAGACCATTCATGTAAAGGGTAGGAAAAAATCAGTCCATCGAGGACCTAGCTGTTCCGATCGTCGTTACCAACATAGGATGCTCAACGCACACCGTGACAAAACGACTCTAGTCGCCTTGAGGCAACTCGAGCCGCCAGCCTGTTCATCTGCGGGCATCTTTTTGGGATCTTCCTTGAAACGATCATGGAACGCTGAGGCGTTCATGTCCTCCTAGTCGTCGGTAATCCCGCTTGGCTTAGGTCTCCTGAGATCCTCCTAGCCTAACATATTAGTTTCTGGTACAACCCTGACACGTCGTGCAAGTTTTCGCTCATCAAAATGCCGGCCAACTACGTATCCCCGTTTATGTATGCTCGCAGACGTCGAAAAAAAAAAGAAAGGTGAAAAAAAAAAACCATAAAAAAAAAAGAAAGAAAGAAAGAAAAGAAAAAAAAAACCACCGTTGCAGTGATGATCCACAAGGGCCCCTTGATCCCTTCTCAGAGAAACATCGATTGGCCCTTTGGGGGACCATTCGTAGACGGATTTATTTGGTCTTTGCTCGCGCGCGTCCCAGAGCTAGCACTCTTTTCTTTGCCGCCTCGCAGTAGAGGCTCTGTCTGCCCTTCGTTTGGCCTTGGAAGATTTTTTTTTTTTTTTTTTTTTGATTTTCGCATGGCTGTCTTTCTTTGTACCTGCAGAGAACCAACCAAAACATCTATCCGTACAAATCGTGTCTCGGCGAATCACATGATGCGCGGGACTCGCGGCTCGCAGCGCACAGCATGTTTTCGCAAAGAATGGATGATTTTCCTGCTCGCTAATCAAGTCCGCCCCCTAAACTAATGCAGGTGGTTGGTTGGTGCCATGTATGGAATGTTCCATGAGAAGGGCCAAAGGGCAGATTCCGTCTTTCCGTACTCCAGATGATTCCGATGCCACTGTACATGTGCTACGTGCCTCGACGCCATCTACTGGGCATACCGTATGTGTATCTTTTCTTTACCAAAGGGGGTATCGATCAATACGACGTACGTACATATACTCCGTACTCCGTACACCGATATCTCGTAAAAGATGGAGAAGAGAAAAGAGAAATCCCCCCCTAAAACCCAAACCCCCCTTTGGAAAATACGAACGAATGCATCCCCCTCCACCCCCCCTCCCCCTTTTTTTTTTCAAAAAAAAAAAGTAAGGAAAAAAAAAAGAAAGAAAAAAAGAAAGAAAAAAAAAAGAAAGAAAGAAATCTTCTCCACCCCGCTAACAAAAATCGGGCACTAAGCTGATGCAAGGTCCAGCGGCATTTTGTTCTGCTTGCGGATCATCAAATTAGAGCCTCGAGAAAAAGCCTCGCTGTTCCCGTTTGGGCAATTGGCCTGGGGGGCCTGTACCTTGCGAGTCAACGCTTGTCAGCTTAGCAGGCTGGTGGGAGCCGGTTTTGACAAGGCACCGAGTATTACAGCAAAGGAGAGCGAAGCAGCTCCCGTGCTTTTGCAGTACAGTAAGCTGGTGTTGGCCTTTGCGGCTTGTGAAACTTTACACGCCTCACTCTTTTCTTCCCTTCTTCTCCTTCTTCTCTTCTTCTCTTCCTCTCCCCTTCGCCTTCTCTCCGTCTGTGTCTTCTTCTCCTCTCCTTTCCTTCTCTTTTATTCTTGCTGCATTTTGTCGGCCAGACGCGCGAGGTCAATTGCCCTTCTCACGGCCTACCTAGACGCATCTTCTAGACGTGTCCCCAACTCGCCAAGAAGGATTAAGAAGGAGAAGAAGCAGAAGAGAAGAAGAAAAGAAAAAAAAAAAAGAGAGAGAGAGAAGGAAAAAAAAAAGGGGTGGTCAATCCTCAAGCCACCATGTACGCCATCGCCGTTCTTGGCGCTGCTGCCGTCGCGCTCTGCAGCCCTGCCGCTGCCATGCCTACCGCTGCTCCCAGCCCTCAATTGGAGGCTCTCGAAGCGCATCTCCAGCCTCGAGCCGACCCGACCGCCCCCTGGGTCACTGTCGGCGACGAGGGCACCCCCGTCCAGACCGTGACGCCGAAGGTGACCACCGTCAGCGGAACGCCCACGCTCGTTGACGTTGCGCCTCACGACATCACGGCCTCGGTGTATACGTGGACCAGCTGGGGCGCCATCACCACCAGCACCGGCCGGCCTCCCAACCCGACGGCCTTGTCCAATAACAACGACGGCGTCTTTGCGCGCTGCTACAACAAGGACGGCGACGACGCTCCTTTCTGTACGCCCTACAGGAACAGCACGCTTCTGACGGGCAGCACCTACTATAGTATGTGGCCTCGGATCGTCTACATCTGGGGGGGCGGGGGCGGGGGCGGCAGTGGGCGAGGAAGGAGGAAGAACCGTTTGGGGCTAATTTTGCATCTTGCTAGTTACCTGGGATCCCGACTACTACAACAAGACGAGCTTCACGACCAACACGACGTACGAAGTCACCGTTCGTCTGGACTACCTCAACAAGACGAGCAACGAGTGGGCCAAGCTCGAGACCTACGACGATGACCGCGTCCCAGCCTCCTGGGGCTTCTGGCCTCTTCAGGTCACCAAGGACATGCTCAAGGGCGAGAAGACCAACAACGTCACCATCACACTGCTCGTCGCCCCCCAGGGCAGCAAGGACAAGAACAGCTCCATCGCCATCCCCGTGGCCTTCCAGAACCCCAGCCTGCCCCATAATCCGGACCCGCAGGTGCCCAAGGGCCACACGCTCTCCATCGCTCTCCCTCTCACCTTTGGCTTCATCGTCTTCGTCGTCGTCGGCGTCTTCATGTGGAACCGCAAGACCCGTCGCATCGAGCTCGGCAACATCATGAGCCGCTCTCGTCACGGCTACAATGGCCGCAAGGCGCGCCGAAACATATTCCGCTCCAAGAAGAATGTCGGCAGCATCCAGCTGCACAACGCGGACGACCACATGTCGGGCGAGGACTATCACGATGCGCCGATCCCCGCTCGACGCGACAGCGAGGCCCTCGGTAGCTTGGCCGGCACCCCCATTCACGAGACCTTTGAACAGCAGGGCACTACGGGCGGCCACAGGAACGCGTTCCGAGACGAGGTGGCCCGGCAGAACCAGGAGAGACGCGGAGGGTACTAACGGATGGAGGCAAGATTGGGGATGACGCGCGATCCCGGCGATTACGAGGCATAATTGATATATGAATCTACGAAAGCAGGTATAACCCCGGCGAGGGGAAGGGGGGGGGGGTTGCACGATTTTTTTTTTATAATTACTTACTCTATGTGGGCTGGATTTTCATAACGAAACTAGAAACTAATGCATTTACGAAGAAGAAGGAGGAGAAGGTGAAGAAAACCACGAATACAAAAATGTTTTTTAATTGAGCACTCTTGCCGAGTGAGATTTCCTATGGATCGTAGCATGGCATGATACCGATGCATCTTTCCAAGCATACTTGATCCGACCAAGACGTTTCCCCTTCTTCAGAGAATACTAGGCAAAAATCCCATGAGTGTAAGAAGAAGAGAAAAACTGAAAGAAAAAAAAAAAAAAGGGGGGCAAAAGAAAGAAAGAGAAGAAGAAAACGAAAAAGAAACGACAAAAAAAAAATAGAAAAATAAAATAAATAAATAAATAAAAAAAAAAAAAAAAAAGAGAGAGAGAGAGAGAGAGAGAGAGAGAAAATCGTGACTCCCCTGATGAACTCGATTCCAACTCCAATGCCCATTCTATTTTCCATTCCAGAGAAACTCCGCCAGTTTCGGCGGCTTATTTTGCCAACGTCGCGACTCGGGATATATTATGGCCCAACTGCTCCCATGATAATACCTCCCAATTCATCGATTCATTCGTTCGAAAATTGAATTTCGTTGTGAGATGATCCTCTTTTTTTTTTCTTGTGCTTCTCCTTCTTCTCCTTCTTCCTTCATGGACATGTCATTGCGCGTGAACAAGAAGAAGACATTAACCCAACCCAACCCAACCCAACCCAACCCCCAACCCAACCCCCAACACCCAAAAAAATAAAATAAAGTAAAATCAAAAGTATAGCGTCCCCTACTGAAGGAGGTGATTGCTACTTGCGTCCGAGATGTGTAAAAAAAAAAAAAGAATAAGAAAAGAATAAAAAGGAAAAAGGGCAAAATAGCCCCTAATCAAGTCTGGGATGCTTGGATGCGCTCTCTTCTAGAAGGACGTGCTCCGTCGGGCGTTTTAGAGCATGAGCTGGCTGCAAATCCGCCGACATCATCTCTTCCCGGTGCGAGCCTTGCTCTCGCCGCTGTTGGGGCGAGCTTGGTTCGTCGCTGCCGACCTCGTTATACCCAGCACACAGGTCCAATCGTTCTTCTCCCTCCCGCAGAGGCCGCATAAACTCGGCCGGTATGGCCGTCGCGAGCTGGCAGCTCGACTCGCACGGCTGATACGTATCCGTCGTCCAATCCGGATCCGCATAGTTTTTGGCTTCGGCCAAGGTGTATCCCGTGCTGAACCCCTCGTGGTAAGCATCCGGCAGGATGACAATTGTCTCGCCTGGCCGCTGGTCGACAATTCGATACGGGATGCCCATCTTCTGGAGCTTCTCGGGGAAGAAGAACTCGGCTCTGTGGCGCATGAACTGCGAGCACTTGCCCTTTCGATTCAACGCCGCTTCGGCGATGTCGACGGCTGTGGCGGGAACCACGATCCAAATCTTGCGGCCCTTGTACAGATGGTTCAAAGAGGAGAGGCGAAAGTCCTCGGCGTGAAGCTGGAACGTGGCGCCAAAATGCTGAGCCGATTCGTACACGTAAGGCGTGTGGATTCCTGGGATGATCGCCTTCGTCTTGTCTAGTTTGTCGCCCGCCAGGGGGTGAATGGGGCTTCTCTCCGGCACGCCAGCCTCCCGTCTTTGCTTCGCAGTCCACGCGGGGACGTCGACCCGGTAACGCACGTTCCGCATCTGCTTGTCTTTGCTCTTGTTGAAAAGCGCCTTTAGCTTCTTGAATTTCTCTTCAACGCCTCCCGACAACTCGCCATCGGGCTCCGAGGATGAAAATGCTCCCTCACTCGGCACCGTGCTGACCTGCCAAAACGTCCTGTGGTTGATCTGCCTCACGCGGTAGGCGTTGGCGGGCACATTCTGCACCAAGTCTTTCTCCGGCAGCGGCTCCTGAAGCTCTTTCGGAAGCACCATTTTGAAGCACCCGTCGGCCTCGGCGTGGAGGCTCCGGGCAAAAGAGAGAAGGGTTGGAAAATCGCTCCACTGCTCGGGCGTTGGCTGGAGATGCAGCACCTTGTGGCCAGCAGGGCCGCCATAGGCATATGCAATGGCATGAGCGTCTGGCTCGCTCAGAGGCGAACTGGCTCTGCTGCTCCCCGTAATCGAAGAACTGCAGTTTTCCGAGGAGCTACCAAATCTAACCAGTTCAACTTCGTCTTGGAGCAGTGTCTCCAGCTCTGGTGGTGGAGAAGGGGAGCCAGCGGGCTTTGGATTCCCGTCTCGCAACTTTTCTGAAGCCGTGGCCCGAGCCGGGTCTTCCATGGTGACTGGTAGCGAATCCTTTGACAGTCCCGCAGGGGTTAGGGTTGTAGTTATCGGTGATTCCGGTGCAAGCGCAGGACGAACCGTTGGGATGCTGTCGAGAGACTCGGGAGGCTGTTCACGTATCGCGTCTGCAGCCTTAGCGATGGGCTTAGTATATGAGCTTGCGTTGTCCCGTAGACGTAGACCCCCTTCCACCACATCGCGAACAGCGCCCCCAACGGCCCCCGCAGGAGGTGCACAGGACGGGGTTGCAAACAGGTATCGAGAGGCCTCTGTCTTGGCAGGGCTTCTCTCCACGAGGCCTCGCGCGCCTAAAGGGATATCGGTGGTCTTATAGGCCATATCACTAGCCTCGCAGCGAAGCTTTGCCTCCATCGAAGGATGCCCAGATTGCGCAGAGTGCCCACCGCGTACCCTGGACCTCTGGATGCGTGTGTGGGAGCTGCTGGAATAGGACTGCGGGTTACGCAAACAAGTGTTTTAAAAGATCTCGAATTGCCAAGAGTATCCAGAATGAAACGCGGCCGTTTTTTTTTTCTTTTTCTATGCTGTTGGTTGTGCTGTTTGCTCAGGTTTACCCCCCTCCCCTGAATAAAAAAATTCACGAGCCAAAAAAAAAAAAAAAAAAAAAAATGAAGAAGCTGGTGTCCCGTCTAAGCAGGCTGAAACGCTCTGGCCGAGGAAGAGGCTTCTGCCCCAGTAGATGCGGCCGGCTGCACCAACAAACACGGCGCCAAGTACCAAGAAGAAGGAAAAAAAAGAGACAGGCGCCGGTCTGCGTACGGATTCGAGGGGAAAGAAAGTATAAAAAAAAAAAAAAAAGGGGGGGGGAGGGGAGGAGGGGACAGGCTAAGAGAGGGGGACGGGAAGAAGCCGTAGTTTGCGTGCCTCTCTGGAGGGAGACAAGAGCAAATTGCAGCAAGGAGTAATTTTGTTGAAGCGAGGAGCAGTAGAGAAAACAAGAAAGTAGAGAAGAAGCAACCGCAAAAAAAATAAAAAAAATAAAAAATAATCCCGTCTCTCGTGTGGACCAGTCGGGGTATCTACTACCAAGTTGCAGCTGAAAGGACAGTAGGTATGAGGATAAGGGTTGAAAGAAAGGGGGGGGGGGGAGAAGAAGGGGAAAAGAAAAAAAGTTTTAGACAGAGAGGGCCCGTGGGGAAGAAAGAAAGCAAGAAGAATAGAGAGAGAGAGTGAGAGGGAGAAAAAAAAAGTGGTGGCAATGACAGCCTTTGGGGGCGTTTTCGTTTTCCCTGGATTTGTAGTGGCTTTTTTTTTTTTTTTTTTTTTTCCCTGTCAGAGCTGGCATATTGTTTTGTTCTACCCCGTCTTGGAGAGCGTTTGTACCCGTTGGAGCAATGTTTCATTATCCATCGCGGCTCCCGGTTGCCAGCAAACCCGAAAAAAAAAAAGGGGGGGGGGGGAGAAAGAAAAGAAGAAGAAGAAGAAGGAGAAAAACACAACCATCGTCACACAAAAGATGTACATGTATTTTATATATACATGTATTTTATATAGATAGATATAGATAGATAGATATAAAGCAGAGTTCTGTGCGTACAAAGTCGTAAAAGAGCGCGCGCCCAAAAAAAGCTCGTTCTTACCAGCTGCACCAGGCAGAGCCGAATCCGGGAAACCAATGTTTTTTTTTTTTTAATTTTCTTTTTGCCACCTGCAATGGGCCTAAAAGGAGCAAAGATGGGGTTTTTTTTTTTAATGCTCCTCTCCATCAGCAGTGTCACACATGTTCCATTTTCTGGCTCTTTTTTTTTTTTTTTTTTTTTTTTTTTTGCCGGCATCTCTTGCCCTCCTTTCTTCTTTAGTGGGCGCGGATCGCATCGAACCAATTGCTGGCAGCGTCCCATCGCGGGAAACAGGGATCAAAGTTGCCATTCTGGGGGATCCGTATCCCGGGGTTCTGGCCAAGCGGGAGCACAATGGCAAGAAAATCAAAACAGAAGAAAGAAAAGAAAAAAAAAAAAAAGGGGGGGGGGGGGGAAGAAAAATTGTCCACAACCGCGTGTCCGTGTCTGAAACCAAATCCTACCTCTCGCTCCGTAATATCGCGCATTGCCTCTCTCAAATTCCGAGATTTCTCGCCGTTGGGCTGGTGAGAAATTAAACAAACTACACTATTGGAAGCGCGTAATCAAAGTGCTGACGTGCCTCCCACTTGCTCCTCTCACTAAGGTAATATAGTAAATAAATCATGCGCCAACAACGAACACCATTGACGGAAACACGGATATCAGGAACAAGAAACAGCTTCGTGGGGTATAAAATATAAACCTTCAAAAAAAAAAAAACAAAAAAAAAAAAAACACCAGCCTCCAATGCGCTGTGTCATTTATTCCTTCCTGTGTTTTAGGCTAGAACCTATGGAACCCTGGTATCGCAAAAGCAATGCTGAGCCCAACCCGTCCACCTCCACCGCGATGCCGTCTCGCACATTTCTCCTGACTGCATAACTTCGTCAGGCCATTTCTTTCCCGCGCCCCGGTAACCAGGCATAAAGCCAGCCATATCATGTGGAATAAAAGCAAGCAACAAACAAGGTTTTCTTGTTCAAGAAACATAACATATTCACAAGGGGTATTGAGACTCCTCCTCCTCCCCCCGCCCCCTCCAAACAGGAAGCAGAAAAGTAGAAGAAAAAGAGAAAAGGGCAAAAGAGAGAGAGAGAGAGAGAGAGAGAGAGAGAAAAGTGAAAAGTGAAAAAAAAAAAAAAGGGGGGGGGGGGAATAAATAACAAGGGGGGATCGAAAATAGAAGCATCTAGTATAAAACACCATTTGCGGGACTCGCCCAGTGTCCACTGACGGCTCAAGGGGGTCCCCTCCCATGCCTCACTTGCTTAAAAGAAAATTCACTTTGAATTAATGATTAATGCCAACTCGTCAGCCTCATGAAAAATCATCTGCATCCTGCGATGATGCTGCCAGCTCCCCCACGGCTTCGACAAGCTCCTTGGCTTCTCGGGCAATCTCAAAGACGATCGGCGGCAAGGTTTGGGTCCACATTCTCCATTCCTTTTCTTGCACCTCCGAATCTGCCATCTCCTGGCCCCGGTGGTTGGCTTCGAGAAGGCGGTCTCGGCAGTCGCTTAAGCGAGCTGCCATGTCACCACGGCCGCATTTCCGGGTTTCCGAGACGAGGTTGCCAACGATGCCATGGACGGAGTCGATTTCCGTAGAGATCTGGCGAGCATTACCATCCGCGCGAATGCAATTAACAAGATTATGGATATCGGATATTAACAGGGCGTTTTGATCTTCAAGGTAGATCTGGGCCATCGTCAGCCATGTCGTTGACGTAGTTGCTCGGCGCCGCCCTAAGCCCGTACCTGGAGACCTTCGATTTGGCCATCGCGATGCTCCTCGCCGTGCCCGTTGGCCGCCCCCTTGACGTACGCGTCAATCGATGCCCGAGGGGAATTCACGGGGCTGTAGGCCGAAGACTCAATGCTCGCTCTGATGTTGGCGAGGCTCTTGAAGGCGGGAGCCGGAGGCAGGCCCTCCTGGGCGGTTGATCCCCGAGCGGTGCTGCGTGGAGAGAAGAAGCCGGTAGAGTCGACGGGGGTGGCAGCCCCATCGTCTTCGTCCTCCAGCTCTTCGTCGGGCGTCGGCCGAATTTTGACAGCGCGGAGCATGTCGACGATGGCAACCGTGAGGTGGGACGCCGCCGCATCGACGAGGGAGACCGGCGTGATGCCGGCGCTCGCCGCAAAGCTCTTGGAGACGGTAATCAGGCCGTTTGCGGTCGCCGAGATCCTTGCCCTGAGTTTCCCCTGCTGCTGGGCTGCCTCGCTGCCGCGCGGCGCGGACTCGTCCAAGTCTCTCGTAATTCGACGGACGCTGACCACGACCGCTTTCATGGCATCTATGACGGCTTCTGGGCTCTCGTCGCGGACCTTCTGCAGGAGGTCGTCGATGGCCATTTGGTATTTGGTGACGTGGACGTCCCTGACCCGCCCGTTGTCGTCCAGCAAGGCGTTGTCGCTCGGCAGCTTGGTGGCGTCTCCATCCACGCTGAACCCGGCGGAGGCGCCTCGCAGGCTTCTGATCTGGGTCTTGGTTTTGGCGTAGCGGTTCCTCCACTCTCGGACCTCGTGCTCGAGCTGCTCAATCGTCTTTTCGAGCTCCGCTTGCTTTTCGTAGGTGGAGCCGCTTTGCTGCGAGAGCTGCCGCATCTCGCGCAAAACCTCTTGAGCTTCGGCTCGCGCCTCTTCCGTCACCTGCTGCTGCTGCAGCAGCGAATGTCGCAATTCGTCATTTTCCCGCTGCAGGTCCTCGTTGGCGCTCGCAACCGACATCTGGCTGACGCTCTGCCGTGCCTGTTCCCGAAGCTGCTTTTTCTCGTGTTCATGATCCTCGCGCATGCGCTCCAGCTCTTGCTTCAATGAACTGTTGAGGCTTTCCGCCTCCGTCAGCTTGCCCTCGAGGTCTGAGCGGACGTCTGCCCACTCCTGCTTCTCCTCATCCTTGGCTGCGGCTTGCGACTGATGGTTATCTCGCAGGCTATTCACTTCCTCTTCCTTCTTCTTGATTGCGTCTTCCATGCTCGAGAGCCTGGAATTCAATTCTCGCACTTGCGCTTCATAGTCGCTGATGATTTTCTTGTCCGCCTGCGACGAGGGTCGGGAAAATCAGCAACGTGCATTAAATCAATAAAGTTTTTTTTTTTAAAAAAAAAAAGAAACAAGAAAAAAAAACGTGTGCTTGGGGAAGACAAAAAGACTCACCTCTGACGTTGCCCCATTTTCCCCTTCGACTTCGCCATTCTCAGGGGCTTCCCCGGCCCCGAACGAGTCAGCGCCATCGTCATCCTCTTCTATCATGGTGCTCTTATTGGGCACAATGGTGTTGTTTTGGGTGGGGTGACGCGGCATTGGCCGAGCGTAGTTGCCATTGGCGACGCCGGGCGACGGAGGCACGCCATATCCATCCATCGATGGCAGCCCTCTGACGGAGCTGGCATTGGACGGCCTCCGTATGCGGCTCTGCGACCTCGGCGGGTAATCGCTGCCGTTCACCGGGGTTCCCGTGCGATTCATCGGGTGGCCTCTGTTGGACATGGAGCTGCCGACACGTGGGATGTCGCCGCCCACGAACTGCGGAAACCTGCGCTCCAGTTCGTGGAACACATCGGCGGCGAGATCTCGGAATCGAGGGGGCCCGAGCGACGAGAGCCTCTGGCGGGCCTGGTTCCGCTTGGGGTGGAAAGACTTTTCCGGCAGCAGGAAGCTCGGCGGCATGTTGGGCGCATTTGGAGGAATGCGGGCTGCCGCC
Source organism: Trichoderma cornu-damae (assembly GCA_020631695.1). Taxonomy (NCBI): domain Eukaryota; kingdom Fungi; phylum Ascomycota; class Sordariomycetes; order Hypocreales; family Hypocreaceae; genus Trichoderma; species Trichoderma cornu-damae. Next base: position 3,593,945 of record CM036088.1, read on the forward strand.
TGCCGGCGCACCAACTCGTCGTAGACGTCCGTACTCAATTCGAAGAACTGCACCGGGGAGAGCCGCAGGAGCTTGTCGCGGGCCTTGTTGGGTTGCTGCTTGATGTTGGGGTCGCGTGCCATGAGGAAAGCCCTCAGGGCGACGTAATGCTCGCCGAGGACGCCATCGTCTATCGCGGTAGCCAGCGAGTTGTCGCCTCCGGCCTCGCTCCTCGCGTACATGTTCATGCCATTGCTGGATCGACCGACAGACGGCGGCGGCGACGGGCCCCCGGTGTTTGTAGGCCCCGGAGGGAAGCCATTCATGCTCATGGTCCCGGGGGAGCCTCCGGGATTGAGAGGCGAAACGAAGGCTCCGCGAGTTGGATAGGACCCGTCGTCGTTGGCCTGGTACCTCGAGAATGACCACTCGCTTCCGCCTACAGAAAGTGGAGAGACCGGCTCATTGACATCGCCGACGGTGCTCATTGTGGGAGGTAGGCAGGAAGGAGGAGGAGAGGAAAAACCGGGGGGGAGGGGGAGAGAAAGAAAGAAAGAAGGAAAAAGGAAAAAAAAAAACAAGAGGCTAGATGGAAGAGGCTTTTGGTGGTTTGCGCGTGGCAGCGTCGTGCCAAAGAGACGCCACTCGGAACCAGTCCTAAAGCCACGGGCGAGAAACCACACCTGTCCTGGTGCTAAACGCCCGTTCCCCACAGTGTGACGCCCCTGGAGAACGAATGTCGCTGCTATCCGGTAGCAGGTTGGCAACGATTGGCTCGGCGTGTTGGCGGTAAAGGAGAGAAAAAAAAGAAGGAAAGAAAAGGAAAAGAAAGGGAAAAAAAAAAAAAAAAAAAAAAACCACCTTGTATCGCCGTTGGAGCAGCAAGCAAACAGGAAAGCTCGAGCAATGCAGTCGGCAAATGGACCAGCAGCCTGAGCGCAGTGATGAGGAGGGGGGGGGGTTGGCAAAAGGTGCTGTGAACTTGCCGCGAGGGTCCCTGGAGAAGACGTTTAGGCCAACTGGTGCGCCGGCAGTCTTTTTTTTTTTTTTTTTACTGAGTTATTTTTTATTTAATTTTTTAATAGTTTTTCTTTTTTGCTTTTTCTCTTGTTCTTGGAAAGCCGCAAGAAGTTACGGCTGGCAATAAGCAGCGCGCATGCGAAAGGCACAACGCATAACACGAGTCCGAGGTGCTTTGTGTGTCAAGGTGACCCTACCCGGGTCGAGGGGACGAGTGTGGCGTGAGAGACCCTGAGGGAAGGGACAATTCGCCACGGCGCTTGAAACGGCAATGCGAGCAGCGGCAGGGATGCGAGAGCTCGAATCGAAAGGGCTGATTGTCCGCACGTCCCCCGGGGGGGGTGTATCAAAAAGGGGGGGGGGCGGCTTTTTTGGGAGGTTTGCTGGAGAGATCTGGCGCAATCCGGAAATGAGCTGCTATTCCCTTGTTGGCAAATAAGAGTCGAGCGCAATTTCTTCCAGCCAGCCCCGTGCGAGAGTTTGGCAAGGGAAAAAAAAAAAACAAGTAGAGAGGGGGATGGAGGCCGGAGCTTGGCACGGGGGGAGGAGACAGGCGCTGACACCGCTTGCTTTCGCGTAAGGCGAGGGCTGAAGGCGATTGCTATTGGAGAAGAGAGATGGAGGAGAGAATCAAGCTGCTTCAGCCTGGACCGGGGATGGACGAAGAAACGCGAAATGAGGCCTTTGGAGGAGGAGCCGACGCGAAACTGCAAGAGATCGATCGGCGGGCAAGTCAGTAAAGTACTAAGTAGCATGTGCATAACAGACAGCAATAAAATGGGCCGCTCTGCCATCATCCGAGGTCCTGATAATTACCTATAGCATGTATTATTAGTATTTATTTACTGTGCGTATAGCGCCGGGCTGGACAAAGGAGCTTCTGTAGCGCATCTCGCTGCGGCTGAGGATTTTTTTTTTTACTTGTTTGGATGCCTTTTGACTGCCTGTACTCTGGTGGTCTAGGCAGAAGCAATAGTATGTGTATTACTGTAGTTACGTTAGTACCAAGGCGCTATCAGCTCGACTCGTCGACCACCGTTCTGGCTACTGGCTGCGGATCATATGACTGGGCTGTCTGCTGGGTTACGAGAATGGCCTCTCTCTTCTCCCCTCTCTCTCTCCTCTCTCTCTCTCTCCACCGTCCCCAAATTCGTTTCGGTGCTTGTATACATGGTATGGCGCTCTCTCTCTCGAGAGAGAGAAGGCCCCAGCAACACCACCACTGCTCCGCACCGGGCATCGTCAGCAGCAGTGCTTCGTAACTGCTGGTATAGGTAGTGCTACTACTATTACTACTACTGCTAATTCATTTGCTTGCTTTCCCTCCCCGTCAGCGTTTTGGTCCCTTGTTGGAGGGAAGCAGGACGCGAGTCTCCTCATGACTCGCCTCGCTTCGCCTCGCCTCAGCGCCCTTCCGCATGGCTGGCTGGCGCCATTTTTGAGCAGCGTTCGGCTAAGAGCTGGGGGAGTGGACATGCGTTCCCCCTGAATTGCGGTGACGCCGGGCCCTGATTTGCTCTGCAATCGAACACGCTACGGCTGGATCGGGGCTTGGGTTGGCGTTTTGGGGCCATTTCGGTTCATGGTCCAGGACCGAGCGCGCCTCCATAAGGCAATACGTACGTAGGTACTTGATGCCTGCGCTGAGATGCCATGTCAGATGGCACTGCTACATTAGTAGGTACTATGTTAGCACGTACTAAATGAAGTCAATTGCAACTCCCATCGTTCATCTTTGCTACATTTTGAAGACGCTGGACAGAGAGAGTGCCAAAAACGCCCAAGAACTGCAAAGGACACACGGTGGAATCATTTGCTGACTCTCCCGCCGCTGGGGATAAAGCTGGGCCGTCCCCTTAAAAACACTCAAAATCGCCCTCTTTCATCTTAAAAAAAAAAAAAAACAGCCCCGTGCCCCGAACGAAATCCACTCTCCCCGGGGAGGGTTCTGGATTCACCACAATCCGACACAGCACAGTCAGACTTGGGGTGATTTTATCAGCCGGTGCCGCGTATATGCACGGAGGTTCGTGGAGATTCCCGTTCCGGGTTTCAGGTTGTCATTGTGCCCGTTGCAGGCAAATTCGGCTTGTAGGAGAAACGTGTAGCAATGAAGCTTTATCGACGGGAGAGCCCATCGTCCGGTGTTGTATGATTGCCGGTGTAAATACAGGGTTTCCCCTACGCAATCCAGCTGCTAGCTTCCACAGAAGCGCCCGAGTGTTACGCCCTCCGCATGACGTGCTTTGGCATTCCAACGATGCGACGGTGACGCTGCGAGTGACATCTCTTCAAAGATCGTCGGATTTACCCTTTACCCGCTCCTCGGGTTGCCTCCCGAGACCGAAGATGGAGGATTTCCGCCCCCAAACATGTCTTGCCTCATCTAATCATCTAACCCAACCATCAGCTTATTACTGCAACTACTACTCCGTACCCGCCTCGCCAAAAAAAAAAAATTCAATCTGGATCATGCCATTCCAGATCTTGCATTGGACAGTCTGGAGCGCCGTCGATTGGCGGATCAAGCGCCGAACAATCTATGTGACAAAAGGGGCCGCGCAAGCCACTCGGGCTAGAACGCGGGGTTGGTTGCATATACGGACGGGGTCTCTCAACGCCACGTTTCTCTCGACGGGTACGGAGTACTTGATGGAGTAATAGGGCACAACACAAAGCAAGACAAAAAAAAAAGCTTAGCATAACAAATTTTGTTTTCACGGCAAAAAAAAAGTACTGGCATGTAGGAAGCCAAGAGGCAGTTTAACTGGTCATAAGCTCTCAAGGAAATGCACAAGTTGTCAATCTCAGGATTTGCCGTGCCCAGTATTTCTCTTCTTTTTTTTGGGGGGGGGTTTTTTTTTTAAGCGGTGGATATGATGGCCAGTCATAGTTTATAGGAGGTGCATTCTATTCCCAGTCGGCATCTTGCCGACCTGGTGTCTTTAGGCATCTTCTCGTACGGAGCAAACAAATGCGCATTTCTCCCAATCGCCGAAACGCCACGCCAAATGCCCAACTCTCTCGGTCGTCGTCAGAAACCAGAAACAAAAATCGCGCAGCAGCAGGTTCTGTTTGTCTTTGTGTCTTTCTTTTTGTCTTTCTTTCTGTCTTTCCGTCTTTCTTTCCGTCTTTTTTTCTGTCTTTCTTTCTGTCTTTCTTTCTGTCTTTCTTTCTGTCTTTCTTTCTGTCTTTCTTTCTGTCTTTCTTTCTGTCTTTCTTTCCGTCTTTCCGTCTTTCTTTCCGTCTTTCCGTCTTTCTTTCTGACTTTCTTTCTGACTCTCTTTCTTTTTTTTGTCCTCTTCTTCTTTCTTACTTTCTTTCCCCGTAAGCTCAAAACCACGCCAATGTCCAAGTCGAAGGCAGATTGGGCCAGCGGTCCTGCCAGGCCGCAATAATATCCGGTACTCGCTCGTCGAAACTCGCCCGAGCCGCCGCGCTCCCGCTGTCAAAGGCGGCTGGCCCCATGGCGCCTCGTTCTTCTACGGCGGCGGCGTTGAGAGAGTTTGCGAGATCAAGGATGCCCTGCCCGCCAATGTGGGCTTCCTCGTGATTATCTTTGATGTCAACGTTGATCACGTGCACCGGCCGGTTCAGCGGAGAGCCGCGGTTGAGAAGATCGTCGATGACGGCATCCCAACACCGCTCCTCACAGGTGAAGACTACGTCCACCACTCCGCCTTCGGTGCCCTCGCTGCCCCTGTCGCTGGAGTGCTGCAATCTGGGCACCCCGACGGGCCAGTCCTGCCAGCGTTCGGGACCCCATTTGACGCCTCTATTTCTCCCCAGCATGTTCAGAATGCCATTGTTCCGGTAGAGCCTGGGATCTTTAGCTTCCAACTCCTTGTACATGCTATCGTACGACGTCTTGTTGAACTGATAGACGTTCGGCTGCGTGATTGTCGGCCCTGGCAGCCGCACGAGAGAGCCGGTGCCGAAGGATATCACGGGGAAGTTGGCTTGCGAGAGTCGGAGATGAGCTTCCATGGATCTAGATTCTCGGTTAGGAAGAGCGCATGGCCGGGGGGGGGTCCCTCACGATCGGGCGGACCTGTTTTGATTGCTGGCGCAGACGGTGCAGAACTTGAGCTTATAGTCTCCATTCTCATGTGGAGAGCCGTTTTGGGCCGCTGCTGTGCCATTCGCGGTCTCCATGATGGGTAATTATCCGGGAGAAAAGGTTGCGCGATTGCTGCACAGAAAGAGCCGTTGCATTCTTCAAAGCTCCAGGCGGTGAGCTTATGCAACCTGGTTCCTGATCAAACGGCGTCAGCAATCAATCGAAACCTCGGCAGACATCATCGTCATGAAAAAAAAAAAAAGATTCTTCATCAGCTAGAAATCGTATATTAAGTGTAAAAAATTTTTTCATCAGAGCACAATGGCTCAGACAGCTCCAATAAAAGGTTCATCATTAGAAGACGGAGTTGGAAGATGTTGTCTGTTCCCTACCTGTGGCAAGCGTCTCAGGCACCAGGACGTATTCATCCACAGGTAGCCATTGACCAATGCAAGCGTTGCGTGCCGGCGCTCGGGCTCAATCAATTTCGCTCGCGCATGAAGTTGATGATATTGAGGGCTTCCCCAAAAGCGCGAGGCGAAAGGAAAAGGCTCGGAAGTGGAGCCTTAGGCGGCATTTGGATAAACTTCGGGCTTATCCTCACCAAACGTTCCCCCCACTCGCCCTGAAATTTACAGTTACCTAGGTTACCTTACCTAATAGGTGTCGCCACGGAGTGAGCACGTAACTCGGCCACGGACTCGGGCGTTATGATTATCCGCGGACTTCCGGCGAGGCAACACCAAGCAGATGGATGCAACTGCTCTCCACGAAGCACAGAATTGCGTCGATGCCGATGCATCTCGGTAGCACAAAACCCCATTTTGCCAGCGCGGAGCGGTAACACCTTGAGTTGCGTTTCTGGCATCACAGCTGCGCAGTACTGTAAGTTAGTATGTACGTAGTACTTGTAAGTATTTGGTGCATCTGCGCTTGCGCCCAGGACGGCATGCCCTTGAAGTTTGGTTCGCCGGGCAGATGCTCCATGGCAAGACCTTTTGCAGCCCCGTGATTGGTTCTGTCGACGAGGCGCATAACCTGAAACGAACGATGCTGGGGCGCCCCCCTCCCCCCATGTCTTGTCGCCAGCGTTCCAAAAATAGAACTCGAATGCTACCAATCTTATTCTTCTCACGCGTTGGGGGTGTTGAAAAAAAAAAAAAAAAAAAAAAAAAGGCCTTGCCTTCCAAGGTCCATTCCAATTGGCTTGATGGCAGGGGGGATGGCTCCGGCAGCTTTGGGCTTTGAGAGTGGCCGTGTCTTGCGTCTCGAGCATCGGGGGGAGGGCTTGCTTCATCTCGTCTCGTTCATTTTCTTCTTCTGCCTAGTCTTGGCAAGAGATCATCACGCTGCATTCGCCTCGAGCCGTGCATGCGCACGTGTCATGACATCATGAATCGTTTCTGTCAAGTGCACAATGCCGGGTAATCTTATGCAACGGTGGGACTGGGATGACCGCCTCATGTTTGTCCAACGTACGGCGCTTTCCAATGGGCAGTTTTCCTTTTTTTTTTTTTTCCTTTTTTTTTTTTGCCCTCGGCCCCGTCGCTCTGAGGGTCCGTTTCTGGTGCTGCTGCTTTCGAGCAGATCTTTGCTCATCTGGGAACCCCCCCCAAGAGGTTTGAGCCGCCCCTCCCCCCCAATCATGGCAAGGTACCCGTGGTTGATTTTGGCTCTGGCGTGCGAGCGAGCGTTGCAGCAGCCAGGCGGGAAATCCGACCGAGCCAACGCCCTGACGGCGGAAATCAGAGACGGAAACGAAATTGCTCCTGATCCCATATCCGCTCGTATGAACCTGGGCAGGTTGGGGTTTCGAGCCCCCCCCCCCCCCCCCCATGTGGGGTCCTGGCAGCTTTTTGCTCACTGCGCGCTTAACGGCACGCACTTTCTTACTGGTATTCGCGCTCGCAAGTTGCTTCATAGAGGCACGTAGGACGAAGCATTGCCAAGCGACGCGGTGGCAGCAGCAGCAGCAGCAGCGGAGTGCTATGTCTACTGTGCCTACTGTGCCTACTGTGCTGGCGGTAAAAATTGTACAAAAGTAGTGCCAAGTATTAGCGCCATGTAAGGTAAGCGTTCGATGCGGTCCTGCGAGCACTGGCAATCGAGCAGGTTCGTCTGTCTACCTTATATTGCCAAGTAGCTGGGCCTGCATGATGATTATCTGATTTCTTATTTCTCCTCCGGATGACGGCCTAATCTAACTGAAATATCCCGTCCAAGTGCTAATTCCTTCCCCTCGGCCATCCCCAGCGTTGGGCCACTAATATATGATACCTATATGCGTCAAGGCTGCAGCATACCCTCACCTGTCCATCAAGCCCGTGGCTCGCCGTGCGACGTTCAACGCAGCTGGCTGCTCAAAGACACCTCCCACACGCGGCAAGCAGCTTGCTCTGCGATATACGAAAGTGTTTGTGTAAAGAAGCAAAGAGCCTTTTTTTTTGCCCGCCATTGGAAGCCTCGCCGACTTGAGCTGGCTGGCGATCCCATCTTCGCCTTCCCAACACCTCTCGCCTCCTGCATCGAAGACGCAGCCCGCCGACTTATAACCTTCCCGAGACGGGCATCCGCCGCGCGCAACGCCGATCAAATATAGGTACTAAAGGTATAGCAGTACTACCTACTACGGAGTACTACTAGGTACTACTGCCACCTGTAGGGCTCCTCTGCTGGGGCAAAGCGGGAGAGCATTGGTCTCCAGGCGCTGACTCGCTGGCCTGTTGCAAGCCCGGCCAGTGGAATTAGCGGGCAACGCGCGCTGGCTCCAGCGGGACGGCGGCCGGATTTGTCCCTCCCGCCCAGGGCCTTTTGGCGGCGCCTCGCCGCTGACAAGAGTACCTCGCCGGTACTTGTTGCCGATTCCGTTCTGGATTTTCCTTCTCTCCCTTCACACCTGGAACTTCTTTGCGACCAAAACTTGTTCTCGGGGCGGCCTTGTCGTCTCCCGCATCCGTTCCGGTCCCCTCGCATCTGGAATCTCGATCAGGTCCCTTCAGCAGCGCCATTCCGGCCGCGCAGGGGCCCACCGTCGCTCTGCTTGTCGTCGGGGCCAGCGTCCCTCCAAGATTCCAGATCACCGCCCTTAGCCTCCCTCGAGCCTCTTCAGCGACCAACCCTGCCCTGACGCACACTTGGCGACCGCTTGTCTCAGATTAGGGTTTTCCTGAGCCCTCCCACCTCCGCAGAGCCGATCTCGCCAGGCGCCTGCTGGCCGAAACTCGCACGGCCGCAAGCTCCAGATCCAACCCACCGCTCTGGCAGAGAGATCCCGCCAGCCTTGTCCGACGTGCGCCGGAAGGATCTGGATAAAGGCGTGCCAGCCCGCCAGCGGCTGCTCAGGTTGGCTGACTCGACGAGGACCGAGGCGTGGCGCTGCGGAGGCAGCTGGCGAGCGCCGTTGAAAACCTGCGCCGGGGCTCCTCTGGCGGTTCCTCTGGCGGTTCCTCTGGCAGCAGCATCATCTTTCGAGTTGCCTGGGAGGGATGAGTGCGACCGCGACAATGTCGATGAATTCGCCTCTAGCAGCCGCATCCCCGGCGGACCTGTCTTCGGCGATGCCAGAGGCTGTCGACTCCGGCCCAGCGCCCTTGGCGGCCTCGACGCCATCTCGGCACAGCGCATTGTCCCGGCCGCTCTCGTATGCGTCCAGGAACAGGCTGTCGCAATACTCCATCGCCGGTTCGCTGCCCACCCGATCGCGACCCCAATCCCACGTGTTCCCCATGTTTCCCTCGAGTCTGGCGTACACCCAAGTGCGCGACTTCGCCTATCCCACCATGCACCCGATGCACTACGGCCCGCCGCCTGAGCCGTCCGGCCCGCCGTCTGGGCTTACCACGCCCATGAGCGAAAGCAGGAGGCTTTCCGAGCCGTCTGTCTCGTGGGATCAAAAGATGCCGTGGGATTCATGGGCTCCGGACGGCTTCAGTCGGCCCCACGATCTGCCGCCGATCCAATTCGGCGACGGCCCTCCTTACAGCGAAGACGAGGACCTGCAGAGCCCGGTGGTCTCCACCAGACACCGAAAACACAAGTCAACTTCCTCAGCTCTCCATGCTGGTAGGGGGCGCACCGGTCGCGAGCACGACAGGGGCCAGTCTGCCGTGATCAGCTCCTCCAGCTACGACGACAGCCAGAGCTATTTCCTGGGCGTTGGAGGAGATGGAGGCGAGCGGTACTACGTGAGCCGTGGAGGCGAAGCGAATGGGCCTGGCGGCGAGCTCGTCACCTACCCCCCCGACCAGGCGCACCACGGCCACGCGTACCAGTATTCGCACCGACAAGAAAACGACGTGGACGGCTACGGCTCCGATAACTCCAGCTGCTCGTCCTCGCCAGGCGGGCCGGAGGGAGACCAGTCGCGCTATTCACGAGATTACCAATTCACAATCACATCTCCCGACGAAGAGTTTCACGGTAAGGCCGTGGCCCTCTTCGATTTCGAGAGGGAGAACGAGAACGAGCTGCCGTTGGTGGAAGGCCAGATCATCTGGGTGTCATATCGCCACGGCCAGGGCTGGTTGGTCGCAGAAGACCCAAAGACCCAGGAGAGCGGCCTGGTTCCCGAGGAATATGTCCGATTGCTCCGGGATATCGAAGGAGGCATGAACAGCCTGACCGGGACCCTCGTCGACGCATCCGCATCTCCCAATGAAGCCGGCACCCCCACCCAGACAGAACACGGTAGCCAACACGGCCACACTCCCACGCACAGTAGCGCCTCAACCAACGGATATCACCAACCAGTCGTGTCCATGTTTTCGACCTCGAGCAAGGACCTCAACCCATATCCCACAGAACAGCTTGGCATCCAGGCCGGCCAAGCCCCCCCTCAAGTTGTTCACTACCACGGGCAGAGAGGTGGAAGCCAAATCAGCACGCCCACCTTGACCCAGCTTCAGGAGTCCGAAGCGCAGAGAAGAGCAAGCCAAGACGCGGAAAACAAACCCGATCCGCCCCCGGCGACGGCGGAGGAAGGGCCCAACGCGAAATCTGCAGACACACCGGCGCCGGACAAGCCGACGGATGCAGACCGGTGAAGAACGGTCCGTAAAAACCACTTCCACAAAGGGCCGGAATTGTCCCCAAATCCGGGGACATGCCAAGCTTTTTCTTTCCTTTTTCCTCCCCCCCCCCCCCTCCCCATGTATTTTGAGCGTGAAAGAGGAAATAAACGACATTGGACATGTTAGAGAAACCCATGAGGACGGACGGATATCAAACTTCTTTGCAGCAGAGCGTCAGCGGAGATTCAAACCGGGCTCTGTCTTGCGGTGGTTGCCATAATGGATAGATAGAGGAGGCATGGTGTATCCGGGATGGTCGAAAAAAAAAATTAAAGAGGGCAGAGGATGCGCTTGCCGCTCTTCTGGAGGTCTGTCTCAGTTAGTCTCTGTTTTGGCTGTATTGGTAAGGTTGAATTGAAACAAAAAAAAACAAAAAACGAGGGAGGGCGCTTTGGGAGCAACACAACGGTTGGGTGATGGTCCCGACGACCCTAATGGGCTGGGCATCGTTTTTTTTTTTTTTTTTTTTTTTTTTTTTTTTTTTCGCTTGGCTCTGCTTCCATGGTGGATGGCTGTTCTATAACACTGCGAATGAGTCTCTAGGAACCCCAGGCTGAGTTGCTAGATGTAATAAAAATCAAACTATTTTATCCAAGCAAGGAATGATTTCAGGGGATAAATAAATGCTTGCAAAATTTGGCAGATCGCAGGAAGGGTTTTCCAAGATTGTATAATATTGTATAAGGCCGTCAATATCGGCGAGCTTCCCAAGTGTGGGGCCGCTCCTCGTCTCCCTCTAGGGTAAGCTGCCCAAGTGTGGTTTATGAAGGTGACAAAACACAACCACGAAGTATTCGTATAGAATTCATCTTTGCTTCCAATCATGATTGATACAGCGCAATAGAAAAATGCATTTCACGTAAGAGTGTTTGGTATCGAATAAACCATGATGAGTTGGAACGCCAAAACTATGGACACTGAGCATGGATCCTCACCGATGCATCGCCAAGCGTTTCAACGAACACATTAGTCAACTTTTTTGTTCACGACTAGCTTTATGGAAACGGCCTTTATATAATATAGAGAAGGCAATTGGGGGGGGGGGGTTACACTCTCCAATTGACTTACTAAATGCTGATAGATGGAGTTCATATCGTGGTGATACGGAAGCCATTATTAACCAATCCAGAGGTGCAACTCGGCCCTGGAACAAATTGCTTCGGAAAACGGACCAATCACGTGGCGGATGCCGTCATACAGCGAACGAAAGGCTCGGAATTCATTAAGCTCCGAGTTGACTGACTGAACTTGACGGGGGGGCTTTTTTTTTTTTTTTTTTTTTTTTTTTTTTTTTTTTTTTGGCTCTTCTCAAGGCCCTTGCTTTTCAGGTGTGTGTGTTCACTTTGGTTTTCTTTTCCCGGGAAATAAAGGCCTCGGACGCAGACCCAAAATTCCTTCTCCACGGACGGACCTCAATTGTAGTTTGGGATTTCCCGGAAGAAGAAAGAACAAGGGGGCAAAGAAAAAAAAAAAACAACCAAAAAAAACAACAAAGAAAAAAATGCTTGCCAGATCTGCTTTCCGCGCGGCTCAGCCGCTGAAAATGGTATGTCGAGGAGCTGAAGAGTTCAAACTCCGTGCGAGTAAATTGCAACTTGCCGCTGCAGGAAGGCTGATTCTAGTTTCCGGGGTTTTTTTTTTTTCTTTCTCTTTTTTTCTCTCTAGAATGCGCGCCGCTATGCGACCGAGTCTGGCGCCAAAGGCGGCTCCAACGCTCTTCTCTATGGCGCTGGCGCAGTCGGTCTTGCTGGTGCGGGCTACTTCTTCCTGGGAGGCTCTTCCTCAGCCAGCAAGGCTGAGAACAAGGCCAAGGAGGCGGCTGGGGTGACTCCCAAGGTTGCCTTTACCGGGGGCGATCAGGGCTTCCTTTCCCTGAAGCTCGCGGAGGTGGAGCAAGTGAACCACAACACCAAGAAGCTTCGATTCGAGCTCCCCGACAAGGACCAAGTCTCTGGCCTGTATATTACCAGCGCCGTCCTGACCAAATTCAAGGGTGCCAATGCTGAGAAGGCGACCCTTCGACCTTATACTCCCATCAGCGACGAAGGTAGGCTAGTTTTTTTTTTTTTTTTTGTCAAAACTCATCCTTCCAATGGACACCTGTGCGCGGGACAGTATGCTGACGTTTGCGTGTCGCTCCTCAAGACGACAAGGGATTCGTTGACCTCTTGGTGAAGAAGTATCCCAATGGACCCATGAGCACCCATATCCACGACCTCAAGGTTGGCGAGACGCTTGCCATCAAGGGTCCCCTTCCCAAGTACCCCTGGTCCGAGAACAAGCACAATCACATTGCCCTCATCGCTGGCGGCACCGGCATCACCCCCATGTACCAGCTTGTGCGCGCCATCTTCAAGAACCCCAACGACAAGACCAAGGTTACCCTCGTCTTCGGCAACGTCACCAAGGAAGACATTCTCCTCAAGAGCAAGTTTGACGAACTCGAGAACACGTACCCTCAGCGCTTCCGCGCATTCTACGTCTTGGACAACCCCCCCAAGGAGTGGGTCGGCGGCAGCGGCTTCATCACCAAGGAGCTGCTGAAACAGGTCCTCCCGGAGCCCAAGAGCGACAACATCAAGCTCTTCGTCTGCGGCCCTCCCGGATTGATGAAGACTATTTCCGGTCCCAAGGTCAGCCCCAAGGACCAGGGCGAGCTCACCGGAGTTTTGAAGGATCTTGGCTACAGCTCTGAGCAGGTGTACAAATTTTAAGCGGCATGCTTTTTTTTTTTTTTTGATGGATATACAGCCTAGAAAATGACGCTAGTATGATTTGTTCCATAAACTGAAAAAGACATAAACCAATGTTTTTTTTTTCGACCGTTGGTCGAGATGATAGAGTCTTTTGGAGGCTTAACAGATATGATATATATATATATTCAACCTCGGCGCATCAAAACAAGATTACTCAGCCGATTTAAGCAAGAGAAAAAAAAAAAAAAGTCATTTTGTGATTTCATGCTCACTGCCTTGAGATTGACGAGCGACTTGCAGAGGCGAACAAACTCTTGCTAAACAACTAACGCTGGTGGGAAAAGAGGAGCTCGTAAAGGCCGATAGCCAACTACGGCGGGATATGACTGCTTGTTTACGAAAGCATGGTGTATATATATATATAATACGATACACACTGGATGGGACTAGATGGGTAATCTTCTGATGCTCTGAAGCGGGCAACACAAGGGGAAAACATGTTGTAGTTGGGTCGGATAATCGGTTTGCTGCTATTCTTGATAGAGCAACAGTAACAGTAACATTATAAAAATATTATATACATATAAGGATATCGACCATGGATTTTCACACATGGCATCACCACTAATTCGTCGTCTATTCTTTCCAGTTTGCGGCAGTGCTACAAGTAAAAGAGATGGCTCCAACATATCAAAGGACAAGAAGGAAGATGAGTATTTAATGAATGCTCTTGGCGGCCTTCTTGACGGCGTGGTTGATGATGTCGGCCCACTTCAGTCCGTTGCTGTAGTTTTTGGCATCAATGCTCTCCATGAGGCCGGGATATACAGCTGTAGAGGGATTGTCAGCATTAGCCACGATAAAAGGACTAGGGAAACAATCAAGGAAGAGGAGGAATTAAAAAAAAAAAAAAAAAAAAAAAAAAAAAAAAAAAAACCTCACCACCAGCATAACCTGTCCACAGGCCTGGAGCAAATACGACGTGCTTGAACCAGCTGCGATTGTCGAGGCCACCCTCGAAAAGGAAGAATCTCTCTATATACTTGTATTGAAGGTTCACCTTGGCGATGGTGTATCCGAGCCTGGCCTTGCCAATGACGTTCCACCATGGAAGGCCCTGCTCCAGCTGGTCGTTGGCCCAAGCCGCGCTGTCGTCGAGCTTGACTGCCTTTTCTCTAAACTCCGAAATTGAGCGACGAATCTTCTCCAGGCTTGCCTCAAAGGCACCTTGGCTTCCCATCACCTCCTCAGGCGTGGCGCTGCCTCTGATGGCAAAGATTTCGTCCTCGGTAGCCGGTTCGTTGTCGACGGTATGAAGCTTCGCTTCGACTCTGTCGAGATAACCATCCAGCGCATCCGCGTACTCGGTGGCTCCGAATGGAATGACCACTCTGTCCGATAGCTCTCCGATCATTATGCCGAGAACCTGGGCCATGGTTCTGTGGTAGACGAAGCCGGGATCGGCGAACTCGCTCATCCAGTGGAAGCTATCGTAGTTGCTGTGGTAGTGATACACGGGGCCACTGCCGTTGCCACCAAATCCAAAGTCGATGCTGGGGATGCCGGCGTAGTCCTGGAAAGCGGTGTAGTCGCTCCCACTGCCGATCGTGCTGATTTTTCCGTCCCACACATCTCCGACGGTCTGACCCTGGACGGTCTGATTGGGGGAGGGCACAAGATGGGTCACATCTCGAAGGACCTGGTGCAAGAGCGGCGCTGCCGAAGCAGAAAACTGCGGTCCAGAGGCGCCGCCATCGACATTGACATATGCCACATTGGCCTCGGAAAGCCACGGAAGGTACTCTTCGACCCACTCTGTGCTTCCAACAAGACCATACTCTTCCCCGTCCCAGCTAGCGAAGACGATGGTTCGAAGAGGCTTCCAGCCGGCTTCCAAAGCCTTGCCAATGCTGCGAACCGCTTCGTTCAGGATCGCCGAGCCGCTGTTGGGATCGGATGCGCCGCCAACAATCCAGGCGTCTCGGTGGTTGCCGACGATGATGACTTGGTTGGGAATGGTGCCGTTGATGATGCCGATCACGTCCCACTGGGGGGTGGTAACATAATCCTGCTCGTTGTAAAGGTTGATGACGACATCTTTGGGCGAGGGGCCAACGTTGTACCTGACGCCCTTGTGGCCCAAGCCGAGATTTCTAGCCCACCATTTGTTCAGATCGCTGGCTCGAGGGCCGTGGCCGTTGAGGGCCTTGAGCAGGGGAATGGCGTCAGCGTATGAAATGGGGATGGACGGAATCGACGGAGTTGTTTCATCGGCTGGCGCGCGTGGCACGCCAGGCTTTGAAGGGTACCCAGGCGTGGTTCTGCCATCAAAGTTAGCTTCAAGCAAGTCGCGTGGGAGGACTCGAGCAGGCGGTAGCGATGCGTGCTTACGGGTCGCCGGGGCGCGAGCTCAAGAATTGGACGCTTCCACGCTGCACGCTACTGGGGTTACGAGCAGGACCTTCAGGATAGGCGGCGTAGCCGTTTTCCTCGGTGATTTCGCCGTCGTCGCCAGGGTCACTGTAGATCAAGACACCAATCATTCCAAGTTCCTGAGCGCGCTTGACCTTGAGACCTCGAAAGATGCCTCCATATTTGGCGATGGCAATCTTCCCCTCGAGGTCGATTCCGGCGTCAACTAGATCCGCGTAGTCTCGGTATGTTCCATAGTTGACATATACAAAGGAGCCAGTGACGTTGCCGCTGGCAGAGTAGCCGTGGAAAGTGGGGATGCTGTCCTTGGAAGAGGTGGTGGGATCGTCTTCAAGGACGTCCTCGATCAGAGAAGCCTTGAAGGCAACATTCCAGGATTTGGCACCACTCGACTTCTCTAGCAAGGAGACGCCGTGGTCGGCAGGGTAGTTGATGTAGACATCATAGGCGACTATGCTGGACTTGACGCCCCATTCCTCCCATCTGTCTTTGGTCCACTCGGCCTGGAGGTGCGGGGGTTAGCACGCGTGATGCATCATGCAAAGACGGCGGGAGCGTAAGGAAGGAATGGGTGGTACTTGGTCGGGCTTACCTGGGAGTAATTCTTGCCGGCAAGGTGTGCCCCAGAGGTGTAATAGAGGCTCCATTCTTGGGCCTTTTCCGACGAGGGCGTGTCGAGCAGAATGGCCTGCAGGTCCTCGTGAGCAAGGTGCTTGCCCTTGTGCCCGTGACGGCCATGATGCGGATCACCATGGCGGCGTTCTTGCCCGGAAGGCCAAATATACAGGGCGTGAAGGACAAACGATGCAAAGCCACAGAGGAGAATGCTGACACAGGCGACGGTGCAGAAGCGGCGGACCGTGTGATGAGGGTATCTCCTGCGCGGAGGCCCTACACGCACTGTCTGGATCAACGGAGTCGACTCGCTGGCCATTTTCCCAGGCTCGGTCAACGACCTTGTGAAACCACAGTGTTGGCGGTACGCAATATGTTCTATTTTCCCAGATGAACAATGGGTTGTTTGAATATTGCGTAATTTATTTTTTTACTCGAGGCGCGGGGCCGTGTTGCGACTTGATTCGCTACGCCACATGAATTTTGATATCTGAAAGGGAAGGGGGGGGGGGGGGAGGGTGTCTGTGACACTAAATAAAGTGGCGAGGTCGAGATTGCGAAAGGGATCTAAAGTAGCAGCAACCTTTGAACCTTGACAATGTAAGGGGAGAAGGCAGAACGGCAGCAATTTTGATTTTTTTTGCAGTCTTGAGGCTCGGCTCAGCGGTCCATTGCAGAAGCAGAAGCAGAAGAAGAAGAAGAAGAAGAAGAAGAAGAAGAAGAAGAAGAAGAAGAAGAAGAAGAAGAAGAAGAAGAAGAAGAAGAAGAAAGGAGGAGAAGGAAAAAGAAAGACAATCTAATAACCACCTACTTATCTCAAAGCCGCGCCGCGCACACATATCGGTACTAGTAATCCCTGTTGAAGAAACTTTGCCCATCTTATCGCCAGGTTGACGTAAGCGTTTTCGAGAAGCACGCAACGACATCAAGCTCCGTATTACAAAGAGGGCGCCATGAGCTCCTGCCTGATTTTGCCATTGCGAAATACCCGGGGGGGGGGGGGGGAGAGCTCTTCTTTTTCTTTGGTAATACGCAAAGGGGAGAACCGCCAGCAATATCCTTGAGCACATACAGTACGGGCATCGCCAGCAACATTGATTGAATGCAAGCACGACGAGGCCACAGGCAGGAGATGGCCGTGCGTGATGCATGCACACGGAGCAGCGTCTAGGTTCGAGTCTGTGTAGCCACTGGGGGAAGCTGCTTGCTTTGTGAAGGACACACACGGCTTCCGGGGGAGGGAAAGGTTGCCATTATCGCCATCTGCATCGCGGGGATGCTTACAAACATGCGAGAGTATAAACTGACCGGGATGACTTGCTCGCCTGTGTTGCAGCCCCCCCCCCCCCCCCCTTTTTTTTTTTTTTTTTCTTTTTTCAACGGCCTCTTCACCACAGCCCTGTTCCGCGTTCCACCCGCTCGCTCCAGACGGCACGCGCCTAAACGGCGCAGAGCAAGCGAATCGGTTCGTCAATTTGCTCGGTGACGACAAAGGCCCCTCTCGGGGAGCATGGTTTCCTACAGGGCCTCCTCCTCCTCCTGCTCGCTGCAAAGGGTTGGTCGCATCTTTGCCCATCCATCCACCAGAACCCATCCTCCGCAACGGCTAGTAGCAGTAGCATTCGAGACATAGCGTCCACACCAAAACGTCGCGGTTCCGGGGATCGTCTCCGCTGTCGGACGCATTCGAGTGTCATGGGACTCATTTCGGTTTATTCCAAAGTGACATCATCAAGAGGTGAGCTTCTGCTGCCTCTTTCACCACGAATATACGGGGTTCTTTGCAAAAAAAAAAAAAAAAAAAAAAGAAAGAAAGAAAGAAGGAAAGAAAGAAAGAAGGAAAGAAAGAAAAAGAAAAGGCTGCGTAGGGATCGGCCTTGCCATCCCCCACGCCAGCCATCTCCCTCCTGCCCTCCGTTGCAGAACAGATGAATGCATCTCGGCTCACCTGCAGCACGGCAACGGGGCCGAGCCAAGCCAAAGCCTGCTCGCAGTCAAAGTCACGGAGCACATTGAGCCACTTGCCGTACTCCGTACTGTACACACGCAGTTGAGCGGAGAGACAGACGGATGATTATGGGTCTCCCTTATAGCATGAGTCTTGTGGGAGCGCATGCATGCCCAAGTACTACCACCAAGAGAAGAAAACAGATCCATCCATATTCGTCCATCCAAAGTAAATCGAAAAGACCAAGAAAGAAAAAAGAAAAAAAAAAAAAAAAAAGAGGCCAAGCGGCTTCGAAGAGATCGGCTCGGCCGTAGCGTTTCCGAAGCGCGCCCAGTGGCTGGCTCCGAAGCCGAAGTTGGAATTCTTCCCTGTCCCGTCTCTCACCACCGTTTTTGTCCCTGTTCCTTGCTTACGGAGTACTATTAGCGCATCTAACTTATTTTACGGAGCGCTTGCCTGTGCGGATGACTACTTACCTACCTAGTAGAAAGAACCTAGTAGGTAGGCAGGGTGGGACTGCAGCGTATCGACCCCGGGCGGTTTATGGAGCTGGAGTCTCCCAGCTTTCAACTTGGCAAATTTCCTCGACCGGTGGCTTTTCCTTCGTTTTCGACGACTTCAGCCTTTCACACTCTCTCCCTCGTTTTAAAACGTTGACTCTGCGCTGTTTTGTTCTTCTTTTTTTTAATTCCCTCGGCCGCGAGCGTTCCTTTCCTTCCTTCTCTCGTCCACGCCTCGATAGCGAGCTCTTGACGCGGTCTCTGCCAGAGTCATGTTCTTGTAGTACCAAGCACCAAGACTCTCTCTCTCTCTCTCCATCCTCTACCAATCTTGCCCCGGCAATTTACATGGACAGCCTTTGATCGCCGTCCTCGCCGTTTTCTCACTTCTCGCCCCCCTCTTTTCGGCGCAATCCGCATAGCAGTGCCGCGCGGCCGTGATAATGACGAAGGATTCCACGTCCAAGCCGAAGCTGCCCGTGCAGCAGCTGGCAATTCTCGGTAAGCTCAGCCCCCGATGGACAATGGAAGACTCCTGCCAAAATGAACGCGCCTCTTGCTTGGATGGCCGTGACACACACAAGCACGGCCGGCATGTGGTTCGGATCGGCACGGGGTGCCTATTTTATGGGGTGTCTCTTTGTGTCTCTTTCTGCCCTTTGGGGTTTGGGGTTTGGGGTTTGGGTTTTGGTTTTTTGCCAACTTGCCAGATACTGCTCTGGCAGAACGATTCTGTGAACCGTCTGCTGCTGCTGTCTTAGCTCTTGGCGAGGCGTGGGTATCTGCAGACTGCCTTGTCTCACCCACCACAGCTGCACACATGGTATCATCAATGCGTTATGCCGTCAATGGATGCTGATTTCTCGAATTTGCAGCTGTTGCTAGATTTGCAGAGCCCTTGGCCTACACATCCGTATGGCCATACCTGCCTGAGATGATACGAGATTTCGGCGTCAAGCGTGACGAGGTCGCGAAATGGGCTGGCGTCACATCCTCCGTCTTCTCCATCTGCCAGAGTATCACGGCCGTCCCCTGGGGCAAGGCGTCGGATAGGTTTGGCAGAAAACCGGCGCTCCTCTGTGGGCTTGTCAGCACCATGATCTGCTTCATTATATGGGGCATGTCGACGAGTCTCACCATGGCCATTACCGTTCGAGCAATCATGGGCGGTGGTAACGGCAACGGTTAGCTTCCCTGCTCCCACACCTTGACTTGCGAATAGAGGGGCTGACGTGTGCCACAAAGTCGGCATCATTCGAACCATGGTCGCTGAAATGGTCACTGAAAAGGAGCTCCAGCCAAGGGCCTTCTCTATAATGCCTCTCGTCTGGTCCCTGGGCTCCGTCGTCGGGCCTGCCTTTGGTGGATTCTTCGCCCAGCCGGCCAAGCAGTTTCCCGACGTGTTTGGCAACATGGAGCTCTTCAAAAGATTCCCGTACCTCCTGCCGAACCTCTTGGCCACCGTTTTCTTCCTCATCTCTGCCGCCAGCGCGACCCTCTTCCTGAAAGAAACGCTAGCGAACAAGCGCGAACACAAAGACTGGGGCCTGCTGGTCGGAGAGCGCCTCACACGGGCCGTCCGCCGGCAGCCGCAGCTCATCTCTCAACGCCGCAGGTCCTTTGTCGATGGAGAGGCCACCGCACCGCTCGTTCCGAGCAGAGCGGCGCCCAAAAAAGCCACACCGCCGAAGAAGGCGTCCGCCGGAATGACAGAGGTCTTTTCTTACCAGACAACGGTAAACCTCATCTCGTACACCTTTTTGGCCTTCCATTCAGTTGCCTATGACCAAATCATCACCGTC
Source organism: Trichoderma cornu-damae (assembly GCA_020631695.1). NCBI lineage: Eukaryota > Fungi > Ascomycota > Sordariomycetes > Hypocreales > Hypocreaceae > Trichoderma > Trichoderma cornu-damae. Next base: position 3,614,067 of record CM036088.1, read on the forward strand.
TTCCTCGATTATCCCGTCATTCCTCGGACCCCCGAGAACACGCGGTTCCCCTTTTACTTCACAGGCGGATTTGGCCTCAGCTCAGGTACCATAGGGACAATCTTCACCTTTTACGGTATCACTTGTGGATTGATTCAATTTCTCATTTATCCGCCGTTGGTGAGCCGCTATGGCGTTTTAAATTGTTACAAAGCAGCCTGTAAGTCTCTCTCGAGGGTAAAAAAAAAAAAAAAACTAAACCCTAAACCCAAAACCAAAGAAGGAAAAAAAAAAAGAAAGAAAGAAAGAAAACGCTCTCCTCTGCATCAACGCTAACTAGATCGACAGCCGTCTTGACACCCTTCTTCTACTTTCTCACTCCATACACTTCATTGCTCCCCACGCCTGGCACGCGGTTTGCGGCTATACTCACCGTCATGATGACCAAGGCCTTTGCCATCATCATTGCCTTCCCCTCCATCACCATCCTCCTTACCAATTCTGCCGCCTCCCTCAGCGTTCTCGGCACCCTCAACGGCTTCGCCACCATGTTTAGTGGCTTGGGGCGAGCCCTGGGACCTGCATTCACCGGTCTAGCCTTCTCATGGGGTGTCGAGCACGGCTACGTCGTCTCGGCGTACTTTTTCCTAGGCATCATTTCCGCCATCGGCGCCATCCCCGTCTTCATGATTGTGGAAGGCGATGGACCCACAGCAGCGGCGGACAACAGCGACAACGAGGGCAATGACGAAAATGCCGTCATGCTCGAAGACGAGAGCCCTGTCGACGGCTGCGAGGATGCAACAGACAACGAGGCAACTGCATCATCTCCTCTCCTCGGCAGAAACCGGGGCAGTACTTACAAAACTACAAGCACTGCAAATAATTAGCCTTGGGCGAAGTCTGCGCATGCATGGCACGTGCGCGTGCAGCAGTCGAGAGAAGAAGAAGAAGAAGAGGGAAGAGAACAGAGAGAGAGAGAGAGAGAGAGAGAGAGAGAGAGAGAGAGACCAACGTGGCGGCAGGTTTCTGGAGAAAAGGCCAAGCCATGATGCTTGGCCACATATACGTGGTCCCCGAGAATGATTGTTGGACGCTTTGATATACGCACGTGCTGCACTGGGATGTTTGCATCGGTCGGTACTGATGTTGGAAATGACATGACACCTCATGTAATAAGTAAATGAATAGCTTTTCCATGAGAATTGACGAAATCGTTGGCTGCCAGATAAGAATAGGGGTCTTGCCTCTCTCTCTCTCTCTCTCTCTCTCTCTCTCTCTCTCTCTCACATTTTTTCCCAGGGTTTCTCTCCCCCCATTCTTTCCTTTTCCCATCTTCTTGTTTCATGCTAGTTGGTCCTGCCGACACCCTGGGAGGTTTTTGCCATGACGTAAATGGGCAGATGACCTGTCGGCTTGCCATGGATCCCCCTCATGCACGAATCCCCATGGCCGGGAGCAGCTGCAGGCTCGGGAATTACAAGTAGGAAGGAGAGTAAAAAAAAAAAATTATTTTTTGAAAAAAAAAAAAAAGGAACGGAGGGTATCACGATTCCAGAGATGGTTTAGTACCTACTGGTAGTATCTCACCGACTTGGTCGGACGACGTGATGCTTTTGCCTCTTAAATCACCCACAAACAACACCTCCCCCCCTCCCCCTCCCCCTCCCCATACCTGTACAACAATAACAACAGATTGGCACAATCATAATAACAAAAGCTTTAAAATTATATTTATACATTTATTCCAAAACGCCGTCTCTGCTGCCCCTCACCCCCCCCAAAAAAAATATTTTATGTCTCAACAGTAGCCAGTACTGTTCAATGCTTGTAGGACGCTACACAGGTACAGAGATAATAAGCTGAAAAAAAAAAAAAAAAAAAAACCTCTATATACATCTTTAGATAGAAAAGGGTTCAAAATAAAAAATAAAAAATAAAAAAACCACGGAATCGTCATCAAAACCAACAGCCAAAAAATCATAATTTTTTCTTATACAAACAAGCAAACACACACACACACACACACACACACACACAGAAACTCCATATTTTTTTCCCCCTCTCTCTCTCCCCCCCCTCCCCCCCCCCTTCTTCTCCCAGGGCTCTACATCATGTCATGTTTTCTCTTCTTTTCATGTTTCATGCAACAAAGGAAATTGTAGTCGTCTGTACGCGCGAACATGCGCCGGGATGGATATCAAATGAAGATACACGTCGTTAAAAAAAAAAAAACATAAAAAAAACATCAAAAAACAAAAAACAAACAAATTTTTTAAAATCCAGCATAAAAAAAATCAAAAGTATGAAAAAAAAAATCAAAAAAGTATAAAAAAAAATCAAATAATCAATCAAACAAAAATAACCCCATGTGTCGTGTTGTGAGGGCCGTTAGTGACGGTACAATGTGACATCGCGGGCCGGGAACCCTTCCCTATCATGCCATTCCCATTCGTCATTGTTATTTGGATATCGTTTATACGGCTGGGGGGCTTCGATTGTCCGATAGTCTCGACGTTCGGCATGGCGCCACTCGGAGACGGGCCACACGGCGGCAGGGTTGTTGCCGTTGTTATAGTAATGATGGCTGTTCACGTGTGCCGGGCCACCGTCTGCGGTGGCATGGCCAGCCGTAGGAGGAGCCTCGTCCTCATCGATGAAGCGCTCGAGGTCGGCCTCCATGTCGCGCAGCCGAAGGTGCTCCTTCCCAACCCAGTCATCGATGATCTCGGCGATCTGGCGGAAGCCTTCGGTATGGCCGCCGTGGTGCCGGGCCTTGATGCCGCACGTGATGAATAAGAAGCTGTGGATCATTTCGTGCAAAAAGGTCGAGATGAGAAGCCGGCGGTTGTACTTTGTGTCCTTGAGGATTGGCGACGACAACACGATGAGCGTCTCGTATCCGCCCAGCCGGACGCTCCGGCGCAGGGCGGTGGTGCCGACGATGTGACTCTCGTACTGAGCGCTCGCCGGGTGGCTCCAGTCCCACGTGACCCTTTGCGTCAACTTGTTCGCGAAGAAGAGCTCGTTGGCGGCGGAAAAGATGCTCCGGAGGGCGTCGTTGTCGAGCGGGAAGTCTGCCTCCCTGGACTTGGGGTTGATCAAGGCCTTGAGAATGCGGCCGTGCTGCGAGTCGCGGTGCCTCCACCGGCGGATGCTGGCCACGTGCCGGCGGACGAGCCGGGCGGCGGCGAGGTCGCTCAGCAGAGGCCGGTGGTCGTGCAGCTCGCAGTCGCCGCCTTGGCTGCACGGGGCGTCGACGGCGGACGTGTCGGACGATATGGACAGGCCGGACTGCGTGCGCTCCATCGGAGCCGCCGCCGACACGAAGTGCGCTGGATGCGGCGGAGGCGGGAAGCCGCCTCGGTGGTCCGGGGAGAGGCCCGCCGGCGGGGGCGGCGTCGGGGGGGGAGACGGCTCCCGCTCGCGGATGACGAGAAAGGCCAGGTTCTTGACGTGTATCGAGCCAGACCCGTCGGTGGCCATGGGAGCTGCAGGGCCGGGGTCGACGCCGGAATACTCAAACTCGCAGCCGGCGGCATGATGGCCCTTGCCATGGTAGCCGATAACGCGGCCCCAGTCGTCCAGTCGGGGACGCTTCGTGATGCCGTAGCAGCCTGCATCGCTGCAGGCGGTGGCAGCGGTCCCGTCTGCATAGACGACCCTTCGTTTGCCACTGGGACCGAGCGCAGCTCCAGCTCCGGCTCCAGCGTCGTTGCTGCTCGAATAGCTGCCGCGCTTGATGTAAGCCGCCGCCACCTGACCAGCAGGAGTGGAGGACGAGGAGGCGGCAGCGTCACCAAGCGGATTTCCCCCGCCAACCACCCAGAAGGCCATCGAACAGCATATGCTCCAGTCCACCCACCAAAAGGACAGCTCGCCCGGTTCTGGTTGAACAGCAAGTATTGGCTGATGCGGTTCGATGTAGTGGTGAGGAGAGGCGGTTTTGCTCCGCTGCTAGACAGCCGGCACGATATGCACGATCCTGCTTGCTCTGTCGTGTTAACCTTTTTTTTTTTTTTTTTTTTGCCCTTTTCCCCCCTTTCCTCCTTGCCCTTGCTCCGTCACTCTCGCTCGCCCCGAATGAGAGAACGAGTGGGCTCGGGCAGAATTGGAGAAAATGTGGATGGGAGAAAGTTTTGTGAGGTGGCAGCCTGAGCCGAGTTGTCTCGCAAAAGGTGGCACCGGTCCCAGAGCGAGACCAGGCAAAAGCGCTGGCCGCCACCGTCGGTGTGGGAGGGAGTGGATGGATGGAGTGACAGGGAGGGGGGACTGGGAGAGATACCTGAAGCTACAACCTGGAATTACCTCCCGGCTGCCATTTAAGAATAGCTGAAGAGGAAGCCGGAGAAAGAAAGAGAAACCACCAGCAAAGAAAAGAGGGAAGAAGAAGAAGAAGAAGAAGAAAAAGAAAGAAAGAAAGAAAAAAGAAAGAAAAAGAAAAAGGGTTTAACCGAAAAATACTTCTGCAATGCTGAGGAAGCGAGGGAGCAGGGGGAGAGAAGGGAAAAAAAAAAAAAAAAAAAAAAAAGAGGTGCCGGTGCAGACCAAGAAATCGCCTCAGTCAGTCATGCAGCAACCGGCATGGCGCGTAGCTTGGGATCCTGGGCTCAGCGTCCGAAACGAGAAGCAAAAAGGCCAAATCACGGGCGTCGTCGGCTGGAGAACCCTGCATGCCAAAGCCAGCCGTGGATGGACACGACAAGCGGCGCACGTCTCAACCGTGGCCTCGCTGGCTCTCTTATGCCAGCCAGCGTGGACAGACGTGATATGCGTGTGCGGGTTCGTGTGTGTGTGTGTGTGTGTGTGTGTGTGTGTGTGCGTGTGTGTGTGCGTGCGTGGTGCGGTGGTGTGGTGTGTGCCCTCGAGGGCGCAGCCAATGTATGAGGGTTCCCTCTCTCTCTCTCTCTCACACACATTTCCTCTCTCTCTCTCTCTCTCTCTCTCTGTCTCTCTCTCTCTCTGGCTTGCTGGGCCGGATGCCAAACGAAGCCAACGGACGCGGGTGATGCAATCGTTGCCCTCTTCTGGTGGTTCTGCAGCCTGGGCGGCATTGACCGAGGGAACAAGTCCAAAGAGAAAAGGGGGGGGGGGTTCCGGCGTTTGATATTTACGCCGTCGCCAGCATCTGGGCCGATGTACGGTATGATGTGATGCGATGCGATGCGATATGCGATGCGCCAGCTTGGCAGCAATGGCTCGTGGGCAATCAATCCATTCATCAATCCCTTCCCCTCCCCCCAATGAAATGGACTCCCCCGGTGGTTTCTCACGCTACGGAGCACCACTACTTGCTGCTACGTACTTGCTACTTGCTGCTACTTGCTGCTGCTGCTGCTTGCTGCTGCTCCCTGGTAGATACAATCAACTGCTATTCACTGCTGTTCCGCTACCTTACCTTTTCCTAGTGCTATTGCTGCTGCTATCACCCCTCGCACAAGCACCAAGAGGAGCTCCTTTGTCATGGCATTGTCCTTGTACGCCCTGTGCCGAAGCTGCGCCCCCACACCTGGGACGATCAGTTGGAGGCATGGCCATATCATCCGATCCCAGGGCTGTCTATCCTAGCTCGCGATGCTTATCCCCAATCCCTTGCTCCCGTCCTTTTCCCTTGGCCTGCCTGTGCCCAGTCCAATGCAGCATCCGGACTAACACCTGCTGTTACGGAGCACAATTTACAGCACTCCATGTCCAGCGTGCCTCCAGTGCTCCATTCTCCATTAGACAGCTTTTTTTGCTACTGGCACGATGATGCTCTCCGTCTGCCACACACACACACACACTCTCGTTTCTCTCCCTTCGCTCTCCCTTCGCTCTCACCTTCTTCTCGTCCTGTGGAAAAAAATCCTCCTCTCTTCTTCCTTCTCTCTCTCTCTCTCTCTCTCTCTCTCTCTCTTTCGTCTGGTGCTCTCTCCGATGCCTCGCCGAGACTCACCGGATGGCCTTTTTGCCCCTCCTCCTCCCCTCATCTGGCTCTGATCCTTGCAGCCGGCTCGAGAGAATAATCCCCGTCTGGGGGTCCGCCGCTGGCAGAGTCCACGTCCTGTGGGCGGCCATCATTGGGCCGTCCAGCGGTGTATGCAGCTGCAGCATGCAGCAGGCATGCGCCCAGGCGCCGCTTAGCGGGTTCCAGGCTCTCTGTGCAGCGATTCGGAGAACAGCTCAGCGGCTTTTTATCGCTTCGTTTCTGGACCGGCGCGTTCCGGGGGCTCTGCGAGCAGACGAGGACGGAGCCTTGGGAGGGCGCTGCCGTGCGGTCTGGGCAGGCTCTTGAGCGCCAGCTCCGTCCACGCCCGCTGCCAGAGAGAGATCTCCGGAGAGATTTGGGACACCAATGGCATTCACGAATGTTCATGTCGCGGTATGATGTCGGCTGAGCAAAAGCACAATTCTGGAGATGCCCCCGGTGTGAGACGGAGACGCGACTCCACGGCTCTCCTCCTCTCCTCGCTGCCGCCATCGCTACAAGTTAGTGCTACCACAGCTACGACGCCAGGGTTCCTCCTTCTGCACGAGCACTGACGAGCAGCAGAAAGACGCACATACTTGGGACTCTGGCTCTGCGAGCCCGGCCGGTGTTGCTAGCGCCTCTTCATCTGCACCATGGTGGAGGTGGCGGCTGCAGCAGCGCGCTGGCACAGAGATCCTTGCTCGTGCTGCTCCCTTGTCCGCCCATCCATGTGGCTCTGCCATCTGCTCCTCGGACTGACTGACTGGCTGGGCGGGATGTGTGGCCTGCAAGCCCAGCATCTGCATCCGGTGTTTCTCTGCTCAACAGGCAGAACTTGCGTATCAAAGATTGCCGGCAGTCGACGCCAAGCTACCGATGCAAGAGGTCTCGGGTTTCGTGTCAGATGACTTGATCGTGGACGCCAAAATCCAACATCATCCTTTCGACTTGACTCGACCAAGGGCGGGCGCCTCGGCTTGCCATGCCGTTGCATCCCTCGCTGTCCCGTCCGTTTTTTTTTCTTCTTCACCGCGATGCCGCGCAGTTCCTCCAGCCACAACAAGAGCATGGCCGTCTCCTCTCGTACTGTCCGCCTCTCCAGACCGAATTTGTTGACAAAGAACACAACAGGCACAACGCCAGCCACGTCGTCATTGAACATGACGGCACCATCCAGCGTACCCATGATTGGCTGCCTTGTTGTCTCCCGCCCACTGATGCCGGTCGTTGCTTGTGCATGTATATATATATATCTATATATATTATATATATATATATACACTACTGAGGAACTGGGCCATGAACCTTGTAAAAGGCGGCGGCATTCACGCCGTGGCAAAAATAAAACAAGGCAAGGTAGCCTAGCCATGTTGTTGGCCCAATAGGTGTGCATGTAATGCGGTGAAGGAGAATTTCGTTGAGAGGCAGAGAGAGAGAGAGGTGCAAGGGCCAAGGACAGACAGAGCCTCCATCCTGACGATGGCTAATCCTTCCACCCCCCCACCCCCCATTTTATACGTAGTAAAATATAGCGTGCTTCGTCTCCATTGGCTCGCTCGCCTTTTTTTTTTCTTTTTTTTTCTTGGTTTTTTTTTCTTGTTTTTTGAGCCCGCTTGAAAATTATTCGTAGTACTAGTAGTAGCCCGCGTGGGAGGCGGCGAGGGTTGGCTGTCCTAGCAGTATCATGTCATCTAGTCGAGAACGAATACGAATCACAGAATGGATAAGTAAACAAGAGGCACAGTATCGCAGCTTATTTCATGCTCCAATGGTCATTTGATTGGTGTTCCCCTCCCCCCCTTTTATCTTATTCTGTTCTGTTCTGTTCTGCTTTTTTTTTTCGATTAATACAGATTGGTCGATGGTCATGAAATTGTCCAACGCTAGTTCCATCGCTTCTCTCTTCCAACAGGCGGACAACCAAAGTGTCGTCATGATCCCCTCCCCAGTCTTCCCCTTTCCAAGCAATATACATACGCGCATCCAACAGGCCGTCTGTGCAATCGGTGCAACCGCCCAGTTAAGGGGGGTTCATTGGGCCAATCGCCCCTCTGCCCATTATTCGCCAGGCCCGACGTGTCCAAACGTATTCATAAATCGAACCTCGTCCGCCTGCCGATCTAGGACCTCGCGCAGCTGCTCTGCGTAGCGCCTCCTCTCTTCTTCCTCGGCCGCTGCGTCGGGATCCTGCTCGTCCTCAAAGTCCTTGGAGTGATAAAGTGGCGTCGGGGTGAAGCTGACTAGCCCCAGCCTCTCGCCTGTCCAGAACAAAATATCATCGTCGTTGGGCCGATCGGGGGCTTCCCTCGACCGCGTCGAAACGATTTTGCGCGCGAGCTCGCCCGCCGCCCTCATAGAGGAGAATAGCGATGGAGCATCGTCTCGCTCGCAGTGGCCAATCCTTAGCTGGCGGCACTCTGTGAGGCCGTCTCTCTCAAACCATTTGATGGAGCCTGCTCCATCCGAAAAAACAATCTTCGTCCCGTGGTTGGCCACTGACAAGATCGAAGCGGACGCGGCAGTTTGCCTGTTCTTCGTGGCGGAATTCTGCATCATCTCGCGGCCGGCCGGATCAGCCGTGGTCTGGCTGAGGCCAAAGATCTCGAGAGAGCCCTTGGACTTGTATGTGCCCCCCGCTATCAGCGTCCATCCCTCGCCGCCCTCCTTGGACTTGGCTACCTGCTCCATGGTGAGCTCGCCGTTCCGCCTTACCTCGCTGTCCAGCGACGAGAACGGATGGGGCATGGCCGCCATGCTGTTGATCGCAGCCCCCGAGTAGATTGAGTCCATGATGACGGGGAACTTGCGTCGATCATAGTGCAGGATGTTGGAAAACCTGCCGGCCACGTAAATGTCGTTTGATACTAAATCCGGTGACCCGTGCAGCGGGAGGTGCACGATGCTCACGGGGGTGGGCTGAGACAGCGGCGCGTATGGAAGCAGCGGTGTCGGATCGAAAATTGACTTGAAGATGTCGTTTTGATCCACGCGTTCCACGGTGGCTTGTGCTACGCGAGCCCTTGCTCGAGGGTCGTGTAGATGGATGCCGAGTGAGGTTCCAACCGTAAGGGGAACGCCGCTTTGGATCTTTGAAAGAGCCGTGATGGACCACTCAAATGACTCGCGGCTCACGACTTCGAGGCGTTCGAGGTCGATTTCGATCAAATCTGCAGCCGGCCGTCAGCACCCGGGAATCCAACTGCGTCTTGTTTACTCACGGCTTTGCACGGCAAAATATGCACGGTGTCCGTGGTTGTCTACGCTAACGCATTCCGTAACCCCGGTATCGACCCTCTTGGAACGGCGAGTATTTTGACTTCCCGGCCCGTCGATGAAGAGGATATCGGACTTGCTCGTCGCAACAAGTGAGCCGGCCTTGCCCCGTGTCCCCTTGACGTCCCACAAGCATACCGAGCCGTCGTCGAGCGGCGACACGGCCAGCATGGTGCCCAGGCCATCGTTTCCATCGTACGGGTAGTAGAGCTCCATTCCCCGGGCCTCGATAATCGCCGCGCAACCTTGTTCGCGGATCTGGGGGGTTTGCAGCCAGTTGACACAGGCCGGCCCGTTCCGTTGGATATATTCAGCGTACCAGGAGACACGTTCGTTGGGGAACGTCGGATCCCAGTTGGCCATGTCTTTGAGTTCTTGCCATCGCTGACTCCTCCGCCGCTTTTCGAGTAGCCCAGCGCTGCCCTTTTTTGCATCGACAGCCTTTGTACCATCAGCCTCGGCGTCGCCGCTGGCTTCTGGATTCAACAGCACCGCTCCATCACGGGTTTCGTCTTCGGATTCGTTGGGAGAGAAAAGTCGGCGGCGGTTTTTGAGTAGCTGGTACCACGGCGAATCTTCAAAGCAGCGACGTTTCCACAGCTCGTCATCAAGACAGAGCTTTTGCAGCTTCCGCGACACAAGCTGCAGTCTCGTGATGTGAAAAGGGCTGAGATCTAACGGCGACAAAGACAAGAGACACTGAGCACAGGCCTTCATATTTTCAAGATGGTGGAGGGGCAAGTGGAGCTCTTACAGCTAAGAATCTGGAGCATGATCTCATCTGGGAGCTCGTCCCAACGAGACGGCCGACCGGACGAAGCCATAGCGAATGCCCTCTGAGGCTAGCCTCAATGTTTGCCCGCTCGAGGCTAACGGGAGAGGGAAAAAAATACTATAAAGAAATGGAAGAAAAAGAATGGGAGAAAAAAAATCAAAAGAAAAAAATCAAAGAAAAAAAAATCAAAAGAAAAAAGAAATCAAAGAAAAAAAAAAATCTGGGCTGGCCAAAAGGAGCTTTTCGACCTCGCCGATGGAACCGTTGTGAGAAGGAAGAGCTAAAGGTTGGACCAGAAGGCAGCTGCAGTCGGGCTCATAGATCTCTCAAGCGTGATTTAATACGGACCCGTCCGTGCCGTCGTTGCTAGGGTGTGCAAAGTTAAACTCTTCTAGAGCTCCAATGTCGTGTAAGACCAATCGCAAGGGATCTGGGGCCCCTTCGGTTCCATACCTCGGGTGCCGAGCTGGCAAAATGGTTGATTTGGGGGGGAACATTTGGGGCATTGATGAACTGGGGAAATGCCATTTGGTCGTGAAGGGGGGGGGGGGAGATGGGCGGCTGATTGGCTCGCAGGATGGATGAGGTAAAAAAAATAAAAAATAAATAAAAAATAAAGATCAAGGAGGCTGCAGGAGCCAGCTTTTTTTTCTTTCTTTTTTTTTTCTTCTTCTGGTTTTTTTTTCTTTTTCAAGAATAGGTTATCTGATCCTAGCTCTATCCGCCAGCCAACCCAATCAATGGTACCAGATCGCAGTTGTCGATCTGAAAGTACAAGGCGCCCGCTGCAAGAACGTGAAGAGGAATAATGGGCGCATTATGTTGATGAATGATTATGGTTGATCTAGCGTAGGGGGGAAACGGCTGGCGAAGAGAAGCCGCCTATCTGATGATCCCTGCATCTTTGATGAAAATACTACTACGTACTACTATCATGCGTGCCTGGCGCCGTTTTGATTCTGCTACATACTGCTTTCTACAGTATAGCAGCCATTATGCTTGCCAGGGAATGTTCCTTGTATGCCAAGCGTGCTCGTACGACACGGGAAAGGCATTGTAACTAGTGTCGGTATCGGCCGTTGGATCCTAGCAAACTCGGATCAAAAATAGCAACGTCTGATCGTAGCGCTGCTGCCTTTGCTCCACCCAGAAATGGTGATGCCATTACATATTACGCTTTGGTACTCTGTTTAGCTTTAGTATATTACAATAAGAAAGAGGGGGAAAATATCATGACATTTAGACGAGTGCTTCGAGGGGGGGGAAGGGGGAGGGGGCGATTACGGGCCTAACAGCACAAACTATATAAATAGAGAAATCTATATGCAATTCAGTGGCAGCAAATTTTTCATGGCAGTGCAGAAGCGTCACTCAACCGGCACATCCAAGTATGGGGAGCGAGAACGACGCGTAGAATGCTGGAAAATCAGACAATTGGATGCCAAAGGCTGCGCCATTGCATTGGACGTGTTCTGCTGTAAACAAACATCAACTGGCAGCGAACCAGGCCCATTAGGGCTTTCGCCTGGACTGGTGGTTGTGCCCGCACGCGCTCCCTCCCCTCTGCCAGCTGGCTCGCTCACGGCTATTCTTTTCTTCCCCCAACATCAGCCGCCACGGACTCCCATTTTCTCCTTCACCTCCCCAAGGAAACGAATTTACCCGTCCCTGCTCCCGAATCACGGTGTCCCGTGCTGGTATTTCCCATTTCAAAACACGTGCACCTGTTTCATCTCGTTTGTTCTCTTCCCCGATCCTAGGCTTGGGCCTTGGCTCCCGAACTTCTCCATCCTTTCCCACTAGCACTACCACCACCACCACCACCACAGCCTGATCAAACTCTGGCGATATCGTCAGGCCTATCACCGTTTGCATCCAGGCAAAGCACGTGTGCCAGGGGCCATTCGCAGCTCCTTAGACTCCTCCTACCTCTGCTCTGCCGAAAAGTTTTCAAATAGTGAGTTCGCTTGCCGCCAAACCTCTCTTCATTTCGGATGGAGAAATCCAGCTCACCTTCCAACTCTGCAAAGGTTACTATCGTCAAGAAATATCAAACACATCACACAGAGACCCTAGAAGCTGCCAAGAGATGAAATAGCTCAACATGCCTACCAACTTTGACAAGGTTTGCAACCGCCGGGGTAACCCTCCCTCTGTTTGAAAGCGACGCTAACTTCCAAAGTCATCCATTCCGCGATATGGATGGAGCAAGCCAACCATCGTCCACATTGGCTATCAGCAGGCCGTAACAAACGGCCAATCAAGCCGCGACCCATTCGCCGCTGCTGCTGTAAATGACATTCCGCTTCGCGATGTCTCTCCTTATGATGACCATTCAAGAGAAGACCACGACCAAACTTTTGTTTCGGAGCATCCATCTCGATCGCAGTGGAGCCTGGCACGCAGCCTGACCCATCCCAAATCAGCTGCTAGAGTGGACCGCGATGAAATGCGTTCTGAATGGGAGACCATTGTCGGTGACGATGAGGTCGACAGCCAAACAGCTAGCCCACCGAAAGCCAAGGTCACGCTGAAGAGTCTGGGTCTCGTCCCCGACACTGACGATGACGACGACGATGATGACGATGACGACGTCGTCGTCGATTCTGACGGTAAAGGACGCAGGCCTCCCTTCACGCGGCCTGGCACTCCATTTGATGCATTTGGCTTCTCTCAGCGTCCAGGAGTGCACGAAGCACATCCTGTTGGAATGGACATGGAGGCGAGCTGCGATCCAGCCCTTGTCTACTGCGGACACACTGGATTCGTCAGACAGCCCGTTCACGGAGGAAAGATCCAGGGGGTAGGTCCGTCTTGGCCAGCAGTTAGCTCCAGAGGCTTCCCGATCAACTCCAAGACTTCTAGTAGCGAGAGCACAGATCGTTTTAAATACGACGGGGAAGCCTACTCGACTTTTCTACAGCCCTCAAATACGAGGGAAACTGGCAACTCGAATCGTGGCCGCGATGACAGAGGCGTCACCATGCGAACCAGAGCAGAGACGGGAGGCTCTGCAAGCCCTGCCATGCTAAACAAGACTGCCTTCTACAATCCGACCGCGGTTCAGTCGACCTAGAAGGTCGACGATGAGGTCAGAATTCCCGTTGCCAGAGGCCAGAGAGCTCGTCACCAACTCGGCGCCGAGTATGGCCAAGAGACTGTCGCCACGGCGGATCATGATTGCTATCCACGAGTCTGCACCGATGCCGGTACAGATGCGGATTGGCAAACCGTCACTACCGGGCCAGTCTACAGAATGGCAAATCAATCTGAGCTCAATCTCATCAAGGGCACAGGCAGCAGCCTCGCGGATGTCTCTGACACCATGGAGCAATATGCCCACTACCCAGCCGAGCACGATAAAGCGGCCCGTACAATTTCGCATCAGCGCACCCGATCCATCCGCCATCCCGACGGCTACTTCGCAGAGAGTTTCGTGCGGCCCGAACCTCGCGTTGCCAATGAACGCGGGGCTTCGGATGCTGATCAGCGCCAGCAGAGAGCCTTCCGCGAGATTGCTCAGCCTGCTGCTGCCCGCGCTGCGGCTGCTATCCGGCGGTTGTCGAACCCGTTCCAGACCCCACCGAGCTGGAAGAGCACCGCCAGGGTCATAGAGCTGGAAGACGATCCTACAGACTGCCAGGCTGAGGGCTCGAACAGAGGCGTTCAAGCACAAGCAGACACTCTGCCCCTGACGCGGACTGATTCCACCGAGACCGTCTGGCCTCGAGTCATTCGTCATGAGGAGACGGTGAATGAATTCGACCAGGCTTTCTGCGAGACCCGCGTTGAGGATGCGAGTCTGCCGAGCGATGATTCTGCCAATGTATTCTCTCGACTGCCGTTCGATCTTATCGATCTGAAAGAAGCCGCCAAGTGCTACGGTTCTCAAAGACACCGCAACGCAGCTGAGGCCGACTCCTTTGCTCAAAGAGCGAGACTTGGACCTCTCTGGTCGGGGTACTCCAACGAGGCTGGTCCGTCTTCCTCCGGTGCCTACCGTTTCGGAGGCTCTAGCAACCCTTCCGTGACGCGTCCATCCACCGCAGTGTTCCGCGACCAAATAACCCATCGCCGCCCCGCAGGTGAGTTGCCCACTGACCATGGGACAAACTTGATTGTGCTCCGGCTGACTCGAGAGATTTAGTCGAGTTTGATTTCGTGGACAACACGCCGACCCCGTCGTCAGCCATTCTGGGCTCATTGAGGTCGAGGCCGTTTCTGCGGTCGAATTCGGAAACGACAACCCGACGTGGGCACTTTAGAGCCGCGGCGGCCTTGGGAGCCAAATGCCTTCGAATCAAGGCGCCCCCGCCCGAGTCCGATAACAACCAAGAATGGGCCTCGTCTAGAAACCAAACGGGGGGTGTCTTGACTCCCTCTGAAGCTGACTTGATTGAATCCGCACGAGGAGAAATCATGGATCGGCGCCGGTTTCCCGATGAAGCGGAGCGCAAGCGCAAAGTCTTGTTCATCGGCATTATCGTCTGCTCCATCGCCTTCCCTCTGATCGGACTCCTTGCTCTGCTGGGCAAATTCGACTCGACCATTTGCTGGTATGCCCTCGGTGAGATGCAAGGCTTCACCAAAGAGCAACGCGGCATGCTCATGCAGCAGCTGCTGGTCGAGACATTTGTGTACACGATTTTGATCATCTTTCTGTCTCTTCACTTTTCAGGCCGCATCTAAAGGCAGACGACGGCGAGCTGACGGGTTTCCCCCCCTCCCCCATCTCTCTTTTTATTTATTTTTTATTTTTTTAAAGGGAATAACGTCTTTCTTGCTTGCTCTTCTAGGCTAAAGAGGGAATTTTGCTTTTTTTTTTATATATATCACTGCGGCATTGGGGGATCATCATGCCTGCTCAGGATCCAGATTTATGCTTGACGAGATATGGGGAACATCTCCAGGAACCACAAAAGGTTTAGTCATTGTCTTTATGTATCTAGGGAACTCAATTGATTGCACTTGCTTTGAGAGAATGGTATTTTCCGTAGACTGCTTTCCGGTGGCATCGACTACTACAGCACGTAGCATATAGCACAAGCATCACGGGGAGACATAACATCAAAAGGCATGCATAACGGGGTCTATGTATGAGGCCTTACACATTCTGTACCAGAATCAAGCGTACCCCCCACTTCCCCTTTGCCCAAGCATCGTATTCATGATTCCATACTCTCTACTCAGTACTGCCCCCCCTCAAAACGAGACGCCATGGGTTGCATCTCTTATTTCTTGCTGCCGCCCCCGGACTGCGTAGTGGAATGTCCACTAGGCGAGGTGTAGGTGGAGCTTCCCGAGCCGCTGTTGTAGTATTTGCTGCCGTTCGAGTTAGAGTAGTAGTAAGAGCCGTTTCTGCAGTTTCAGTGTGAGTCAGTAACTCCCAAGTCATGGTTCCGCGACTTGACAGAGATTTACTGGTTAGAATAGTGGTAAGAATTGGAGTTTGAGGCGCCGCTGCCGTAATCGCGGGCGCAGTAGTGGTTCCCCTTGAAGAAAACGTTCTGTCAGAAAGAAACCGTGTTCTGCTTGTGTTGGCGGGCTACAAACCTGGCTGTTGGTGCCGGAGCTCTTGTAGGTATAGTCAGGCATGCTGCGATGTGTGGACGAGTTCACGTCTGGGCGAAATGGAGTTTTGGAATTGCAAGTTGGAGAGAGAGGACAGAGAGGAGAGAGAGGATAGAGAGGAGAGAGAGGACAGAGAGGTGGGAGGGGAGGAGAAGGGGGATAAGAAGAAGGGGGATAAGAAGAAGGGGGATAAGAATCAAATCACCAATCAACCCCGCTCAAGGGCACAGATGGAAGCTGCTACTATGTGGTATCGCTTACATGCGAGTTCAGCTGGGCGGGGTTGTGGCGGCATCCACTGTGAGAAAAGGGGCGAGAATCGAGTTTCCATAAGCAAACGGGCTTGTTTCGATAGCGAAGAGGAAGGAACAATGAGTTAACCTAGATAAAGGCAGCTACCGCTCACTTCGAAGGGTTATGTTATTAGGGGGGTTATGTTATTAGGGGGAGGATCTGCTGTAGAGAGGCGAAGCCGCCGAATGATGTCACTTGGCTCGCAATTCCCCCTCCACGCTTGCACTATCGATATCTATGGGCAACTTTGTCCGGGCTTGTTACAAATCCAACTTCTCTCAGAGGCACACACTAATTAATACACGAGCTGTATATATATATATATATAGAGAGAGAGAGAGAGAGACTTGCCCTCCTCTCCGTCTCAACACAAGCAAGCGATGTCGAAAATTTCCCTTCCCAGATCTCTCCAAATCTGTAGGACGTCGCACTGTTCTGCATACAAGACCTATATCCGCTCATCTCTCCACGACTACCCGGCCCTCTAATATCAAGCGTCATGGCTGTCAAGGTCTTTCTGTATGGTCATTTCCCTGCACAGATTTAAAGTTTTGGCTTATCTGTCACCCTATGGCAACTTTTACAAGGGCTAACGCAGGCCATGCAGGACCGGCATTACCGGTAACACGGCGATGAAAAATAAACAATTATGATTGCTCTCGGGTGCTAATGGCAGGCAGGATACATTGGAGGCACGGCCTTTGACTACGTCTACAACGCTCACAAGGACTATGAGTACACTGTGCTTGTTCGCGATGAAACGCGTGCCCAATTAGTCAAGGCAAAGTATCCAACCGCCAAGTTTGCCTATGGCACTCTTGACGACAGCGATGTCATCGAGAAAGCTGCTGCTGAGGCCGACATTGTCATTCGTACGTTTTTTTTTTTTTTGGTTTTTTTTTTAAAAAAAAAAGAGAAAGAAAAAAGAAAGAAAAAAAAAAAAAAGAGTGGCCATGGATTTCCGGCTTACAGTGCAATTGTAGACACCGCAGACTCGTCCGACCACGTTGGTAGTGCTCTTGCCATTGCCAAGGGCCTGAAGGAGGGCCATACGGCTGAAAAGCCTGGATATTGGTTACACCTCTCTGGCACAGGCATTCTGGTCTGGTACGACATCGCCACCAAGAGGGAGGGAGAGGCCCCTGTTGCCGAGCAGAAATACTACGACGTCGACGGCATCGACCGCCTGCTGAAGATTCCCGATGAGGCACCCCACAGAAATGTCGACAAAATCGTCCAAGAGTCCGCTTCCGATGCAGTCAAGGTCTCCACCATCTGCCCACCTCTCATCTACGGCAAAGGCTCAGGTATTGGCAATCAGCAAAGCATTCAGCTGCCCGTCCTTATCGAGTTGACTCTGAAGGAGGGCTTCGCTCCCATCGTTGGAGCTGGCAAGACTGAGTGGGATAACGTCCACATTGATGATCTGGGGGACCTGTATGTCAAGCTCGTGGACGCAACCCAAGATGCCTCGAAGAACAAGAACCCGGAGATTTTCGGCCCCAAGGGCTACTTCTTTGCCGCCAACGGCACCCATGTGTTTTCAAAGCTCTCACAGAAGGTTGCCGAGGAAGTCAAGAAGCAAGGCTACCATCCAGACGTGCCGACAAAGAGCGTAGGTTTCGCTGAGCTGCGGGGACTCAGGGGGTTTGCCGCTGTATCATATACGTTTGGCCGCAACTCGAAGGGAGTGCCCCAGAGAGCCGGCAAGTATCTTGGCTGGGAGCCCAAAGGCGCTCCTCTAGAAGACACTGTTGCGGAGGCGGTACAAATCCGAGCAAAGGCTCTTGGTTTGTAAACATGAGTGAATAATAAACATGAATGAATAAATGAATAAAAAATTTAAAAAAATTTATATCTGGTTGTCCAGAGACGGCCTGGTGAATATCACTACCATATAGCATCTTTCATCATCTAAGCAGCCGTCTTTTCTACTACCTTGGTTTATCATCATATACTCCGATAAGTCAACATGTGGACATCAACATTTAATTAATCCCAGCAACGCCCTCATCAAGAAGGAGAAAAAGATAAAAAAAAAAGAAGAAAAAAATGGAAAAAAAAAAAAGGAAAGAAGAAGAAAAAAAAAAAAAAAGCCCTATGAAAAATTTCCGTTCTCCATTTACCGCTGATTGGCTGCTTTTGCCCTCCACACTGTAGTTTGATTGGTGGCTCAGCCCAGCGTCTTCTGTTCAGGCGTGAGAAAAGAAAATTTCAATCGACCGGACTTGTCCTAATCAGGACTAGCTCGATAAGAGAGACCTATGGCAAAAAAAAAAAAACTTATCGCTCGCCCCACATTCAATGCACATTTGCCAACCGACTGTGCGAGGGGAAAAAAAAAAAAAAAAAAAAAAAAAAAAAAAAAAGTTCGCGGCAAAAGGCAGAGCGGCAGAAATTTTGTGGTGGGAAGTATTTCTTGCAAACCAACCCCACGTTGCTTCTTTTTTTTTTTTTTTTTTTTTTTTTTTTCTCCTTCTCCTTCTTCCCTTTTTCCCCCATAATCCATCTCCTCCTTCATCCTCTCCTTCACACAAGACTTGAAGGTTTCTTTTTCTTCTTCTTTATCTTCTTCTAATTCCTTCATAATACCTTAAAACCCCCAAAAAAAATATGGCGGACGAAGTTTATGATGGTGCCATCGGCATCGATTTGGGTGAGTTGCACACAGAAGCCCTTTTTTTTTTTTTTTTTTTTTTTTTTTTTTCCGTCTCTTTGTCGAGATGCCTTCCCCTCACCTGTCGCTTCACCGCGAGCGAATTGTGAAAAGAACGCACAGAAGCAAAATCTTCTTCTCCATGCCGTCATCATCAGCCAGCCATCTTGCTGCTTCTCTCCAATCATCCAACGCTAATCTCCGTTTCTCTCGTCAGGCACAACCTACTCTTGCGTTGCCACCTACGAGGGTACCAATGTCGAGATCATTGCCAACGAGCAGGGTTCCTTCACCACCCCCTCCTTCGTCTCTTTCACGGACAAGGAGCGTCTCATTGGTGAGGCTGCCAAGAACAATGCCGCCATGAACCCCAGAAACACCGTCTTCGATGCCAAGTGAGTATATTCCTCACAATTTGCGCCTCTTTTTCCTGCTGCTGGGCAAGATTTTTTGGTGGCTGACAAAAATTTTTTTTTCACTCTTCAAGGCGTCTGATCGGCCGCCGCTTCGACGATCCCACCGTCAAGAAGGATATTGAGTCTTGGCCCTTCAAGGTCATTGACGATGATGGCAACCCCAAGATTGAGGTCGAGTACCTTGGCGAGAAGAAGACCTTTTCTGCCCAGGAGATTTCCTCCATGGTCCTCCTCAAGGTACGTTGCTTTTTTTTTTTTTTTTTTTTTTTTTTCAAAATTTTTTTTCCTTCCCTGGCGGCCCCTCATCGAGGCGAAATGCAGAAGAAAATATTGGGTAAAAAAAAAAGAGGAGAACAGAAAACAAAAAAGAGAAGAGAAAAGAAAAGCAATGCTAATAAAAAAATTTCACTATAGATGAAGGAGATTGCCGAGACCAAGCTCGGCAAGAAGGTTGAGAAGGCTGTCATCACTGTCCCTGCCTACTTCAACGACAACCAGCGTCAGGCTACCAAGGATGCTGGTGCCATTTCTGGCCTCAACGTCCTCCGTATCATCAACGAGCCTACTGCTGCCGCTATTGCCTATGGTCTGGGCTCTGGCAAGTCTAACAAGGAGCGCAACGTCCTGATCTACGATCTTGGTGGCGGTACTTTCGATGTCTCCCTGCTCAACATTCAGGGCGGTGTCTTCACCGTCAAGGCCACCGCTGGTGACACCCACTTGGGTGGCCAGGACTTCGACACCAACCTGTTGGACCACTGCAAGAAGGAGTTCACTCGCAAGAGCAAGAAGGACCCCAGCAACGACCCCCGTGCTCTCCGAAGACTCCGCACTGCTTGCGAGCGTGCCAAGCGCACCCTCTCCAGCGGTGCTCAGGCCACCATCGAGATTGACTCTCTCTTCGAGGGCGAGGACTTCACCATGACCATCACCCGCGCTCGTTTCGAGGAGCTCAACGCCAAGGCCTTCGCTGGTACCCTTGAGCCTGTTGCCCAGGTCCTCAAGGATGCTAGTATCGAGAAGAGCGCCGTTGAGGAGATTGTCCTCGTCGGTGGTTCTACTCGTATTCCCAAGATCCAGAAGCTCCTGTCCGAGTTCTTCGATGGCAAGAAGCTCGAGAAGAGCATCAACCCCGATGAGGCTGTCGCCTACGGTGCTGCCGTCCAGGCCGGTATCCTCTCCGGAAAGGCCACCTCGGCTGAGACCGCCGACCTCCTCCTTCTCGACGTTGTCCCCCTGTCCCTCGGTGTCGCCATGGAGGGCAACATCTTCGCCCCTGTCGTCCCTCGTGGCCAGACTGTGCCTACTCTGCGCAAGCGTACCTTCACCACCGTTGCCGACAACCAGCAGACCGTTCAGTTCCCCGTTTACCAGGGTGAGCGTGTCAACTGCGAGGACAACACCTCTCTGGGCGAGTTCACTCTTGCCCCCATCCCTCCCATGAGGGCTGGCGAGGCCGTCCTCGAGGTCGTCTTCGAGGTCGACGTCAACGGCATTCTCAAGGTCACCGCTACCGAGAAGTCTTCCGGCCGCAGCGCCAACATCACCATCTCCAACTCCGTCGGCAAGCTTTCTACCGGCGAGATTGAGAAGATGATCAATGACGCCGAGCAGTTCAAGAGCAACGACGAGGCCTTTAGCAAGCGATTCGAGGCTAAGCAGCAACTCGAGTCCTACATCGGCCGTGTCGAGGAGATAGTCTCCGACCCTACCTTGTCCCTCAAGCTCAAGCGTGGCCAGAAGGAGAAGATTGAGTCTACCATCAGCGAGGCCATGGCCGCTCTCGAGCTCACCGATAGCTCTGCCGAGGACCTGAAGAAGCAGGAGCTCGCTCTGAAGCGCCTTGTCACCAAGGCCATGTCTTCCCGATAAATGTCTTGAATCGGAGAGCGATGACGGGATTTAAAAAACAAAACAAAAAGCGAGGTGGGATTCCCGGAGTTGGGTGTGGAAAAAACAAAATTGTGTGGCTAGTAGCGTTGAAAAAAGCAAAAAGCACATGCTGGTCCTTGGCGCCTTGGGAAGAGCGCTATCATTGGGAGGAAAACAAAACCTCCTATTTCCTTTGTTTCATATGTCCCCCCCCCCCCCCCCTTTTCCAAACTGTGTCCATTCAATTGAGAAGATATCGAGGCATCTGAAGAAATTTTCTTTCTTTTTTTTTTTTTGCATTTTCTCTCTCCTCGACTTCTTGCATGGGTGCAATAATGGCATGCTAAATAGCTGGGGCTTTATGAAAAGATGGTGGCGATGCCGCTGCACGGCGGGAGGAGCCTGTTTGTGCGAGCGAGGCATGAACGACATATGGACTCTGCATAGATTTGGTAGAATGAAGAATACATGTTGAAACTGTGTCATTAAGCTGAGAAGCCTTTGCTTCTTTCACCAATTCCTAGATTGGTATTCTCCATGGGTGCAATCTCCATGTAGTCAGTCGGTCATGTGAAATGTGACTGCTGGGACAAATGTTTTGCTCGGTTGGGTTGGTATGACGAGAAGCAAAAAAGGAAGAAGAGAGGATAAATAAATAAATGAATGAATAAACAAATACACGGGCACATTCGAAGCAAAACACCCAGGGCCCCCCCCCCCCCGCCTGCAGTCCATGCGAGAGAGAGAGAGACTGTGATATTCATTGTCTGTAGCCCGTGTGAACGTATTTCCATCCCCCACACACACACCGCATCCTCCATGATGCATGCCCCTACCATTCGCCATACCGGCCCATGACTCTCCTCCTCCCGTCTGGGTCAACGGCGCTCAGGATCGCCCTCCAGTCAACCTCGATCACCTGGTCGTCGTCCCCCCTCTTCACCGCATCAGCGTCGCCGTGTCTCCTTCTTCCTAGCGGCGAGGACAAGCTACACTCTTTCCCCTGATGAAAGCCGCACCACACCCCATCATGCCTCCCCTTGACCCTCAGCCTCGCCGCTCGTATCGCCGGATCCGCCAGCAGCCTCAGTAGCCCCTTCAAGGGCGGTCTCTCCAACACCCTGCTGCTCTCCCTGAGGAGAAAGGCCCTGGAGGCAGACTTGGGCCTCTCCTTGGCCGCCGTGCTGTAGTCCACCGTCAAGCTCAAGTCGCACAGCTCCCCTCGCACCGCCATGTCCTGCAAGAACAGCCCCAGCTCGTCCCACAGCCACCCTCTCAGCTTATCGATCCTCATGTCCAGCTTGCGCACCTTGCGCCTCGCGTCCTGCGAGAGGAGGAGGCACTCGCCGCCGGTGCGCCGCAGCAGAAGCTGCGTCTGCGCCTGCGCCTGCTCCCTGCCCGCGTCGTCCACGAGCCGCCTCAGATGCGAGGCGTGATTCCCCGTCAGGTCCAGCAGGAACGTGTTTGACGATCCGTAAAAGAGCGGATGGGCGATGGCGTACAGGGACGGGTGGATGAGGAAGATGGGCACGGGGTTGATTGGGCTGGCGGTGCAGGGGCACAGAGGGATGATGCCCCCGTCCGGGGCTGTGAGGAGTTGCTGCAGGATCAGCGACAGAACGTCTACGGGAAGGTCGAACAAGTGAAGCGGCTCGGGCATCTCGGGGTCGATTCCGAGCAAGAAAGAGGAAAAAAGAAGAGCCTTTGTGCCGGGTGTCTGGGTCGTCTCGGGAACGCCCCAGGCTTGCCAAAAAGAGGCCTCCTCTCGTATGATCCAAGTTTCCAAGCAAAAAAAAAAAAAAACCCTTGCTTCCAGTTTCAAGCACAGCACAATGGACGCCCGGCGCTGTGCTGATATAAGTCGCAATTCCAGAGGTGGTGGCGTTGCCTTTTTTTTTTTGGTGTACTGTAGACGTGAAAGGCGGGGGTGGGCAAGGCTGTGAGGCTGAAGTTGATTGTCGGAGTTTTAGGGGCGCCTGCACGCTTATGTGATGCGTGATGGCAAACCCCCCCCCCCCCCCCAAAAAAAAAAAAGTTTTCATCAAGGGGGAAAAGGGGTGAAAACATTAGGCAAACCCGGCTACAATTAAAGGCAAAAAAGAACAATGCTCTGGCTTGGTGGAACTTGGTCTGGGCCAGACGGAGACGTTTAGTAAATACTGGTAATTCAGTCAGTTTGGCTTTGAAATCAAGGAGCTTGGCTTTTTTCTTTCTGCTTAGATGCCAGGGTGCAACATATAATATGAAGCAAATGAACAGCCGCTGCCCATGTAGGCTCGATATCCGAATTCTTGATACATTCTCGCCTCCTCCTCCTCCTCCCCAAAAGGAATTTTGCACTTGAAAAACTCGAATAAGATTTTGTGGGATATAAAAGCAACATGTGAGCGATTTTGTCGCCCGGATTCACACAAGACGGCGCGTCTCACCCATCTTCGACAGTATAATAATCCATGTATTGTGTGTGCATGGGAGAGATTCTTGCTGCGTATAGTCAGGCATGGCCCGCTGGGGCGAGGTAAGAGAGCTTGGAACAGCGCTCACACAAATGGATTATTTGCGTGCAAACTGAACCACCATCGTTCAAAACATTTTTTTTTTTTTTCATTTTTCCCCTTTGTGTAGCTGTAGCCTCTCATCTCCGCAAATCCCCTGTTGATGATGCTTCATGTGTGAGTCAGTGTTCCATCAAGCCCCCCACGGGGTAGCGACGACTCACGGCCGCCAAATTCGCTGCCTTCTTCCCATGAACCATTGGACGCCTCGCAAAATGAATCGCCTCGAGACGGGCAGCCTTTTCCCATTTTCATTTCTTCTCTAGTTCCTCGCTACTTACTCTGCTGCCAAGTGTCGGCATACAATGAGAGCCATTTAAAAGCCGCCTTCAAGTGTCACGATACACAGCAGTGACGGCAAATAACGACAAACCTCACAAACTGAATGGTGAAGAGGTGCAGGATTGCCATGGCCAAGCCGCGCCTCCAACGTTGTCAACGCCAGAATTTTCTTTGCTATAAGAATCACGAGTGCCTTGACCAGTGGCTTCTGCGTTCACCAAAAGTCGACCCGCAAGCTTCCAGTCTCGCCCCGCGCTCGGTTCTGAGCACCCAAGTCAGGCCCAATCTAAACTGCAGATTTCAAGAATCCCAGGTAGCCGCACTAATCCGCCCTCGCAGGCAGGCAATTCGTATCCAAAGCCACCCTGAACTCGTCGTAGCCATTCATGATGCCCCGATCAAGCAGAAGCAACTCATCTCGAAGCGGATCATCGAGAGAGTCTGACCGCTCTCGTGAAGAGAAGCCAAACCCAACGTGTGAAGAATGCAGCGGCAGCGGCTGGTATAAGCTGGGGACGGAGGAGCAGGCCAGCGTATCCTGCAACGTCTGCCACGGGAGGCGTTGGGTCTACTGCTGTCAGGCCCCGTCTATCCACTGCGTGCATTGCTGCAATGGAATGCCACGCCGCATAGCCTGTCCGCGCTGCAGAGGGCTTGGCCATATAACCGTCGTCAAGGTTAGGTGGATGGATCGACGGTGTCGGTGCGCATACTGATAGGGGAGCTGCTGTTGGAAGTTCAAATCACCCGCCGCCGCATCCCCTCGGAATTTCCTCATTGGAGCTTCTAGCATCTTGGCCCCCCCCCCCCCCCTTTTTTTTTTTTTTTGGTCGATGAACGTGCCGGGGAAAGGACATCAAAGGGAGTATTAATAAGAGAGTTGGGGAAACGAAAAAAACAAAAAAAAGAAAAAAGAAGAAGAAAAGAAGAAGAAAAAGAAGAAGAAAAGAAGAAGAAAAAGAAAAAAAAAAATACGTCATCGGACATATCACGGACTTGAGTCCATGATGGATGCTATTTTTAGGCTTCAAAACTTTGAATGGATTCAATAGAAAGAAAAAAAAAATTCAACTTGAACCAGAAAGCCGTGCCAAATCCAAATACACCACGTGTAAATGTTTGATAAGGTTTAGCATGACACGAGGCCGTGATGAATTTAGACTTTCACGTGGCTGGTGACAGCTCCTCCTCCTCCTCCTCTAGCTCAGCTTACGGCTTTTTTCATCTTGTCTCGTTGAATCGGCCGGCTAGTGCTGATTGATGAAAGGTGACGCTGCTTTGGAGTTGTCTGTAGCTCAAGTCAGAGAGCCAAGGGCACGACAAGTACGCCTGGCATGTCCACTCCCACATCGCCCACGACAAAGCCAACCGCAAATCCCACATCAAGCGGCTTCTCTGCATAGAGCCAGCCCAGAGAATGGCATCCTCCCGCAGCACACCAAGCGTCGGCAAACATTGCTCCGTGAACACGCACATGCCTTATTCGGCATCCTGGCCAAGATTTGATTATCGGAGATGGCCAGAGCGATTTCGTGCAACATCAATGCTCCGTACTCCGTACTCAGGACAGGGACAAGGGGTCGAGCCTGGTCATAGCTCCTCCCTCTGCTCCTCAGATCTCATGTGGGGGGGGGGGGGGTTTGCTCTGTGATCATGATCAGACCGGGGGCGGCCCTGTCCCGAGGCGAATGAAGATGTAACAGCAGCCGCGGTCGGTTTTGGTGACGTTGAAAAGAAGAGCCATGTGGGTGAAGTGCCCGGTATTGCATCTACACCCTTTTGCGCCTCGCCATTGCCAGGCTCATGCGTGGAGCACGAAGGAGAGAGGGGGAAAAAAAAGGAGGCGAGCAAAAAAAAAAAAAAAAAAAAAAAAAAGAGGCTGCTTACGGAGCGCCTCATGCCAATTGCCTGTACAACGTACCTGCCTCGGTTGCGAATCCGCCGGCGCTCCGCCACGCCTTCCTCGGCTACATCTACGGTTACAGCTTCATGTCAGCTTCGTGTGTCGCTCCAGGCAAGCGCGACCCGGCAGCTACCTCCGGGCCGCCCATCATTCACCGCAACTTGGCAATGTAACCACGACGTACTCTTTCTGTACTCTGCGCCAGCCGCGCGGTGAACGTTTCGGGTTCACCAGGTAGTAGTACTAATAGGTAGTAGGTAGTACCTTAACCTTGCCTTGTATAGTAGCAGTGCATACGGAGTACATACAGGTGCTGCTATAGTACCTACTAAGGTAAGTACCCAAGTAGTACTACTAGGACCTATGTAAAGAAGGAGGCACCTAATACATTAAATTAAAGCAGGGAGGAGCCGCCAAGCAACAATGAGGAAATGAAAAAAAGATGGGGGGACACAGGCGAAAGCCCAAACGTGGGGGGTTCAAACCCCATTTCCCCCCTCCCCGCCGAATGTACGGGAGCACAATCTCTCCAGCAGGGGAAAAAAAAAACACACCAACAGTGAACGATCCCACAAGAGTAAATAATAATAATAATAGCAATTGATGGAAGAAGAGAGAAAAAGAAAAAAAAAAAAACAAAGAGACCAGGAAGGGAGCAAAAATAATAAATAAATAAAAATAAAAATAAAATGAAAAAAATTTCACCCCCCTCTCGCCACTCTCTCTCTCTCTCTCTCTCTCCCTCCCCCCCTTCGTCCGGCCCCCCCCCCCCCCCCTCACCCCCTGCAGGAAAAAAAAAAAACTTTTGTTACTTTGCACGCACATGTATCATCAATCAATCAATCAATCAATCAAATCAATCAATGCACGGGGGTCCAGATTTCCCCATGGGCTGCATGTTGCCTATTTCCAACGCCTCGGAACCCCGGGCCTTCGGGTGTAGCCTCTTCCAGCCGTGGCGCCCAATCCATCCCGCCTTTGGATCATGCTATTATGCTTGCATCAGAAGCAAACGATTTTTTTTTCTCATATACACACACCTCTGCCACGAAAACCCGGTCTCTTTTTTATTTTCTATTTTTATTGTTATTTTTATTTTCATTTTTATCTTTGGTTTTCTTTTTTTACCCTTACACGGCCGAGGGTTAAAAATAAGAAGAAAAGAAAGTATAAAAAAAATTTGAAAATCCTTCGCATCCCGTGTTGCTACTCGCTGGTAGTGCATCATCTTCCCCCCCCTTTTTTTTTGGACTTTTCTCCCCTTCTTCGCCTTGTCGAGTAACTACCTACTAGGTAGGTATTAAGAGGTACCTTGAGACCGTAACGGAACCTTGCACCCAAAGTATAAAAAGTACTCGTTAATGCGATTACCCTCCTGCTGCTCCGTACATCCAGCCGTCTCGGTCTTCTAATTGGTCCTGCCAAGCGGCCTCTCCGCCACCAGTGTCTCACTCCGTCGTATCACAGAAATGTGTCTACGGGAGACACAGAAACAACCCCTGGAGACATGGCATTTCAAGCTTAAACTGACATTCGCTCGCCTTCGCACCAATGGCATCGCTCGGGCTGAGACATGGTCCCCAACGCAGGAGAGTGGGAGGCGTCGTCAGCACGGTTGATCAAGGATCAAGGCAGCAGCGGCGCTCTTGGCATGTGTTCTCGCCGCCGTTGTGTGTGTGTTTGTGTGTGTGTGTATTGTTCACTGCATGGTGGTATCTTTTGCTAAACCAATTTGTCCAAGACATGTTGCCCTCCTTGTAGTACAAATGTTTCCAGACTTGAGTGGTACCTAATAAAAAAAATAAAAAAAAAACCCCCATTTACATAGTTCCCGTCAAAACTTGTCAACATTCTTTCCGGATCAGAAGATTCCCTTTCATTCGCCAGAGAAAGAAATGGGGGGGGGGGGAGGAGGCAAAAAAAAAAAAACCAATTCGCTGAATCCATTCATATCCATTCCATCAAGATATGCCAAGCCCAAGTGTATCAGGCGCCGATAAGGCGTCAATGCCGGCGGAGAGAGAGTCAATCTTGCCTCTCGAGTCATTTCCGCAATTTTTTTTTTTTCATAGTGGCTTATAACGTTTGAATGTTGCCTAAAAAAAACACCCTTTTTTTTTTGAAAAAAAAAAAAAAAAAAAAAAAAGGAAAAAAAAAAGGAAAAAAAGGAAAAAAAAACTTGTTTCTTTTAGTGTGCTCGTGATAACAGTAAGGTAGCTTCGCTCGCTTCATCCCACGTGTGCAGATGGAAAAAGAAGGCTTCAAAAAAAAATCAAAAAAAATCAAAAAAAATACGAAAAACGAGAGCGCCAGTTTCCGGTATTGTTCTCGGGTTGAGTTTCTCCAGTTGATTTCCGTTTTTTTTTTCTCTCGAAATGTTCTCCTAAGGGGAGGTGGGAATGTCGTGGAAGTCGTCCTTGTGGTCGCCTGTGTGCTCTCCCCAGTACACGGGGCCCAGCTTCAGCACCCTGAAACCAGTGGTGGAGCTAGACGAAGACCGTCGCCTCTCGGGAAGAGCACCGGCCGGCGCTCGGCTAGTGGGCATCCGAGGATACGAAGCCGAAGTGGCGGGCGCGAGTGAGAGGAAAGAGGAGGGCGCTACGGCCGGAGAAGGGGGAGTGGCCGGGACGTCGTAAAAGTCGTCCTGATTCTGGCCAATGTGTTCGCCATAGTACACGGGGCCGAGCTTCAGGACCCTGAAGCCGGTTGGGGAGCTGACGGAGGCTCGTCGTGGCCTAGCCATGCCCTCGGTGACGGAGGGTCGCCTGTCTGGTTGCGGGTAGGAGGCGGAAGTAGCAGGTGCCAGCGGAAGGAAGAAAGAAGGGCGGCGATCAGCAAGAGCGGTACGGGCAAAGTCGAGAGACATGTTGCAGGCTGGTGTGGCGGATAGGCTTTTTTGGTGGATGAAGAGAGAGAGAGAGAGAGAGTATGTATAAGAGAGACGAAAGAGTTGTAGGAGGACGAAGAGAAAAGAGGCTTCCAGAGGGGCGTTTGCGTAAGGAGAGCAAAGGATACTCGGCGTTTTGGAGGGGGGGGGGGGGGGGGGATATTAGTAGGTAGGCGGATGATGAAGAACGGGAAAAGAAAAAGCTAAAAGCATCCAGGAGCGGGAAGGCGTGCTCTTTATGCTCGCAATCTCCGGCACTGGTGTGTCACGGCAACTTGCATCCCCCCCCTACGGAGGTACACGCACACACACTCTCGCTCTCACTCTCGCACACGCACACGCACACACATAACTCGAGACAAAGCGCTACCACCGACGCTAAGCCGCCAATCCTGAACAACAACACACACGGGAGGGGAGGGAGGGGGGGCCGCGCAAGATCGGGAGCGCGGATGCTGAGAGACATCATCATGGAACATTTGGGCATGCGGCAAAGGGGCGTTTGTCATGGTGTCATAGAAAGCAGGAGGCAGCAAGGAAAAAAGGTGGGCCGAGCCGCGGGCCATGAAATCTGACGACATAGAAAGAAGTTAGTAATACGTACTAGCAGTTACTAGCAGTTGCTCCCAGTTACAGTATATTTTCGCCTCCCACCAAGTTTCTTCAGGACCCAATAACGCTTCGCTCCTTCATCATGTGAACAGTCGTGCTGCCACCCCTCTTCTTCTTCTCTGGGTTTCTAAGGCTGTGGTCCCGACTGACTCGTTCATTGGGTCGAAAGATGCCTGTGAGTTTGCTGCTGCCACATTTGTGAAAAAAAAAAAAAAAAAAAAAAAAAAAAAAAGCCAGAGGCAGGGGGAGGGGGGGATAAGATAACGGCGACTGGCCATCTTTTTTCATGCGCGCAACTCCCTGGTACTCCATACATAGGGGGGGCACCCACCCCCTTCCTTTCCCCTATAAGCGGCGCCAATGATAGAGATCTTTCCCCCCTCCCCCACGCCGGCCGGTCTGGGTCTGTCTTATTTATTTATTTATTTATTTTATAAAAAAAAATTTTTTTATGCCCTCTGGTTCTGGTTTGGCCCGGTTCTTTCGGGGCTGGCGGTCTTCGCGGCAAAAGGAAGATAAGAAAGAGCCCACGTGCAAAAATTTTACAACCAGCCCCTAGCGCCGATCGGGTTTAAAGCAAATTTGACAACGAATAAGAAAAAAAAAATATTCACACAGTCTTGCATAAAAAAAATCCATAAAAAAAAAGAAGCCATAGATTTTTGCCGGGGCCGTAGAGCCATGTAAAAGTTGTGTGTCCGGAGGGTTGCAAAAACCGGCGAAAAAAAATTTCCAAGGTTCTCCAAAAGATGGAGCTGCCCATATGTCACGGAGGGCCGAGATCCACTTGATGCTCGCTCGGACGGGGAGCCATTTGCCCGGCTCATTGCCATAATAGCAGAGATCCGGGGTAAAAAGAACCGTAGCCCCCCGGCCAGTCCGGGAGGGGGGACCCATTGGATTGCGAGTCCCGGCAAAAAAAAACCCAAAGGGATTTTTCGGAATCCGACGTTCGGGAAATGTGCCTGAACTCCGGGAGTCCGTTATGGTGGGCCAAAAGGCAAAGAATGCGGGGAGGAGAAGATCTTGGATTCTTTTTTTTTTTTTTGGCTTTATTTATTTATTTATTTATTTGGGGGTTGGTAAAATCTCCTGATGGTAAAAAAAAAACAAAGATGAAAGCCAGTAATAATAATAATAATAATAAAAGTTTGTTGAGGTTTCTGGTATTCCCCCATCATATCCGTGACGGCATCATACCACTTCTTCCAATCCCGAGATAATACACGCCCCTTCATCTCCTGGGGGCTGAGAAAGAACGCTTGCATCCCGAAGTTTGCCGATTTGCTGCATCCTCGCTATACCTAAATCGATGTTTTTGATTTTTTTTTTTGGTTTTGCCTATAATGGGAGCCAATCTGGCCATGGCGGTGGAAAGAAAGTTCGAAGCAGGCGCGGGTAGCACCGGCAAAGTATCAATCAATTGGAAGCTTGAAGCAGCAGCGGGCGGAGTGGCGAGCAAAAAGTGGAGGAGGCCAGAAGAAGCAGATGTACAATCCTGAACCCGTTCTTGATCACGGTCAAAAGCGTTTTGGACTGCCCTACGGATTAATCAAAGAGGCAGGCATGGCAGGCAGGCAGGCAGGCGATGGTGTGTCCTCGCATAAAAACTTCGTGTCGACACACTTTCGCCATATTCATTGACCCGTACTTGTTTCAAAGGGCAATCGGTATGCTTGGGTTTCGCTTTTTAACAAGGACTCGGCCATGCTTCAATCGCATCTGACAGGGGATCCGTCTCGTATGGGTTCAGGGAGAGGTAGACGCCGACTCCAGAACCATAAAAGAGTTTGTACGTAATCCTCATTGTTCGGAAAGGGGTGTATATGAGACACCCACACCCATGTTGCCTCGAGTTGGTAATCGCAAGCGCTTAGATCGAACTATGATTGGTTCCAATCACCGGGGCGCTCGGACAACGTCACATCGAGATGCTAATAAGAATAATGGCCATCGCCGCCATATAATAGATGACATTCTTGAATGAGAAAGGGGGAAAAAATTCGATAAATAAAATAAAATAAAATAAAATAAAATAAATAAATAAAATCCATCGACTAGCCGCTGTTTAGCTGTCTTTCACGTCGTGCCTCATGGTGATTCAAGGAGGTTCATGTATGCGCCTAGAGGAGAGGAGGAAGCAAAGAATCCGAATGAAGAGCCCATGAAAGCTACCGCTTTTTTTTTTTAATTGCATTACGCAAAATTTGTTGGCTCTAGGTTGTTGCCATTGGCCCTTGCCACTATGCTTTGATCCATGCTTGATAGGGGAACATGAGCAGATTTCATCAACGGACACAATCGTTTGCCCGGGTCGAGTCGTTGGACCCGTCCCCAAATGGCGGTTGTACGGCATGGTTGACCGAGACAATCAAAGCATGCCTTGCCGGCCAAGTCGAGAGAGAGAGGCCCCCAAGCGATTTTGCTGCGCCATGCATCGCCAGCATCCCTTACAAGCGTCTGAAGAGATGAGTCGGCTGATCTAGAGATCTAGGTTTAGATGAAAAGATCGTTTTGCTCGGGCACCAATCTAGCATTGCCGCACTGGGCAACTACAAAGGCCGCATGAAAGGCCGCGTTGTGCCTTGAGCGGGAAGACCGCGAGAGCCGCAGGTAGGGTGTCGGTCGAGGATGCGGCCGCGTCCTCAGCCACTTCCTATAGACGGTCGACCTCTCCCTCTCTCTCTCCCCCCCAGGAGTCAGCTAGGAGTCAGCTAGGAGTCAGCTAGGAGTCAGCCAGGAGGCCCAAGGGGCCCAAAACGGGCACGAGGCCAAGGCCAAAGGCAGACAGCAAGTGTGTGAGTCCATAAACGCAGCCGTGGCATGCGCTCGGCAAAAACAAGCAACACCACTGCGCAGGCGACTATGATATGTAATATCATGCGGGAAAACCGGCCAACGGATGGGTTCAACATTTTGTTTCCTCGCAAGTTGTTCCAGTTTTGCAAGTAGCCACCCACAGCGGCATAAACAGAAGCGCGGGCTATCCCGCAACCACACCACCACCACCTCCATCACCACCATTTCAGCCCCCCCCCCCCCCCTTGAACTATGGCACGGCACGGCACAAGCAAGTAAGTAAGCTAGTATTCTGGGCCAGAGCGGGCAAGAGACTCGGCGCAGTTGATCGAGTAGCCGCCCAACCTGGCCGAGGGAGTGGCTCCCAAATCCGGCACCCCAATTTGGCACCCTAAGCTGGCTACCCATCCAAGACGCCGATTTTTTTTTTCTATTTTTTGCTTTTATTTTTGTTTTTTGACGTGGAAATGCCTTGCCGCTAAGCATCACCCAGCTGGAGAAGATGAAGATGAAGATGGATTCTCGTACATTGTCAAGTGATGCCGCCATGTCTTGGGCAATGGCGGCACGGAAGGGAGAGCTGGCAAAAAGCTGTAGCCGCCGGACATGCAGCATCAGCAGCTACACTCTTAAGACGGGATGATAGGATGACAGGCCCATGCGCGCGAAAGCGATGTAGCGCCGGTTCGCCATGTGCGAGACGTTTGCCCAAACCCGCAGCTTGTCCGTGGGAGAAGAATCCCATTATCGGGCCTCCACCAGAAGGATGCCCGCGGGAAGCCTCAGTCTCTCTGCCGATCCAGACTGGACGAAGCCGCCCGCGGATTGGCGCCATGTGTGCTCAAGACGGGGAGGCCGGGCGTGTCCAGTGCGCTTATTCCGCGTCCTCCAGGGGCGGCTCGTGTTCGGCCGGCGCCTCGGGATCCCTGAAAGTTCTCTTGCGCCCAAGTGCGAACTGGGAACTGGAAGG
Organism: Trichoderma cornu-damae; assembly: GCA_020631695.1. Lineage (NCBI taxonomy): Eukaryota > Fungi > Ascomycota > Sordariomycetes > Hypocreales > Hypocreaceae > Trichoderma > Trichoderma cornu-damae. The sequence goes on from CM036088.1 coordinate 3,646,861, forward strand.
GAGGGGGAAGAGAGAGGCAGAGAGCCGCCCTCTTCGCAGCCGCGCGTGCAGAGGCTCTCCTTTGCGGCTGCCCCCACGAGGCTGACATGACAAAGTCCATCAGCCGGCCGATGGCTGCCAGCGAACAGGGCCCTATTGTGTCTGTGTGGGGGTTTTTTTTTTTTTTTGGGTGTGTGTGTGTGTATGTGTTTCTCTCTCGTCTCTTCCACGCTCGGCGCTGGCGGCGCAGTGCGGGTTTGGCCTGTTGGAAGCGGCCTGCCAGAGGGCAACACAACGCCGGCCCAATAAATAAGTCGGTCGCCGGAGCAAGCAAATATCTCGCCATAAAGACGAGGCTGAGCTCGGAATTGGCATGGAAAAGGTACCTGGCCGAGGGCAAAGGCATATTTCAGCCTGTACTAACCTCTGGTATGGGGTCCAGCGGTGCCTCCGAATCAAATCTAGGCACAGATATCGATTTCCCTCCCAGCCGGAAAAAAAAAGGCTTCATCGCCGGAAACAGCCATCCATCGCCAAGCCTCGGCCGGCCCCCAATAGTCCTGCCCATCGAGAAGAGCGCTTGGCAGGTCCCATCGACAGTAGGCGGGTTGAATAGGCCTTGGAGGGCTCCTTGCGTGTGGATCCACGGCGCTGCTGCTGCGCAAAAGGCGCCGGATCGGATCTGGACTTGCGGCGTTGGTGTTTGCGATGGCAACAGTTCGCCGTCGGACCTCTTCGGCGTCGCCACCTGAGGATCAGACCCCTAGGGCACAAACGCTGTGTTTGTAATACAGCACTCCGTGGCAAATAAGCAACACACACAGCAACAAAAAAGATCCCTGGGCTTCTTCCCGCAGGTGGCCCCGGCCTTGGCATTTGGCTGCGGATGACGATGCATATCACGTCGACGGGACGGGGCCAGCGTCTAGATACGTGCTGCTGCTGCTACCGCTACTGCTGCAGCATCGTGCCGTAGATGCCAGAAGCGCCCAGGAGCCGTGCTGCCAGGCCAGGCCAGAGCAAGCCTCACTCAAGAAGACCAAGCGGCCTTTTCCTGTTACCCCCTTGGCTCGCCGTTTGCCTGATTTCAGGTCCAGTCTCCTAGCGGCAGCCGACGTCAACGCCACAGCCCACAAGAATCAAAAAAAAAAAAAAAAACCCGTTTTTGTTGGTTCCGTCCAACTGCTGTTCGTTCCAACCAGGCGCGGAGAGATTCTCCATAGCTGGCGTCAGCTCTGGAGCACGCGGCTGAGCCGTGATACCCAGGCGTCTCATGCTCTTCCAGCTACAGCAAGAAGGGATTCTTTTTCTCCCACCGCCACCATGCCATAAATGAATAGCCTTTTGCTTCGTCGAGAGCGAAATCCGTGGCGATCCCTGTAAAAGGGCCAAGCCCCCCCCCCCCCAGATCAGATCACCATTGTATTAGGGCTTTCTCAAACAGAGCCCTACTCCCTAGAGCCGCGCTGCACCTGATGGGACAGAGAGACATGCGCGAATATGCGAATATTACAACAGACCCGTTTTGAGCAAATGCTGTAACCCTGCTCTCCCGCATTGGGACGCGGTGATACAACGTCAATACCCGGACCCCGACGGCATCGTTCTCCACGTCTCGCTGGGGGGGTCCGACGGCACAAGATGGTATCCCACGCTGCTGCTATAAAAAAAAAACGAAAAAAAAAAAAAAAAAAGTTCGAGGTTCCACGGGCATTTGCCCCAGCAAGCAGGAGACGGCGATGGCCTGAAGAGCAGGACACGGACTGCAAACAAGCTGACTGCATGACGATGGTTTCAGGCTTGGGGGCCAAGTCATTCGTTTCACCAGAGAGATGTTGAAGAAGGATGGATTGCATGTACGGAGTACGTGGAGGAGTAACTACTAAGGTAGGTAGTACCTTATACAGCCATCCCCTTACCTTATTTACTAGGTACCTATAGACCTATAGTAGTGCCTACCTTAGTACTACTTGTACCTTGGTGATGGAAACTAAAAGAACAAAATTGCTGCAAACCTTGAGTTTTTTTTTTTTTCTTTTTTCTTTTTTCTTTCTCCTCATGTGTCCACAAGATGCTAGTAGACCCATTCATGATTAGATGCCAGCAGCGTCTCTCTCTCTCTCTCCCTCTCTCTCTGTGTGTGTCTATTTCTTTCTTTCTTTATTCAAATAAACAATCAGTCTACATATATACATATATATATATATATATATATTACTTCAGTCTAAGAGTTCAAAGTTGCCCTCGACTGCGTATACAGAACACGCATCAACGCCTACTTGAACACAAGCATTTAACCTCCGCAAGCACAAGCAAACCTTTGTAACATTCAGCAATGACTCGAACCACCATCCATCAATAGTAGAATAAGACGCTGCTCGCGGCCCATCATGTGCGACGTCCATTCGGATCCACAGGGCGTCTAACTCTTGTGATACCCCCCCGGTTCGCCTTCTAGAGGCCCACGCCTTGGCCGTGGCCGGGCGATTTGGCAGGACCCAACAGCACATTCCTTTGGATACGGGAAACGCATCAGAGCTCTCTTCCGCTGCGGCCGTCATTGGGGGCCAGGCTGCCCCCTTTGCCATTCTCCGATGGGAGAGAAGGGGGAATCTGCGAGGCTGTGGCGGTTCCACAGAAGCAGAGCCGTGGCCCCAAACTCTCCTCTTGATGTTGGAGGTTGGTCATCTCCATTCTGGATCCTCGGTGAGCGCTCCAAGTCATGGCGAGGAAATGGCTGTTGATGGTGGCTCTTTGTGTGACCGCGTGTCCCTTTTTTTTGTGTGTGTATTTGTTGTTGTTGTTGTTGTTGTTGTTGTTGTTGTTGTTGTTGTTGTTGCTGTTGCTGCTGCTGCTGCTGCTGCTGCTGCTGTTGTTGTTGTTGATACGTTAACGTCCCTTTCTCTCCCCCTCCCTCTCTCTCACACACACACACAAATTCTCTCCTTCTGTCTCTCTCTCTTTTTCTGTCTCTCTCTCTCTGTGTCTTTCTAGCAGAAACACATCCCTCACAGCTGTAATTCCATTCATTGCAAACAGCGACAGCACGGCTCTCTAAAGCCCTAGAAATAATACTCCAAATCACATCTCGGCACCAATTGCAGCTCCAGTGGGGAATCTTGGATGAAATCGCCTCCCATTTCTTCATCTTCCTCCTCTCTCCACCCACAATCAATCCCTCTCTGTCCATCCCAAAAACCACCCACCCCCCAAACCGCTACACGCCATTCATCAAGAGATGCGAAAGGTTCTTCAACACCCCATGTCTACTGCTATACAGCCACATGCGCGCGTAGATACATGCATGCATACAACACGTACTGGCATATAGTATATGGGCCGGAGGAACAGGCGCGGGAGTGTTGTTGGTTCTCATTTTCCACGCCTTGCCAACAGCATATGCCCACAACTGAATGGAGGGGGGGGGGGGCGCAGATGTACTTTGTCATGACCTTGCGTGCAAACTGCCGATGCTGTAATGCCTCCTGGGGCCAGAAATCAAAGCTGTTTTTTTTTTTTCTTTCTTTTTTTTTCTTTTTTTTTCTTTTCTTTTTCTTTGTTTTTTTTTTTTTTTGCCTCTGGCCTCACTGCCCCCTCCTCTCAGACAGAAAATGCCCCCCCCCCCCTTTTCAGCGAGGGAACGGGCCAGAAGGCAGACAAAACCTCGCACCTACCGCGGAGGAGACACGACTCCAACCAACACAATTCGGCGGCACCACACATAACAGCGGCCGCGCATACGAGCACACATTGGCGTTCGACTAACGCACATGTCGGTTCATTCGTCTTGTTGTGTCTGGGGAGCCATCTAAATGTGCCTCTGACAGCCGCGTGCATGCGTCTTGGAAGCCTCGAGGAAGAAGGAGAGGAAGGAGAGGAAGGAGAAGAAGAAGAAGAAGAAGAAAGCAAACAGCCAACAAAACGATACATCAGTTGACGTCTTGGCTCTTGTGCTCTGTCTGCCTGAAGGGGGCTTTGTTCCTGGGTAAGGACGAACACCGACGGAGCAAACAATGTCTATTCACAGCCTCTACGCTGTCCCGAGGCTGCTCGTTCCACAAGATATATAAACGGCAAACACACCTGCTTCTAATTCTCGATATCTCCTCCCAAGCTTCGCTCGGCATTCCCAATCGACAAACGCCCGCATAACATAAAAATCCCGAAGCTCTCTCTCTCTCTCTCTCTCTAGAGAGGCATCCTCTCCATTACGATCCTGACACAGGGCAAAAACCCAAATACTTTGGCGCAAGCAAGAACCAGAAGAGCAACAAACGTCGTATGCGTATGCACGAACCAACCTTCAAAAACACAGGCCATGACTGTGCAACGAGAAATACACTGACAACAGATTTTCTCTTCTTTCTAATCTAGGGAGCCGATTCCGCCCGAGAATTCTCGTCCTCTGCTAGATTCTCTCCGCCTGTCTGCTCTCTCTCTCTCTCTCTCTCTCTCTCTCTCTCTTGCAGGTAGCCTCCGTTCTGCGCTCCTTGGCTCCTCCATTCCTACCACACCCCAAAGAACAAAATCAACATGTGTATCTGGATCATTCGACAGCTCTACACCCACTGCGGCTGCACCATCACAGAGACTCACCGGAAGCCCACTTGTGGCTGCTCTAAAATCGAAGACCAAGGAACTCAAACTTGGGAGGGATACTGCAGGCGCTCCGCGTGCCCCAATCCCGGCCTTTGAACAATCATCAATGGGATTGAGCGAATATCTCGCCAGGCATCGACCTTGGGGCCGGCTGTAAACGACTTTTGTTTCCTCTTTTCCTTTCTCATCTATTCTCCCCCCTTCTCTCTCTCTCTCTCTTTTTTTTCCCTTCCCTTTATCTACCCATTTTTCTTCTCCTCTCCTTTCCTTACTATTCAATCAACATTCAATTATAGACTCGACGGCCGTAGCAATCGGCCCCTGATGCCGGATTGATCTCTCGCAAGAGGATTATTCACGCTTTTCCCCTTTTCTTTCTTTCCTTCTTTTTTTCTTTTTTTTCTTTTCTTCTTCAATCTATCTGGTTGCCTCTTTCTCTCCCCCTTTCTTCTCTTTCTCTTTCTCTCTTTCCTTCTTTTTTTCACTTTACGGCCAGTCTTTCGTCTTTCTTCTTCTCCTCTCCTTCAATTTTTTCTAATATCGATTCCCCACTACTCTTTCCCCATTACCTGGATTATGGGGGAAGAAGCAATTCGCTTGTATGCCTGATGGAGGATGGCGCATGTACATAGCCAATGGCTATGAGGCCATGGTTGGCCTGGTGCATTTGCGATGAGGCTCTCCTTTCTCCTGTAGCCTAACTAAGCGCTTCTGCATGTAACCTAGGCCACACAGCTAGAGCATCATGACAAATCTGACAGCGGTATCTATTTTTCCTTTTTTTTAAAGAAAAAAATTAAAAATAAATAAAAATGAAAACTTCCATCTTCCTTTCAGCCAACTGACTGTTTTGTTTCCCATCATCTGCTGTCAAGAGTCGTCTGCCTCGTGAGTAAAGCGGCCGAATTTCGATCACTATTAGTCGACCAACACAGCTGGGCCGCATGTACGGCCGTAGCCTCCGTCGACCCCCTTTTTCAAGCCAATTTTTCACAGCCACCAATACGCATGGAGACCGGAACCCATACAACTACTTCGCTATGCCCCAATGTCCACGGTTTCGACGCCATCCGTCCATCACCTGGCCTCAGACACTGGCCACCATGAGCGTGTTGGGATAACTTTGGGCTATCACACGGGCTGCGGCTGGCGGGCTCGTAAAAAGGAGTATCACAAAATACGGCCTCTTCCCCACAGAGCCGCTTGCCCAGGTGCGATGGCCAGAAGCAAGGTTACGCAATGTCAGCAACGAGCCGCGTTGGCTAGCCGTGAGAGAAAGTTCCTCCTTGTGGCTTTGACTTTTGTCGGGAGGGCTGTTCTGTTGGTCCATCACGCCACCACGAGGTCCAAACTTTTTACCGCAGACAAAGAAAAAGAAAGGCATACACAATTGCCCGGTTGGTAAGCCGAAAGGGGGAGAAGAATCAAAATAGAAATTTGAAAAAAAAAAAAAAGAAAACGAAAATAAATCTATAAAATGCGAGCAGGGGGAACAAAAAGCGATGGCGGAAATGCAGTATAGTAGTATAGGAGGCTATCTGGCCCACTTGTCTCATCAACACCATGCATGCATTCGCGCATCTCTAGTAAGTCATGTGATATCCTAGCAAGTAAGACGAGATTGTGTGTTCCGAATAATGTTCGATACATGTAAGAACGAACCGCTTGCTTCACAAAAGGAATGTAAGACGGGACAAAAAAAAAAAAGAGGCTGGGTCAAAACGATCTCCGTCCTGTATTGCCTGCCATATGTACGTGTACGCAAACACCACCAGCAATCTTAGACAGAACTTACCAGAACAACCAGTCTTCCCTTTTGATGGAATTTACATCTCTCTCAGTGCCCCCTTCTTTTTTTCTCCATGGCACGGGAATGCGCTTATCCTCTCTATCCCGCACGTCTCCCATTCGCGCCTGATCACATCCCGCTTTTCTGCCAGGGGCCCAGCGCAAATAGAGGACGAACCTGTTGGTTATGGCTCTCGGAGAATTCTTTACTTCTCTCTCCTCTTCTCATCTTTTTCTTCCCCCTTCTCTCCCGGCTCGTATCCTGCCGGCTTTTGGCCCGTGCTTCAAATCCAATTTTATTTTCCCCCGGCAGCTAGCCGGCCGTGTCCATGCAACGTTCCTCCCGCTCTTCCGCTCTGACCCGCAAGTTTAAGCTTGTATTGCCGATAAAACTAGGCGGCAGCTATTTATTTATGTGTATTTCCATTTCGTATTGGTGATGAGCTTGATCCTGGTCGGCGTGGAGGACAGTAGCACATTTATGTGCGGTGTTGCCCTGGATAGATAGCCTTTATGCTCATGCAAAAACTGATGTTATGGAAGGGGAAAAGAAAAATATTAATAATAATAAAAGGGGGGGGGGCGGCTGAGAGTTAGCCAGCACCTCAAGCTTTGCAGGGAAGAAAGTTGTCGTAATTATTCAACGGTAGTTTTTGATGTAGCATCACTTTGTTGATCAAAGCCATCCCCATCTTTTAAAAAAACGCTTCCCGCTTCAAGAGAAATCCTGATTAGGCGCAGTTGAGATTCTCAATCGAGGAACAGGGGCGAATCGCTGCATTATGTATTTCTCATGACACACATCATATCTCAAGAAGTCGAGGGCAAAGATTAAATTTCTCAAATGTTTGAACATGACATTCATTTGCTGTATATTATGCAATATCTCTGCGTCTGTCCCAACAATGGATACCTAGATCACTGACCTGACTTTTCCGGCCTGCCGGCAATGCAAAATGCAGATTCCAAGCGAGTTTCATGAAGCTTAGCCAAGGCCGGATATACCAAGCAAAAAGTGGCGGATGGAAATCAGCAAGAACTTTCACAGCGGAACAGTGGCTCTAGGGATTAGGACGTTGTGTCTTCAAATAGGCCAATCCATTTTCAAGTTCAAGTTCCACTGACAGGTTTGCTTTCCTCCGCCAATTTCCTTTCTTTTTTTTTCTTTTTTTTTTTCGCATTCTGATTCCAATCTGGGTGTCATCCATCCCCTAGATACCTCTGCGTCCAAGCTTCCCCTCGTGGAAAACTTTTCGTCCTCGCATCTAGTATACATGTCAGCCGCAAACCTGCTGTCAACCCCTTCTAATAATCTCTTTGCTCATGAGACCGCGAATCGACAAAGCTCTTCGTATTTTTTGTATGAGTGTTTCTCTTTTTTTTTATCCATTTTTGGCTTTTTGCTATCGCCTGCATAGGCGTCTATCATGCTGAAATTCTCACAACCTTCCACCAGGAGCAAAGGGAAGAAGAAGAAAAAACGCGGCATCAAAGGATAAATTGAAAACCGAAGGCAAAATGTGCCCCCGTATGCATTATGAGATAAGATCAGTCGTTAGCTGGGGAATTAGGGGAACTACAAGACATGTTAGTAATCCTCAGGATAAATGAGGTATTGAGTCAGCTTTATGGGCATGACCTACTATTGGTTTCCAGAAGCTCCCGGACCGGGGGTCCGAGGAGAAAATGATGGAGAGGTGGGTGAGTAGCTGGGGCTAGTCGGAGATTGCTGCGACCCAGGGCTCTTGGAGAAGCTTGGACTCGTGGGCGAGTAAGCCTCCGGAGACGTCGGAGACCAAGAGGGGGAAGCAGGAGAATATGACGGAGAAGTCGCTCCAACTCCATGCAAATTAGGAGAAGCAGGGCTATAGTTGGGACTAGCAGGCGAGTAGCTAGGCGAGGTGGGAGAGTTGAACTGGGCCGGCGACGTAGGCGAGTAGTGTCTCGGCGACGAGGGCGATGCGGGCGAGTAGCTGGGCGACGTGGGGCTGTAGTTGGGACTGGCAGGACTTGTCGGTCGCAGCATCGGTGATGTAGGTGAGAAAGATGGTGAAGAGGGGCTAAACGACGGAGAAGTCGCGTATCGGCCAATTCCACCATCGATCATGGGGGACGTGGGAGAGTACCCGGCGTTGGGCGATGAAGGAGAGTAGCCACCCATGCCCGAGCCGAACGGCGACGTGGGAGATGTGCTGAATGGGCTAGTAGCTCCGCGCATGGAGTACGGGCTCATGGAGCCAATTCCACCAAAGCCGCCACTGCCATACTCGGTGCCAAATCCAGCCGGCGTCTCCGAGCCCGCGCCCTGAATGGGCGAGAAGTTTCCAGCTGCGGGAGAGTTCAGGCTGAGGTAGCCGGAATCGGCCATAGGGGACCCTGTATCGTAAGGCGTAGCCGCACCCTCGACCTCTCCTCCCTTGACAGGCATGCCTGGCATGAGGCCCATGCGAGAGTTGTCCGAAATGACTGTTTCCAGCATCTTGGGATCCAGGAAAACATCAAAGTTGCCAGTGCCCATGGGAGCCATCTGGCCGAGCATGACGTTTTCGGAAATGCCACGGCAATCATCAAGCTCACCCGTGGCAGCTGCCTCGAGAAGAATTTCGACTGTTTCCTCGAATGAACAACGCATCAGCGCACCAGTATCTGCTCGGTTGATTCCGTGTCGAGTGACGGCAGATATGCTTCCTCTGTAGGTCATGACATCACACAGCAGGGCGATGTGTCGATGGTTGACATAGGAACCGTCAAATGCCAAAACCGCCGTCAATTCCTTCACCAGGGCAGCCCGAGTACCTTCAATGCCGAATACTTCGATAATCTGCCACAGGTCGTTGGTGTACGTTCGCGTGGGATCAACTCCATAGACAGCCAAGACTTCGCGGAGAGCTGAGCCGCTCGTATCCAGATACCACTGAGTGCATCGAGGATCATCCTTGAGCGCAAGTTCGGACCCGTCGGCAGCCTCAACAAGGCGGGTGCCCTTGGTCAGGAAAGCTCTTTCGACGCCAGGCACACCTCGCAGTGTCAGGGTGTCGAGGAGATGGGCTTCAAGACGCTTTAGCATCACGTCGTCTTCAATCTTCTTCTCGCCTTCTTCATCCTTTTCATCATCATGCCGAATAGTACGGATTCGAATGACTTGCTCATCGGCATTGTTGTCGCTGAAAATAACGGCCAGGTCATTAGGATATTCTTCCTTGATACGCTGAGCAACGTCGTCAATCTTGATTTCCTTGTCAAGCAGCTTCTGCCTGTCGAGTGTGATACGCAAGAGCCATCTCGACTGTTGATCGATGGTATCTTGGCTGTCATCAGGAATCAAGAAGTAGGACTCGACCATATCGACATCCTCTGCAATGGTTGTAGATTGGACATCCGGGTCATAGTAGATCTCTGTGACGGAAGTGATCGATCTGAGGTTGGTGTACTCGACTAAACTTCGCAGCTTCTTCGCTTGCTCCTGTTTAGCCAACGGAGTGTCCAAGTAGACCGCCATGCTCGGTGTCTTGATGTTCTTGGCAAGATTGAGAATTTCCTTGAGTCGAGGCACGCCGAGCGTGACGTTCTTGGAAGACACACCGGCAAAGTGGAAGGTGTTGAGTGTCATCTGGGTGGCGGGCTCACCAATAGACTGGGCCGCAAGGACACCAACCATTTCACCGGGGTTGACAAACGATCGATCCCATCTGTTTTGGAGTTCGCCAAGGACGTGATCAAAGGCAAGCTTGTTCAGGCGATGCTCCTTGACCACTTCTTTGAAGGCTAATCGAGAACGGATAAGAGCTTTGAAGAGAATTGTAGCGCTTGCATCCGCCTCCTGGGAAATCTGATCGTCGCCTCGAACAATCTTCAATTTGTTCAGGACATCTCTCACAACGGGGATGATATCGGAAGGTCTCAAGTTGCTTCGGTCGTTTGCCTTGACGTTGAACACGCGTTTGGCGGTCTCAATCATGCGCCCAATATTGAGTGGCAGTTGCATCATCTCCTCGCCCATCTTTGAGCGGTTGATCTGTCGCACCTCGCGGCGATCAGCAACAAGGGCATCCCACTCTTCATCGAGAAGAGCCATGGAAACCTTGTCGCCAGTCAATTCATTACCATACTCGTAATCCTTCCTGAACCACTCAGGAGGGCTGGCCAAGTCAAGTCGATACTTCTTCTCGAATGCCTCGTCTGACATTTTCAAAATGCCAAGCTTCTGCTTCTCAATACACATAGCATCGAGGCCATCTTCACCGTAGAGGAACTGAATAATGTCACCAAGGGAGTTGCGAACCGTTCCATCGTACTGGGCATTTAAATCTTCCAGAGCCTTGACGAGACGTCTCTGAATGTAACCAGTTTCGGCTGTTTTGACGGCAGTATCAATAAGACCTTCGCGACCAGCCATGGCGTGGAAGAAGAACTCGGACGGGGTAAGACCGCGGAGGTATGAATTCTCCACAAAACCACGAGCCTCGGGAGAGTAATCATCCTTGGTGAAATGGGGCAGAGTTCGGTATTTGAAGCCAAAGGGAATACGCTTTCCCTCGACGATCTGCTGTCCGACGAGCGCCGTCATCTGTGAGATGTTGATAGATGATCCCTTTGAACCGGATTCAGCCATGGTCACAGCATTGTTGGAGTCCTTCAAGCTCTTCTGGGTCGTAGTACCAGCCTGGTCACGGGCCATGTTCAAAGCCATAGAAACCTTGTTCTCAAAAGTCGCTCGGACATTCATACCGGGCAAGGCCTCCAGCTCATTGGCCGTAGCCATTGCCGTGAGCCTGGCAACTTCGGCCTTTTGGGTATCGATGTGCACCTGGACCTTCTCAATCGTCTGCTTATCCGGGATGGTATCACCAATACCAATGCTGTGGCCGTTTTGCAGGAGCCAGTAGGCAACCACTTGCTGAACCCCGTTAAGGAACGCCATGGCACCCTCTGGGCCCAGCTCGTTGTAGCAGAGGTGAATAACACCACCTGAGGCGGAACCAATATTCTTCTTCTTCATGAGACCATAAATGAGCTCACCGGCCTGAATCAGCAGTCCGGTGTCCTTGAGGGGAGCATCGGACTTGTCCTCTGGCGCGTGCAAGCTGATTTCCTTGGGAATAACCATGCTAATGATTTGCTTGCCAGTCCAACGAGGTCTCGGCTTCAGGATAGCGGGCTGCGGAATGATACCATCCCAGTTGGGAACCCAAAGCATAAGGTTCATGACTTGGTTCTTGTCAAGAAAGGTGTCGCGTCGGCAGATCTTGTAGGCACCGGCAAGAGAGTCCTGGACGATACCCATCAAAGGGCCGTTCTTCTGAGGCGAGACGATGTTGTTGGGGACCAAACACAGCTCTTTGACTTCAGCGCGAGTCTCTTCGCTCTGAGGAACGTGAAGATTCATCTCGTCACCGTCGAAGTCGGCGTTGTATGGAGAAGTAACAGACAGGTTGAGTCGGAAAGTAGAGTAAGGCATGACACGGACACGATGGCCCATCATAGATTCCTTGTGAAGCGACGGCTGACGGTTGAAGATGATGTAGTCGCCGTCCATTAAGTGACGCTCGACCTTCCAACCATACTCCAGAGAGATTTGAGCAGCGCGTCTATGATGTCGCAGATCAATTCGGGTACCATCAGATCTGATGACATACTTGGCACCCGGATGCTCGTTCGGGCCGTTCTCGACCAACTGGTGCAGCTTGCCAATGTTGTAAGGCGTCACCGTCTCAGGATAAGTCAAGGTCCTAGCAATACTGCGAGGGACGCCGACTTCGTGCAAGGACAGGTTGGCATCGCCTGTAATGACAGTACGGGCAGAAAAATCGACACGCTTGCCCATCAAGTTGCCCCTCAGACGGCCTTCTTTGCCCTTGAGACGAGCACGAATCGCCTTGACGGGGCGACCACTCTTCTGAAGTGCACGGGGCTGGCCGGCAATATCGTTGTCCATGTAGGTCGCAACGTGATATTGAAGCAGCTCTTCAAAGTCTCTCGCAATGTGCTGCGGTGAGCCCTCACGAATGGCCTGCTTGACATTACCATTGGCACGGATGATGTCTCCAAGCTTGTAGGTCAAGTCGTCTTCGTTGCGCATACCAGTTCCGGTGCCGTCCATGGAAATGCTAGGACGGACCGGTGGCGGAGGAACAGGGAGTACAGTGATGATCATCCACTCTGGACGAGCATAGTCCGAATTAAGGCCCATGTGGCGGAGGTCCTTTTCGGAAATGCGACGAAGGATGCTGTGGGCCATCTCTGGGGTGATGGGGGCTGTCTCTTTTCTCTTGGGGCCATCCTCTTGAGCCACTTCGAAGGCAGCCTTGAGCTGAAGGGCAACCTGCCGCACCTGGGGCTGCACATTGCCACATCCGCCGTGGCTTTCCACGGGCGGAGGCTTCATGCCAGGCGCAAACTCTTCGTCTTTGTTCTTGTCTGTCCGATCCTCATTCTCGCATCTCCGCTTCTTCTTGCAGACCGCCCATACCCGCTTGAAACGGAGCTTTGCATCTCGAGTGTTGATTGCTGCGACAAACTCGGGATCGCTCTGGCAAATTTCAGGTTAGCATCCAGTGAGGCAAAGGCTTCATGGAGAAGAGAAGACCAACTTCATCAGCCAACACTTTGCTACAGTTATGGCAGACAATTTCCAGGATCTTCTTGACTTTCTTGATGAAGCCAGGGTGGTAGACAGGTTTTGCCAGCTCAATGTGTCCAAAGTGGCCCGGACACTCGCCCATAGCCTGTGTGCAGGTCTTGCATTTGAACTGTCGATCGATGGAGCCCAGCAGAGGATCGTTGAGGCCACCGTCGCGCGGCTTTGTGCCGCCTTCTTCCATCGTTTCGGGGTACAGAATGTGCGCCACGCTCATGCTCTTAATCTCCTCGGGAGACATGAGTCCAAATTGAATCTCCTGCACCGTCTTGAGCGGTGCGCTCGAGTGGGTAAAGTAAAGGTTCGCCATTTTCGAGGGTGTTGCGGATTTTCAATCGAATATATTACAACAGCTAGTGAGGGGGAAAGGATCGGTGAGGGAGGCAAAAGCAGCACGCGCCTCCAGTCGCGGTAAAAACGGCTAGGCGCGAAGAAAAACGCTGGGAAATTCCAAGAGGCAGCAATTTCCTATCGCTGGGAACTGAATAATCGATGGCAAAAGGCGTTGTCGGTCGTCAAGAGATGGCGCTCTCTCGATCGCCAGTCCTGGCCAACAGGCCCAGGAGAACCTCACGGCAGGCCTCCCCCGTCGCCACCAGCTCTGAAGTCGTATGAACACGTAAATCGCAAATCGTCGTATCGTACGGTACGTTTCGGCGTGCTTCCAGGCGCCAGACTCGATGTCCGACACGCTTGGGGATGACTTTGGACCGCGGGCAAAGTTTTTGTCGTGGTTGAGGCGAGACGGTAAGAAAAGAAGCCTGAAAGTTCTGGACGTGAGGCGCCTGGTGCCTCGAGGCCGCTAAGCCTTTACGGTCCAACCACCTCCTTGCGCCCGCAGCAATTAGTGCCTCAGGCCACAAGCTGAATAAAGGTACAATAGTCGCCGCGAGCAAGACAATAATATTCAGAGCCATTTGCTAGACTTTTCACCAGGAAAACTCCTCGGTAATTTTGTCAGCCCCGGGTCAATCACAGCCAAAGTTACAAGTTTAGGTGGCGCCTCGTTGATGCGAATGTCACCGGTGACTCAGCTTCATGGATATTGGGGTTTCAGATCCGCCTCACATGCTTCTTTGCGCGCCCTCCTGTGCACACCGTGCTGCTTCAGTACCTACCTTGTACTCCATGTCCCCCATGTCATGATTAAGGTACCTACTATCTAGGTACTATAGCAGTAGTACTACCGGTACTACCTATACCATAATAGTACCTAGTAATTACTAAGGTACCTAGTAGGTACTTAAGATAGCACTACTAGGTAAGGCACCTAGTAGTATTGTAGGTATGATTCGTCTTCCCCGTCTTACGCCTTTCGCCTTTGCTCGCGCACACAAAGTATCAAGAACAGCCCTTTTCGATTGAGCCCTAGGCTCGCATCACTTCTTTTTGCTTCTTCCTCCCCTAGCTCCAGCGCCTCCCTTCTTGCGCACCGGGGCAGCAGATTCCGCTCCGGCGCTCAAGTCGGCCTGACTCTCCCCAGGACTCCTCCGTCGCATAGTTCCGGTCGAAACCGCAATGAATTCGTCCTCGCTGTCGCTCTCGCCCAGGTTGAACAGTATGGGCATGCGAAAGTTCTCTAGATCATCGCCTTCTTTAGTGGGATCAGTCGTCAGCACATCCACGTCCTCGTCCTCAGCATCAAGTCGCCTCCTATGGATTTCTTCCTGCGCATATATGTCGAACTCGTCCTCTCGCTCCATGTACTCTACATTTTCCTCAACCTCGGCAAAGTCCGGCGCCAGCGCCGACCACTTCTGAGGACTGATGACGGACCATATGTATATCCGACCTGTTTCCAGCCCACAGGCTGCCAAGAGTGGGCGGGAGGGATGCCACTCAATGACGCCTTGCTCCTCTTTGGGATCTTTGAGCATGCAGACTAGGCTGCCATGATTCCGCTCCCAAACATAAAGTTCGTGGTTATTGTAGGTAGAGGCAGCCACGTATTCGCCCGTTGCGCTGAACGTGACGTGGTTCCAAGACAGCTTATTAACAACGTCTTGGAATTTATGCTCGAGTGGCAGCTGTATTGTATCCGGGTCGAGATCCTCGACTGAGAGGTTGGGTATTCGAAACGTGCGGATGATGCGATCCTGTGAATTTACCAGCAGATCTCGGCCAGACCCCGTTATTCGCATAGTAGTGATGACCCCTGCGCATATTTTTGCCGAGTATATGATTTCAAGCGTCTTGGCATCGATAATGTTCAGTTTGCCTTTGCTTGTGCCTGCGATGATGTGATCACCGGTCGCGGTCCAGATGGCAGATGTCGTCATCTGCTTTGCGTCTTCTTTTGCTTGCTTCTCTTTGAGGGCAATATCGCTCTCGGTATTTGATCTCTTTGGCGCGGACGGGAGAACGCGTTTGACATCAACCGGCTCCGAAATGTCGACGAGCAACGGCTGCTCTTCGAACAAGGACGCGACAAAGAGATTGCTAGGCGGGCATGTGAGCACGCGATTCAAAACAGCGCCCTTTTGCGGGACTGGGGGAAAAAAAAAAGTGAAATGTACACACTTGTTCCACGGATGGAGCTCGGCCATGTAGGCTGGGGCACGAAAGCGCACCTCACGGTGTCGATGCCCAGTCTCGAGATCCCAGAGTATCGCTTTCCAGCCTTGGCAAGTCGATAGCAGATATCGGCCACATTTCGACCAGCTCAGGAACGTAATGCTCTTGTTATGCCCTCTCATCTTTCGGGCCACCCCCATTGTCTCCAGATCCCAGACAACGACGGTTCCATCGACCCGGCCGGAGGCAAGGTAGTCACCTTTACGGTTAAATCTCAGCATCGTCGCATGGCCGGATCGGATCGTGCTCGTCATACTCTCAGGATAATCCTGGAGGAGGTAATCGTCTGAAAGAAGGAGATTCATCGTCGCGGTAGCAGGGTTGGGGTCGTTCGGCAGTGGTACAGCGGCATGGTAGACAGGGAGGCGCGAGAAGGCTACAAGGAACTCGAGGCACAGGAGCAAAGAAGGGTCTCCAGCTGCAAGGCTGACGAAAAGTTGCCCCCCCGGCTGCAGCCCAGCTAGATACCTTATGCGCCACAGGAGGGTGCGTCTAATTGATCGAGGCGTGAGCCTAACGCGGAATTGGAAATGCTCCACCGCGGGGATGTGCTGTGCACTAGCATGACGCACAAGTACTCGGTATCTCACTGTAACTCTCAAACGAGGACAACCCTTTTTTTTTTTTTCTTCTTCTTCTTTTACTTTTACAAAAAAAAAAAAAAAAAAAAAAGACAGACTCGGATCCGTCCGCCAGGCTTTGCAAAATGGCGAACTCAAAGTAAGATGTCCCAATTCTGCAGCGCATGTCGAAGCACTAACGGGTTGCCGTTCTAGGTTTGAATATGTCCGGAATTTCGAACTGCCAGATTCCCTCTTGCCCAACACATGGATCGTAATACGCATAGATGGGAGGGGATTTACCAAGTAAAGGCGCAAATGAAAAAGACGACTCGCGGCCATTTCTAACTTTTCCATCCAAGAATGTGTGCAAAGTATGGATTCGAGAAGCCCAACGACAAGAGGGCGCTTGATCTGATGAATGCGGCGGCCAAGGCCGTTGTGACCGATCTGCCAGAGATCACAATTGCCTACGGAGTTAGCGACGAATACAGGTAATTTCATTCTGCTCAACGTCGATAATTTTTTCCCCCCTCTCAGCCTAACGCGTTCGCAGTTTTGTCTTTCACAAGTCGTGCAACCTCTTCGAGAGGAGAGCAAGGTGCGAGATGCAAATGCTCACCTACCCTGCATCTTGCATCCAGCTAAGAATCTGCAGCAAACTTGTCAGCACCATTGTTTCTACGTTTACAGCCAATTACGTCTTTTCTTGGCCGACCTACTTCCCAGATACCCCCCTCTCATTCCCACTCCCGACGTTTGACGGCCGGGCTGTCTGCTATCCGACAGTACAGAATCTCCGTGATTACATGAGCTGGAGACAGGCCGATTGTAAGACGACACCGGTCACGTGGAGTGATTCTTCGTGCTAAGAAACCAGGTCATATAAACAATCTGTATAATACGGCCTTTTGGAAGCTAATACAGCTTGGTGGCCTTGACAACAAGGAGGCAGAAAAAACACTTGCTGTGCGTTCCTCTCTCTCCGCCTTTTTGATGCTATATATGCATATATACTGACTTGACCTCAGGGAACGCTGGCTGCGGATAAGAATGAAATACTTTTCTCTCGGTTCCGAATCAATTACAACAATGAGCCGGAAATGTTCAAAAAAGGAAGTGTAATATTCAGAGAAGTAAGGCTCAGAACGGATAACGGATGCTGTGCCAAGAGCTAACATTTTGTAGTACGAGCTGGTCGAACCCAGCGATCATAATGAAACCGCAGCAGCAGCAGCAGACGCCCTGGGAGAACCCGCAGCGCAATCAAAGTCACAAGCTGAAAAGGAAAAGAAGCGCAGAGCCAAGGCAAAAGTAATCGTGGAACATATAGATATCATCAAGGATGAATTTTGGGATAGACGGCCGTGGATTTTGTCTGGCAAGCCTGGCCAGCCGGGCAAATCACCCAAAGAAATACAAACTTGAAACGCTCTCTATCTGGGTATACCTTGTGTTTGAAAACATGAGCCAAACTCCCTGCTTAATGCGCCGCATATGGTTTCCTCTTTTCTAGTTTTGTTTTCCCATTAACCGCCCGAGGCTTTCTTTTTTTCTAGTTCCTTTCGCTTGCGCTTTTCCTCCCTCCGAGCTCGTCTGAGGAGTTTCTCTGCCTTGACGCTGCTGCTAGAATCAGATTTTCCCTTCTTTGACCCGGCTCTTCGCAGCCTTCTTTCAAGTTTTGCTGCTCTTCTGAGAGCTCGCGCTTCTTTTCGCATTCTCTTCTCCTCTTTTCGAGCTCTTTTCTCCTCCTTGCTATCCTTGTTAGATTTTGCAGTTTTTATCCTCGTAGATTCTGTTTTCTTTTTGTCGCTCTTGTCCGACTCCGTGCTGGTCGAGTCGTCCGTCGTCTCTGCGCTGATAGTCCCCTCCAGAAACCCGCCGCGAACAAACGAAGCGTAGACGGAGTATTTTGATACGCGCCCTTGGTCGAGCGCATTGAGCTTGCCGGTCTTTACAGTTTGCACGACTTGGCCTTCTCTGGACGTATCGAGGCCCTTTAGCTGTTCATCAAAGGCGTTCATCCACCACAGGTCGCTCGTGAAATGTTTCGTATTCCCGAGGCCCTTTGTGTTGGTTTTGCGATTTAGTAAGAGAGGCTTTGCGAGGCCAATTGAGTCGTCTGTCTTATGCAGGGAATGGCCTGTGCCTCGCCAGCCTTGGGCGGAAAGAAGCGCGTGTGCATTCATTGTGTCGCAGGTATTGACGGCACGGCTGCCGCGCCTGAGGATGAGAGAATCGCGGCTCTACTGTTGGCGGCAATGCGGCATCTTCTTCTTCGAGAACTGAGAGCAAAGTTGTTTTGCTTGTTGGTTGCTTAGGAGGAAACGGGTAATTTTTTCTAGCGGGGCCGGGGCTTATCGACCGCTTATCGGGACACTTTTTTTTTTTTTTTTTTTTTTTTTGGCGCGGATAAAGACTTATATTAGCAATTAGTTGAGCCATTACCAACTCTTCAACATCCTCTGGGTGGTCTAGTTGGTTCATGGCGTTCGGCTGTAATGGATAACATCTCACCGAAAAGTCGGCGGTTCGATTCCGTCCCCGGAGAGTAATTCTCCCCGGAGAAGAGTTACATTTTTTTGGCCTTATTTCTTCTCTTCTATAATAGGAATTATTTCTTTCATATTCTTTTTTCGTCCCCACTAGAGAGGAAAACGTTATTATTTCTTGCTCCGCCTTAATTTGCATCATTTGGTCGCAATAATCTGAACTTTAAAGCATGAACTTAAAAGCATGAATTCTCAACTCGCTTCTTCTCGCATGGCTGTGGCGAAAGAACTACCCAATCCTTAATAACGGAAAGAAAAATAGGCTCTCATTCACTAAAAATAAAAGCAAGATTTGAATTACAGCCCTGGAAAGTTTCATGCGGTGAGCATTACCTCACCTTCACCTTGGCCTTCACCTTGGCCTTCACCTTCACCTTAGCCATCGTGTCCCGGAGCAGCGACACCCTGTACTGTAATATCTGTATCCGTCCTTGTACACAATTCTCTGCCTCGCTCAGCTCTATTGAATTTTTTTTTCTTTTCTTTTTTAGCCGCCCGTTGCTTCCACGTGCCATTTATACAGCCTTGGGCGAAGGATTCCGTGGCCCGACAGCAGCCAATTAGCCCTGGTAACGTGTAATGCGTGCCACCAGCTGGCAGCTGCTATTTAATGCTTAGTTTCGAGCATTCGATCAATCGTCTTCTTTACAACAACAGCAAATGAGTGCGAGGCTTAGAGTATAGATCTATCGAAAAGATACCCGTCTATTGAAGCAGTCGAAGAGGAAGAGCCACACTGCACAACTCCGTTCTCAAAAAAGTAACATCAATATGGCGCCGCTATGCGCAGATCCGCGGCAGATCGTCATCACCCTGAACCCCGCAAGGCGAAAGGCATTATTGGCTCTTGTGCAAGACATCATATCCTACATGATCTCGGAGCTGGAGACTCGTGCCGACGAACTGGGATCCATTGCTCCGGTGGACGAAGGTAACAGGGACGACGAATCGTCGCCTTCCGACTTCCCAGAGAAGGTCGGGGGCCCTGCATCTCGAGGCCGCAAGCCTCAGTCGAGAGAAGCGGAGAAATCGCTAGGAGCGGCATTAGCATACACGCTTGAGTGGCGGGATGAAGTCGTATCCAAGCTCGAAGAGATTGTGAATGTGGAAGATACACAAAAGATCACGGCTGAGCGGCAAGAGCGGCGCGAGGCGCTGGACAAGAAGCAGCCGGACATTCCCAATGGCAATCGCCGACTCGTCGACGTGGATGGCATGCCTGTTGATGAGGCTGAGGATATCTCCATGCTGCAGTCAGCGTACAGACCGACGCCCACTAGGCTGACAACGATCCCCGTCGAGGATCGAGAGGAAGCACTCACATGCGTGCTGCTGTTGCTCCTATCTACTGGGAGATATACCGCCCACTCCCGCGCCCTGGTGCTCTATCTGGCCTCGTCGTTGGAGCTTTCTCAAACGTTTCTCAACAAGGCCGAGGCAGAAATCGCCGTGTCTCTCATGGAGTCTTCCACGGCCAACGAGGACCAGAGGGAGGCCATGTCCGCCGATGCCGAGGCCGCCAAGCGCCGTCAGCAGAACAAGGTCAGTCGCTTTTGGAAAGTCGGGCTGGCATCTGTAGCTGGGGCCGCCATCATAGGAGTCACGGGGGGCTTGGCTGCTCCGCTCGTTGCTGGGGCCATCGGGGGCGTTCTCGGGGGCGTCGGCTTGGGGGGCGTGGCGAGCTTTCTCGGCATCTTTTGGATGAACGGAGCTCTGGTCGGGACTCTGTTTGGAGCTTACGGCGCCAAGATGACTGTAAGTCTGGGGATCCCTCCTCGGTGGCCGGCGGGGGGTATACGTGCTGACGACGTCCCCTTCTCCCTCCTCAGGGCGGAATGATGGACAACTACGCAAAAGAGGTGGAGGACTTCCGCTTCCTGCCCCTCCTAGAGGAGGCCGCAACGGATGTCCCGGAGGAAATGACCAAAGAGCAGAAAGAACAACGTCGACTCCGCGTCACCATTGGAATCAACGGCTGGCTGAACTCGGAGGACGACATCAAAAAACCATGGCGCATCCTCGGCACCGAAGCCGAAGTCTTTGCCCTGCGCTACGAGATGAGCGTTCTGCTGAGTCTGGGGACCGCGTTGAATGACCTCGTCCGCTCCGTCGCCTGGACTGCCTTCAAGGCGGAGGTCATCAAGCGGACTCTGCTGGCGACCCTCTGGGCTGCCCTCTGGCCGATTCAAGTCTTGGCCGTCGCTTCCAATGTCGACAATCCGTTCAATCGCGCACACAACCGATCTCGCAAAGCCGGGCAGCTTCTCGCCGACGCGCTCATCAACAAAGTGCAAGGAGAACGGCCCGTCACTCTCGTGGGCTACTCTCTCGGTGCGACGACCATCCACGCCTGCCTGCAGTCCCTCGCTGAGCGCCACGCCTTCGGCCTCGTCGATACGGTCGTCGTCATCGGCGCTCCGGCTCCGTCCAACCCGGCCCACTGGCGGGCGATCCGGCCCGTGGTGTCGGGAAAGATCTTCAACGTCTATTCCGAGAACGACATGGTCCTGGGCTTCGTCTACCGGATGCACAGTCTCGCTCTCGGCGTTGCCGGTCTGCAGCCCATAAAAGACGTCCATGGCATCGTGAACGTCGACCTGAGTGAGAGTGTCAGCGGCCATCTCCGATATCCTTCCCTTACCGGCGAGATCTTGCGCAAATGCGGCTTCGTAAGCGTCAGGGCCGGGAAGGATATCGAGAGAGACGACGTCATCCAGATGAAGGACGAAGAAGAGGACCTCGTAGACTTCGGAGGCCCATCTGATAACCAGGCCAACGATGCAGACAAGTCCTCCGCGTCTCCTCCACGAATGGCAATCACACCTCCAGGTCTAATGCCGCACTCAGAGCCCGCCAACCCACCCCTTCCTAAACGGCCGACTAGCGACCTCGAGCTCGAAAATCCACGCCCCCCCCCCCGGAAACCCGAATCTGTGCCTCTTGTTATGCGTGATGCAAATGAAGCCGCCCCTCCTTTACCTAGACGCCAGACAGCGCCCTTGCAAGAATTGAGAATCCCTCGGCGCCCGGTCCCAACTAAGGCAGAGGAGCCGCCTGCTGCCCAGTACGATTCCGACGATGAACACCACATGTCCATTACGATGGTGAACAGGGATGAAGACGACGACTGAGATTGCCGACCAACCAAGCTATTGGCAGCCTTGGGTTGAATCTGGATTAACATCTTGATTCATAGATCAAAGATAGTTTCCCCCTTTCGATGATTTTCACGCAAAAGAACCACAAGTCACGTATCAAAAGTAAAAAAAAATGTATCAGCAAAGCACGAGTAGGTCTTTTCTTCTTCTTTCTTTCTTTTGCATATCTCGGGATCTATATATCAGGCCTCTAACCCCCGGAGGAATATGTATCAGCGGCATCAGTGACATTCCATCTCCATATGGAACCTTGCAATGATCCTCTTCTTGTAAATAGAAACGAGAAATTTCGGCGGGAAAAAAAATTGCGCAAAGAAAAGGGGAAAATACGACGGAAAGTTTTATCCCGAATCAAAAGGGTGAATAGATAAAGGAGAATAGGGAGAGGGTGAGGGGAAAAAAAACCAACGACGAATTCCAAATGCTTCAACTTCCTCGGCATACTCCTTTTTTCTTCTTCTTTTTTTGTCGATCATACAGGGCGAAGGTGATGGAATCGCTGCGGCATTTCGGTTAATAATGAAATTGGTTGCCCCCGACTTGTTCTGTTGAGGTCCTCCGCTCTTTTTCCCTAGTTTTGGGTGGTATCATACATAAGTCTGAAAGAAATCAAAATGATCGGATAGAGAGAGTGGAAGAGAGAGAGAGAAAGAAAGAAAGAAAGAGAAAGAATCGACTAGTATTAAGAAAAATTGAAACGCTGCAGATTGCATCGTATCTCTGATTTGCGTGTTAAAGAAAACATGACGATGAGTGGTATCAAATTGCGGCAGAAATTAGAAAGGAAAAGGGGCATTGATCACAAGTTAACAAAATCGAACGGAATAAATTGACTTGGTGGCTCAGTTATTGCGGAGAGGCACTGATGTGCCGTCCATGTTGCCCGTTAGCTCGGCGACACGAGCCTTGATGCGTGCAACCCGAGACTCGATAGCTACAGAAATACGGATTAGTATCCAGCAGGCGGTTGTAAAACGAAAAAAAAAAGAGAAGAAAAGAAAAAGGGGGGGGGGACAGTTGTCAGTACGTACTCTCCTCTCCGCTGGTCTCATCATCACCACCAGTTGGCCTGGCGGGTCTTGCGAAGCTGAGGTCTTCAGGCTGGCGAGAGGCACTCCGCTCAGTGTTCTTGCGAATCTGGGCCCATCGGTCCTGGATGCCAGGGCTTGTGCCAGTGGTGAGGCCCTCCTTGACGGGGAGCTTGGAGGTGTACTTGGGAGGCTCCTGGAGGGTAGGACGAGCACTCGGTAGTGGCACCGCATCCTCAAATTCATCATTCTCATCATCATCTGGAACAAACGCCGGTACGTCGTCTAGAGGGCCTTGATCAAATCTGGAGAAATCATGCTCGGCTTCTGGGACATCATGGGCATCGGTGTGTGCGGAATCATCGTCGGCCGGCTGGTCATATATCGGCTCATAAATCGGCTCCCCCGCAGATGCTGCGTCGACTGGCGTTTCCGCCTCCTTCACTACGTTGCGCGGCGAGGCAACAGCGGGGCTGGCCGTTGGTTGCTCAATCGACTTCTTCGCAGCATTCTGCTCCAGCATCTTGTTTAAATCGGTGGTAATGTGCTCAAGATTCTTGGAGTTGCGCTTTTTACGGCCAAACAACTTCCGGAAGCCGCTCTTCTGTTGCTTTGCAGGCTCGGGGCTCCGTATGTATTCTGCAGAGGCCTTGCCGCCAAAGGTAGGCGACATCACCCGAGATGCAGGCTCGTCTTTGGGTGGCGTAGGGAGGCTGGGCTCCACCTTTGTCTGTTCAGCAGAGGTAGGCACAGGAGTTTCGGCCTTGCCCGGCAGAGGGGACCGCGACCGCGCCTCCTCCGAGACATTTTCGGGGACCAGAGACAAGGCAGAGTGCCCTTGTGGCAGAGGCGAAGGGGCAGGCGTCAAATGGTTGTCCTTGGAGGGCACCTCAGGAGAGGCGAGGTTGCCACCAGAGGTTTCTTGGTCGTCCGTGGGCCCGGGTATCGAGTGAGACGAGGCTGCTCCTCGGCCCGCATTGTCGTCGGCCATGTAGATATCCTTGATGGTACCCTTGTCGTATTTATTAACCCACTTCATTGCCGAGGAGGCCTCGCCGACGATAGTGGGCTGGAGTGTAAAAACACTGTTAGTCTTTTCGGCCAGCAACTCGGCGTCGGTACGGCCCCGGCGGGGGATAGGCTGTACGCGTTGCTCCTCCCGGTCCTGCTGAGCCCTCAGCTGGGCAGCCTTTGCCTGAACCCTAGCATGAGCATCCGGACCGATACTAGCCTTGCTATCGTTGACATTTGCCGTCGCATGCTTGTCGTTCTTGTCCAGGGACTTCTTGCGTCGGGAGACGGTTTTGGAGCGTTTTGTCCAGGAGAACAACCCTTTCTTCTCGGCAATGTAGGCTCCTTCTTGGGCATCGGGAGACGCGCCGGCGATGATCTCCTCCACGACAAGCCAGCGGCTGCCACGGATTTCCGTCTCGACAACGGCGCATCTGCCAAAGGCCGACTTCCGCTCCGGGGTCTCTTCCGGCGCAAGACTGGTCATCCATACCCACCAAAAAGCATCGTCCAGGTCGATGACCTTGATGCTTGCGAGCTCTCCTGGCTCAACGTCCCGCTCGCTCTCGAGCCGTGGATGGTGAGATTGAGAACTGTGGCGACCGTCCGGCGACAGAGGCGGAAGAATCTTATCGGGCGGCAAAAGGTAGTTGGGCCTCGCCTGGTTGTCGTCGACGAAGCCGGCCGACAGGAAATCTGCCCACGAAGGCGTGGTTGGGCGTGCCAGGCCGTTCCCTCCGGACAAGGGGTTGTTGCGAAGTCCTTGGAACTGCTTGAGCTGCTGTGGCCTTCTGCTTGGCAGGACGCTTCCGTCACCGTCGTCATCCTCCTCCAAGGAGCTGGAGAACCCGATATCCTCGAATCGAGACCAAGAAGCGTCTCGCAGGCTCGTAGAATGTTTTATGCTGGACGCTTGCGACTGGTTAGCCGACGAGATTGCCTTGAGCACTCGCTGGCATTCGTCCGTTAGTGCCTGCACGGGGTCTTCATAGCTGGAGAACTCCTGAAGCTCTCTGTCCGAGTCCCGGTATTGAAAATGGTTCGCTCTCCGCAACAGGGCAAACGGGGTTGGCGAAACCGTCTCGACAATCATGGCCACTTTTTTTGTCTTGACCAACAGCAGTTCTGGCCTCTGGGGGGGATATTCCGTCTCCTGCAGCAGCTTCTGGAGCGACCTGGGCAGCATGGTAATCCCCGTGGGGTTCTGCTCGGGAGAAAGCGACCTCAGGTAAGCGAAAAAGAGATGGCTGGTGGCATCGGCGGCACTGCAGGCGCAATTAGCATGAGGCTCCATCTTGGTTCCATACCCAGAGCTTGGGCGGCTCGCCATACCTGAGCCACGCCCCGTAGCCGCCATCGAAGCCGTTACCAGTGTCGCTGTGCTCAAAAGCCCACCAGGAGGCCATGCGGGATAGCTTACGCCCGCCAAAGCCGTTGCTCTTGCCATGCGCTGCCACTGCCGCAATCAGGCTGAAGAAATCGAAGATGATCTGCTGGCGCGCAGCGTTTTCCACGCTGAGGGGGATGAAAGTTTTGAACGAATCGCGGGCCATGTTTGAGTCTTGGGTAGTGCCAAAAAAAAAAAAAGAAAAAAAAAAGAAAAAGTCAGCAACTCCATGCGACGTGTACAAGGTGCCCAGCAGGCCATCACGGGCCGGCCATGTGTCACTTACCTCGTTCGCCAACCTTGAACAACTCGTACGTATCCCAGCCAATGAGGCCGCCCCTCAGACGGCTCCAGCACCACTTCACCACTCCCGAGATGACCTGTTGCTTGTGTGAGCATTCCACTCCGCCTGGCCATGGACACGGAGACACGTACCATTGGCTCCGCCATGCGCAGCTCTTGGAGCAGCGCCTCTCCGCCGATCGGGGGTTCTTGGCTGAAGAAGTTTCGAATAAAGGTGCGCACAGCACTCGGGTTCGACGTGGGCCGGAAGGGCAGCAGAAAGAAGGGGTGATCGAGGCCTACAGAAGAGATCAGTCTAGTCCCCACGGCAACGTGTGAAACCATGGGAAGCTGCATGGCGGCCAGGCATTGATGGACGCCATACCTCGCGACTTGAGCTCTTCAGTGCAGCCGCGCAGCAGCTCTCGAATCTCCTCCGGCTCAACCGTCGTGCGGGTCCAAGCGTCGTCCCATGTTTGCTTCTGAGGAAGCAAGTCCGTAGCATCATCCAGGCCGTTCTTCTTGGACTTGCCGTCCTTCTTGAGGCGAGAGAAAAGTCCGGGCATTTTTTCCGCGGCGACTAAGCCAACAACCAGAAGACTGTAAGCAACGCCCCAGCGAGGGGATTGTGCAAGGAAAATAAAAATGGCAGCAGGAAGCCGCTGCAAACAGGCTCCAGGTCGTCAAGAGGCGGTGGATGCAAGGCCACAACAGACGAAGGGACAAAGAAGAAGGAAGCTATGCCGAATCTCAGGCGAGGGACCAGCCGTAGCAACTGAACCTGCCGAGATACAAATCGCACCACTAGCTTCGACAGTCTGATGGGAGGGGAAAAAAAAAAAAGAAAGAAAGAAAGAAAGAAAGAAAGAAAGAAAGAAAGAAAGAAAAAAAGAAAAAAAGTTAGTCAGTCAGTCAATTCGCGCTGCGAATTCGGTATAAGTCTCGGCCGGCACTGAAGAGGGGGGAGGCGAATAAAAAGCAGAGGCGATGGAGTAGAAAGGAAAAATGAAAATAAATAAAAGGAGGGGCACTTTGTTGAACGCGAGGACGAAGCTCACTCAACGAGGGGGAAAAAGCAATCAGCGCGCGCACAAAAAGGCTCACGATCCTCGAGAAGGGACGCCGTCCCGCACGCAAGAGGAAGAGGTTGATTTCGCTTGCTGGAGATGGTGAAAGAACGATGGTGGTGGGAATCTTTTCGCTCGCCAGCCTTCAGGGGCGCCAACACGACCAGGCCAGGGGCCAGCGTACGGGTCTTTATGCGACTAAGATTAGATGCTAAATTGTGGTGCGCCGGCTGGGGGCAAGGCAAGGTACCCCCCACGGCGAAGGTGGCGCCCAGAGGTACCTGGGCGAACGTGCCCTTTGTTGTGGCACTGGAGGTTACCTTGGTACCTCACCTCCGTACGTGCCTACCTAAGGTACTACTAAGGTACTATACTATACTACCTAGTAGGTACCTAGTAGTACTATATTAGGCAGTGCGTAGCACCTCATGTAGGTACTATAGGTATGCGACGGAGGCTCACCAATGGCAGTGGTTTGGAGGTTTGATTCCATCGCGGCAGCCGTTGGTGCTCCCTCCGCGCATTCCAACCTGATGGCGCAAGCCCAATGGGGCTCTGTCGCACTGCTATGGCCCTCGTCCTCGGCGACCGGGGCCCGGACGATTGGACATGATGCTCTGCGCCGTGCACGTCCGGGGGGGGGGGGTAAGGTGTTCTCGACAATGTCCGAAGCATCAGCAAGTACTTTAGGTACATACTTGCACGCACATGGGCTGCTGCTATATTGGGCTGCGAACGCTGCTGCGGTGGCGCTGCCTGTGCCCTTGGAGGCTTGCGGTAGCGGCGACGGAGCGCAGTCGTTCAGCGAGCCACGGCGGGCGCGTGTGTGTGTGTGTGTGTCCCCGTAACGGCAAATGGCTTTGCTGGACTCGACACAGGCCCTGTGGACGCCAACAGCTTGGCACCCAAGGCATGGGCGGCCCCGGCTGCCAGCGGACGGGCTAACCCTGAAATTTTAATTAACCATTGAAGCCAAACCATTGGGCGTCGCAGCTGGTGCTCCGTACTAATAGCAGTTAGTGCTTGCACACAAGGCGCGCGTTGGCGATCTCCTCTTTTTACTAGCCGTCATGTACTAGAAGGTACCTTGCTTAGGTACCCAGGTACCCAAGGCAGATGCGCTAGGAGATGGTGCTACTACCTTCGGGCGCCAGGGGGGTTTCTGGTGAGGGGTCTAGTCATCCTTTCTAGGCCCGGTAATGGTTTTCAAATGAAATGCGCTCAAGGCATGGTTCATAAAAAAAAACCAGTTTTTATCATTAGGCTTTTTGACCTTTATTATTATTATTATTTTATTATGATTTTTTATAAAAAAAGGATAATTAAATAAAAATGGTTCTAGAAGGATTCCCGATTTTGAAAAAACTTCCAGAACCATTACCAGGAGAAAACCATTACCAGGAGAAAACCATTACCACATGCCAGCCAGTAAATAAATAAAAAAAAAAAACCTCTAGCCAGGTGGCAGCAGCTGATGCCAGCTGGCGCCACCTGGCTAGGAATTTTTATCTATAAAGACCGGTTATAAGACCTGTAAAACAGGATTCGAACCTACGACCTACGACCTACAATAACTACGGCTTACGCTGCTACGCTATTACGCTACTATAGATTACAGATGCCTATAGATCCGAGTTTTTAGACTATAAAGGTAAGTTGCAAAATTGGAAGGAATGAGGGCATCGCGGATTAATGTGGGTCTGTAATAGCTATAGCGGTCTGTAATCGCTACAGCCGGTCTGTAATCGCGTTCTGGCTGTAATCGCGGTCTAGCTGTAATAGCTATAGCGGTCTGTAATAGCTATAGCGGTCTGTAATGGTTACAGCCGGTCTATAATCGCGTTCCAGCTGTAATCGTGTTCCAGCTGTAATAGCTATAGCGGTCTGTAATGGTTATAGCCGGCCTGTAATCGCGTTCCAGCTGTAATCGCGTTCTAGCTATAATTGTGTTCTGGCTGTAATGGCTACAGCTGGTCTGTAATCGCGTTCTAGCTGTAATTGCGTTCTAGCTGTAATTGTATTCTGGCTGTAATGGCTATAGCCAGCTGGTAATGGTTATAGCCAGCTGGTAATGGTTATAGCCAGCTGGTAATGGTTATAGCCAGCTGGTAATGGTTATAGCAGGCCTGTAATAACTATAGCTGGCTGTAACCCGAATTTCCATTTATCAGGATAGTAACTAGATAAGTCTTTTACTATAATATTGACCTAAAAATGCTAGCCAATCTAGCAGACTTTTCAAGTCCTATCAGCAAGTTGGCGACCATTTAGCTGACCAAGCCAAAAAAACCAATCTATAATTATTACCAGACCTGTATTAGGATAACCGGGCCTACAACACAATAAAAACCCTAAAAAATCATCACTAGACCCCTTACCAAAAACCCCCCCTGGGCTGCTAGGTAGGTACCTACCTAGTAGTACTAGTACCTACCAACAACAAGTATACCTTGCGTGTTTGGCACATGCAGAGCGCAGGCGCACTGCGGAGCACAACATACCTTACCTTACATGAGCGCCATGTGCACACACCCAAAACTTTTTCTTTTTTTTTCTTTTTCAGTTCAACGGCCGCTTCACGTCTCACCGTCCCGTGCGTTGTCGCTCCAATATTGCCGGTACGTCGCCTGAGTCCGGGTATCTGATCTACATGCTCTCCAGCTCTCCCAAAAGTGAGAGCTGCTCCTTCTCCATGCGGAGTACATGCACGTACCTACCTAGTACCTAATGGACAGAGCACAGAGCTACGTAGGTACCTAGTAGTACCAAACTAGGTAAGGTACCTAGTAGTACGACTAGTACTAAGGCACAGTAGAGGCAGTCCGTACCTTAGTAACCATGAAATCATACGAGACAGGGGGTTTGGCCGCTGCGTGCAGTGTTGTTTGATTGCCTGCGCTAGGATCCGTGTGAAACAAATCCTCAGCCTACCATTAGGGCTGTCAGTCGCAGGTTTCCCACTCGGGGGGCGGCGAGTTGCCCATCCTACCGAGAGACGCCGTTTGATGCTTTATTGACGCCCGATGCTGCTCTGTGGATTGCGTACGATTTAGGTAGGCTACTACCTTACTTAGTACTACAGGTAGTAGGTTGTACACACCTTAGTGCCTTGGTAGTAGCAGTGCCTGGCAGTTACCCAAGGTACATGGTCCATGTCTGCAGGCATTCCGCCCTCGTGAGAGAAGAGGCTCGAGGCTGCATGCAGAGCTGCCAGTCACGTGCAGACGCAAAAGGGTTTATATACAGTCAGTCTGTACTCCGTAGAAAGCCCCCAAATCAGAATCCACAAGCAGCAAGCAGAGCCCCTACTGAAATTACAAAGGCACGAGTGCCTGGCAAGGCGGCTATGAGACATTTGGCTAGCCCGGTCGGGTCGAATACTATCTCAGACAGAGCCCGATGAAGACTCTGGCTCTCAGCTAGGAACCTACCTGATCTTACCTACCTACTATAGGTACCTAGTAGGTACCTGGTCGGTCGCTTTACGCTACTTTCGACCCTGGCTTATTGCCCAACCTACTATAGGTACTACGAACGCTACCCAAGGTAGGCAGTAGGTGATACGGAGTACCCTGCGCGATATGCTCCGTACCTACATAGGCGACGGAGGGAGCCGCATGCTGTACCGAGCAACCCAATCGCGCCTCGCTACCGGGCGGCACAATTTAAAAAGTTGCCATATCGGGTGTAAAAGGCATCTCAGATGTATCAAACACAACATATAATGCTCCGCGCCTGTCCTCGCAAAGCACACGAGCTTGCTGCCCATCCGAAGCCACAACTCGGATGAAATGAATCCGCGCTTCAGCAGCGCACGATTTCTCGGATGTAATAATTCTGATGTTCGTATAATTCAATCTAACGTTTCCTGATCCCGCGCCAACGACGCTACCTGTGGTACCGTCACCCAAGCTGCCGTTATTTACCTAGTACCTTAGGTAGTATGGTCGTGAATATGCAAAAAGTTGCCATGTCTCATTGCCGCCTCCCTCTTCGTTCGAAATGTGTCTCCCCCCCCCCCCTATTTTTTCCCTCCCACTCTCGTTTCAATAGCCCCAGACAAGCTGCTCAGTTCTTGATCTGTTGTTCCGCAAGCTTAAAGGCTTCTTCCAATGCGGCCTCCTCGTCGGAATCAACATCGTCTTCGGGCCTCTCCGTCTTGGTTGCGCGGTTGGTTGTTGTGTCGGCCCTTGGCTTCTCCGATGCTTTCTCTTGCGCCTTTTCTCCCTTTTCCTTTTCTGACTCTTGAGTGCTCTTCGCCTCCCTGTTCGTCGTGGCTTCTGCGTCTTCCTTGGCGGCCTCTTTGATGGCCTTTTTGGTCGTGTTTCCCGGCTTCAAAGCCCAGTCAATCTCGCCGTCGTCGCCGTATCTAGTGATCAGCCACTCGTTTGCAGCCTTGAAATGTCCGCAGTCAAAGAATCCTCTAGATGCGCTGAGCGGACTGGGGTGGACGCTGAGGAGCACAAGATGGCGTTGTTTGTCCACCTTCTGTACTCGCTTGCCGGCTGGTGTGCCCCATGCCATGAATACGACACCTCGTGTCCGCTTCTGGGCAACGAGATCAATAACCTTTTGTGTGAAACGCTCCCACCCACGGTTGGCATGTGAATTAGCCTCGTGCGCACGAACGGTAAGACATGTATTGAGCATCAGCACTCCTCGGTCAGCCCATGGTATCAATAAGCCACCCCTGTTTGCTGGTTCGACGAAGCTGGGGTAATCCTTCTTCAAGGCAATATACATGTTTCTGAGCGATGGCGGCGCCGGAGTCGGCGGTCGGACGGAAAAGGCCATGCCGTGGGCTTGGTTCACGTTGTGGTAGGGATCCTGGCCGACGATGACGACCTTGACTTCGTTGAACGGTGTGTGACGAGACCTGGCCTCGTTAGTCTACGTGATAACTTGCAGAGGGGCTATTGGGCCGCCTGGGACAGCCTACCAAGAGTACACGTCCTCCTTTGGCGGGAACCATTTCTTGCCAGCGGCCGTCTCGCGGTTCAAGAACTTCTTCAACTCTAGAAATTCCTTGGTAGTCACGTCGTCCTTGAGCAATGCAAGCCAACTGTCGTGGAGAGTATCAATTTCGAGCTGGAGCAATTCCTGCTGCTCGGCAGTCAAGCCCTCAACCCATTTTGCCTTGTTGAACTTGGCCGCTGGAGAGGCAGAAGAGGCAGCCCCGGCGGGCTTCGGGACAGCCCCGAAGAAGGAGGCGATGCTGCCGTTAGCCTTTGCCTTCTTCGCCTCAGCCTCGTTGCCCGTCGTGGCCGCTTTTCTCTTGAGATTCGACATTCTGCGGAATTGGAGGCTGCGGAGAAGCGGAGTTGGGCGGCTCGGCCGTCGAAAGAGGGAATGCACCGTAATGATCGCCCGTGGACTTACGATATCGGCTGCGATGGATGAACAGGTGGTCAGAGTTTAGTTGCTCGAGTCAAGTTTCACAAGAGCAGATGCTAGGGAGAGGCGAAGGAAAGGCGATGCAACCCAGGAGCCCAGGGCGGAGTTGGGGCGTGCAAAGACCTTTGGTGATGGGATGGCTGGGACGATAAAACCTGCCTAGGAAGCGCGTCGTTGGACGCGGGCCAGGCCAGCCATTAACGCGCTACTGCCCCGACTCATTTTTATAGCACGTGTGACGGCTGAAATGTGGCGGCGTTGGCGCCGTGAGCTACTTCTTTACAGCACCCCTAGTGCCTCTGCGGCTCTGCCTGACTGCTAGTAAGGTAGCAGCAGTACGTACCTGCTCAGCGCGCGCAGATGCTCAAGTACTGACCTAAGCAACCCAAGGACGAGGCGGGTTGGGGAACCTGTGGAGGCGCTGGCATGCGGACGGTTATAAGGGAAAAAAAAAAATAAATAAATAAATAAACATGAAAAATAAACAAATAAATACAGAAGAAGAAGAAAAAAAAAACTACACAACGAAATAATCAAGCGAGTAGGTGGCAGTACATAAATAATGCTTCGAGAAAAGAATCTCGACTCTCAGAAAATCTCGCCTCTAGAATCTCGACTCTCAGAAAATCTCGCCTCTAGAATCTCGCCTCTACAAGTGTTCTCACACACACACACACACACTCTCTCTCTCTCTCTCTTCCCTCGCCTCGGCGTGTTTTTCCCTTTGCCGTCTCGCTTACTTCATCAACCAACTTGCCTTGCGAATCGGCCCCACTCGGCCGAGCATTTTGTCCTGTCCCGCAACTCGGTAACATTGAACCGTCTGCAGATGTTGGTTTTGTGAGGTCAAGAGCAGCGAAGAAGCATTAAACAAAAAGGGGGTTTGGTTGTATAGGAGGTCTACCGGACGAGGGCCACGCATAGTACGATAATCCCTTTCCTCCTTTGCACCCTCAACGAGTCCTATTTGCACTCGCAAGATGATTCGTTGCCGTGACACGTGCTGGGTTTCTGTAACGACCCGACAAACAGCGACGCTTAGTCAGCGCGCGCCGTGGTGCGGTTTAGGAAGCGGAAAGCTTACCATTGCAGAATCCAGTAGTGGACAGCTTGTACGATACAGAAACGAGGGACCACTTACCTTCGCCTCTGACGCAACACCCGACGATACAACGCAAGTTCACGGCCCGGGCTTCTTCAGACGACAGCCATGCTGCGGGGCTGCTATTCTGAATATAGGCACATAGCAATTGCCCAGAATGAGAGGCTGGATAGCCTGGCTCCTCCGTAAGTTCGCTTCGCTGCCTTGCAAATCGCACGGGGATTTCAAAGCTCACGCCGTGGTCGCTGTTGTCTCAGTGCTTGCGCAGGCCAGAGCCGCCTTGAGCTCTCACGACCAGCAACCTCTCGGCAGCCAGAAGGACGACTCAGCGCACACCGCTGCCGATAAACATGCGGTCGAATCCTTTATCGATGTTGCTGCGGACCAAGAAAATGCTGGCTTTTTGCAACCTGGTATGGCGCCATTTCTCCCCCGTAGAGGCTGTGGCGACGGAAGCCGCTGACTTGGCCAAAAGGAAGCGAACTCGTCGATGCCGCACTCGCCGAGCTCCGAAAGATCCCACAGCTGCCCCGCCGAAGTCGAGAGTCGTCCGGAATCTTCAGCTCAGCCCTGCGCTTGCTTCTCAGAACCGTCCCGACGGGCCCCGTCACTGCACCGCCTTCTCAATCGAAGGCGGCAACGATCAGTGGTCCGCTGATGAACGCGGTACAACTCCTCGAGCAGGCGGCCCAGCAAAACAACTCGGATGCGTTATACATCCTTGCCGACTTCAGCTTTTTCGGCAACTACAGCCAACCTAGAGATCTTCGTGCCGCCTTTAGACACTACCAGCAGCTGGCGTCGAGCCACGGGAATACGACGGCGCAGTACATGCTTGGTCTGTTCTACTCCACAGGTATCGGCGATGTTGTCCCCCGCGACCAAGGCAAGGCGCTGCTCTACTACACCTTTGCTGCCGTTCGGGGCGACACCAGAGCTGAAATGGCTACTGGTTTCCGCCACCTGGCCGGCATTGGAGCCACCAAGAGTTGCGAGACTGCCGTCAAATACTACAAGCGCGTGGCGGATAAGGCCATCGGGTGGTACCGCTCTGGTCCCCCGGGCGGAATGTCATGGGTATCTCAGTCATGGCGCATTGCGGACGACGACGGAGGCTTGTATGGAGAAGGGGCAAGTGCGTCCAGTGCCGGTATGAACGCGTTCAAGCCTAGTCCCAACTCGGATGCCAACGCTGCTATTGGCGACGTTATCGAGTATCTGGATCTCATGTCCCAAAAAGGCGATTCGAAGGCTTCGTTCAACCTGGGACGAATCTATTACGAGGGCCAACGAGGGCTGGACCACGACTATGAGCTAGCTAGGAAATATTTCGTTCTGGTCGCGTCACGGTACTGGAAGAAGGACGGGCGCCCTGTGGAGAACGCCAAGCCAGGCATCGAGAAGTTAGCTGGCAAGGCTGCCGGCTATCTCGGTCAGATGTGCCTGAGGGGAGATGGGGTTGCTCAAAATTTCGAGAGGGCAAAAGTGTGGTTTGATCGTGGTGACTCGCAGGCTGACCCACTGTCCCGATATGGCTTGGGACTGATGTATCTGCACGGCTACGGTGTCAAGGAGAATGTTGTCAAGGCCGTGGAGCTGTTCAGACAATCTGCCGATCAGGACTATGCCCCGGCGCAGGTTCAGATGGGCCAGTTGTATCTCGATCAAGGAGGCCAGGAGGATGTTCGGATCGCCAATAACTATTTTGAGCTGGCCGCCCGCTATGGCAACATCGAGGCAAACTATTACCTGGCAGAACTGGTCTTCCACGGCCTAGGGCGCGAAAAGCTCTGCAGCATGGCACTGAGCTACTACAAGAGCGTGGCGGAAAAGGCAGAGCCCCTCGTCTCGTCCTGGGCGGAGGCCAACGACGCATACGAAGCTGGGGACTACGACCTGGCGTTTCTCCAGTATCTCTTGGCGGCCGAGCAGGGATACGAAAAGGCGCAAACCAACGTCGCCTACATGCTCGACACGATACGATCTAGGCTCCCGATCTCGGAGCTGATGCGCAGGCAGAAGGACATATCCGGGCTCCTTGAAAACCCCGAACTGGCCCTGGTATACTGGACGCGAGCTTCAAGGCAAGCAAACATCGATGCCCTTGTCAAGATGGGCGATTACTACTTTTACGGCATTGGCACGGAGCGCGACGTTGGCAAAGCGGTCCAGTGCTACACGGGCGCCTCCGACTATTCGCAAAGCGCCCAGGCGCTGTTCAACTTGGGCTGGATGCACGAGAATGGCATCGGGTTGACCCAAGATTTCCATCTTGCCAAGAGATACTACGACCACGCCTTGGAGGTTAATGATGAGGCATACCTCCCCGTTACCCTGGGACTGCTAAAGCTTCGTCTGCGAAGTGCCTGGAACACGCTGACGAACGGTCCAATCCACTCCATCCAAGATGAGCCGAGTAAGTCTTGGAGGAATGAGAGAGGAAGGAGGGAGAAGCCGCAGAACCCCCCCCCTCCCCAAAGAAAATAAAAATCCCCAGAATATATACATGCTAACGTTTTTTTACAGGGAAGAAGAAGGACTGGTCACTCTCCGAGTGGATAGCCAATTTCTTGGAAGATGATAGACTGGCGTACGGTGATGACTACTTTGATGACGTCTACGACGGGACCATCGGGGATGACGCTGAAGATCTCTTGGATGGGATCATCGAGAGCACTCTCATCATAGGCATCACGCTAGCCCTTGTCCTCCTCTTGTGGTGGAGACAGAGGATGCAGCAGCAGCATGCCCAGAACAACGAGGGAGCGCGCCAGGACCAGAGGCAGCCACAAGGCAATGCCGTCAATCCTGAGGACGCCTTTCCAGCCTGGGCAGGAGGGGGAATGGGCTTATAGGTATTTAGGTATATATTCACGTGCATACAGTTATGGGTGGCGTTCAAGGGTACAAAAGAAATAATAGCGGCGGTGCCATGTTTTCCTCGATTACCGGTCTCTATCTTGAGCATTGAAAGGAAGCGCAGCGAGTGACCGCGGGATTCCATGGTTGGGCTTCCCCGAAGCATAAAAAGGAGGCCTCTTGCACGGGCGATGTTTTTTTTTTTTAGTAGGGCCATTTGCACAGGGGCTGTCGTCGTCAACTTTGAATAGCGTGTGTCCTGGACGGTGCTCTATGCCTCGCGCAAAAGCATATAATGCAATCTTGCCTGACAGCCAGCGTCTTTTCTTCCATCACTTTTGTCTGGTCGGCAGTGCGTCTCATTCACCTCGATAGCCCGCGATTAGCTTCATCAAAAACCGAGGGTTGCTGTTGGACACGACGACGGTGGATGAGACGGGCCTTCTGCAATGATGGCTGGCATTTTTCACCATCCGGTCAATTGCATGCATAATAAACAAGGGGGGGGGGAAAGCCAAATAATAATAATCCGTAAATAATAATAAAACAAATAACATGTGATGGCCGTGGGCAGACGAGCTCAACGCCGGCAATTGCATTGACTAAGCCGGAATGAACATGGATGCGCGCTCTGGGAAGAAGATCCTCTTCGGTCTCAGGTGAAACACTTTCAGAGAGGCTTTGCAACATGGGCTGCCGCAGAATGAACAGGCACAGCCACCTTTGTTTGCGTCGCCAGCTATTCGTTCGTTCCTTTCTCTCTCTCTCTCTCTCTCTCTCTCTCTCTCTCTCTCTCTCTCTCTCTCTCTTTCTTACTTAAAAGGCAAGGGGTCGCCGGTTGGGTTGAGACATTTGAAATTTTCAAGGGTCGCAAATGCAGGGCATTTCTCCTTCTTGTTTTCCGGCTCTTTCTTTTCGTTTATTTCATAGTTGAAACCTTTTTTTTTTTTTTTTTTTTTTAAAAAAAGCCCGGTGCTTGGTTACTATTGACTTGTTTTTATTTTCTCCTTCCTTTTTTTTTTTACCCTTCTTACCTACTTTTGCTACCTGAATCATAGCTTGAATACCAGCGCGAAAAAAAAAAAAAAAAAAAAAAAAAAAGTTGATCAAAGATGCCGAGTCTTGGATACGTGGCGCTTAGGGCGCGCGATGACGACGTGCCTTTTGGCTGGGTAGACGAGGATGGTATTCTTATTCCCTGGCGGTACAGCAAAGTAAGGATCCCAGCACTCGGCGGTCTTTGACTTGCCGTTAACGAGACGCGACAGGTAGGAATTATCGTGAAGTGGTCCCTCGCCGCCGCCATCTTGTTGGGATTCGTGATGTTCCTCTTGGGGGGCTACCTCCACCTGCAGTCAAGGCTCAAGAAGGGCCGGCCGCCGTTGGCGTACCACAGAGTAAGGGGCTGCATTACCATGGATGGAGTCTCTTTTCCTATTGGGCACTAACAAAATCCTCAACAGTTCATGGTCAGAAGATCGATGCCGGCCGCCACCGAGCAAAGCGACTGGATGCCGCAAGGAAACGGTCCACAGGGTGTTCACTACATGGCTCCGCCACCGATATACGACCCGGCTAGACTTCCCGTGTACTCGGGCCATGCAGATGGAGGCGCCAAGGTCGATTACGCGCAGGAGCCCACCAGGCGGGCGGCCGAGGTGAATCCCGCGCCGGAATATGAGGCTCCCCTGGGACCCCCTCCTGCCGCGGTGACGAGGTAGTCATGTGGTTGTCATGGGGGTTCCCGGATGGCTGGGTTTGGGAAAACATCAGGGCATGATCGGAGGCGTCACTTGATTCTTCAGGGTCTCGTAACGGCAACCTGTAGTTTGTATGTATTTCAAGGATGAATGAAGTATCCTAAGAGAGAACTGGTCAATGTACAGGCTGACATTGGTCTTGATGCTTGGGGCACCTAGAAAAGAGTCAAGTTGGCAGTGGTGGAGTTTGAAAAGCTGGAAGCCAGCGAGAAGGAATAAAAAAGAGGGACCAAGATAAAAAAATAAAAATAAAAAAGAGAGAGAGAGAAAGAAAGAAAGAAAGAGAGAAAGAAAAACAAACAAGGAAGGAAAGGGAAAAAAAAAAAAAAGCCAGAAAAAAAAAAGAAAAGAAGGGCAAAAACTCCCCAAAATGTTGCGCCTCGGGGTATAATGCACGTATAGCGTCACTCTGTACCTTTTCGCTGCGAATCAGTCATCTTGAACACGTTAATCTACTTCCATGGCATCGCACGCATCACCCATCGAGAGCAAATGAGTTCCGGCGGCGGCTTCAGAGCCTGTGGCACGGCTGCGCATCTCGCCGGCATGGTCACCCCCATCTGGCTTCCTCTGCCTGGCTCTTGCTCGCTGGCGTGCCTCGATGATGGCCCTGCGCACGCCGTCTTGCTCCTCCGGCACGGACAGGGACTTTGGGTCGCTGTAGAGGACGAGCTGCATGCCAGCCAGCTCGCCCTGGTCGTTGGCGAGAATGTGCCGGGGGATGCGGTTCTCAGACAGGTGCTTCTCGATGTCCGGCAGGAAGACCAGCCTGCCCTCGTCGCCGTCGCTGTCGCTGTCGGACGAAAGCTCGGCATCTAGATCGTAAATGTACACCCTGTGCTTGGAGTCGTCCAGCTGCATCGCCTCGTCGCCGCCCTGCGCCGGCGGTGCTTTGGGGTGTTTGCTCGACGAGGCTGCATCGGCAGAGGGCGTCTCGACGGGGACGTAGAGCTTGGAGCCGGTTTGCTCTGGATTGGGCAGACTACCGTTAGCTACTCCGCGTGCCGGGCACCTGAAAGTGGAAGAAGCAGAAGCAGAGCACAAAAAAAAAAAAAAAAGGACGAGAAAAAAAGAAGAAGGCAAAAAAAAAAAAAAAAGAAAGAAAAAAGAAAAAGAAAAAGAAAGGAAAAAGAAAAAAAAGCATCGCACCTATGTTGAGCAGGCTGAGTCGCTTGGAGAGCCGCTCGTTGTCCTGCGACTCGGCCTTCCTCTTACGCCGCGAGTGCTGCCTCGCTTGGTCAAAGCCCTCCATAAGAATGCCTGGCGCGGGCGAAGACGGGCTCTGCGTCCCCAGCATCTCTCTCTCTCTTCTCTCTCTTCTCTCTCTTCTCTCTCTTCTCTCTCTTCTCTCTCTTCTCTCTCTTCTCTCTCTCTCTTCTCTCTTCTCTTCTCTCTCTTCTCTCTCTTCTCTCTCTTATGACTCTCTCCGCTCCGCCTATCCGCCTCTCCGTAGCTTCTTTTTTTTTTTTTTTCGGATCTCCGTTGCCGGCCGACTATCGATTGGAGGCAAAAAAAAAAAAAAAAAAAAAAAAAACCACAACAAGAACTATGCAGCCGTCGACAAGCCGATTGCTGGTTTTGTGAGTCACTAACTCTGTGCGTGCCGATGTGGTCGCTGGTCAGGGCGACGCGGTCACAGTGCACCGACTGCTGTGCGGCCGCCAGAAGCAGGCGCCGCGCCTCGACATTTGTAGGCGGCTCCGGTCACTCTTGTAGAAGTTTCTACAAAACCCACCGCCCGCCACCGCAGCCCCTCCGCCGATTGCCCGCCGAAGCATCGCCTCCTCGACGCCGCCTCGACTCCCGCATTTGCGCATCCTCGCAGATACGGCCTCTTCTCCTCCAGCGCAGGCTTCTCCAGACACTCGCAAGCATGACGACGGGCAAATGGCCCGAGGCGCGGGTGCGCAAGACCTTTTTTGACTTTTTTGAGCAAAGGGGCCACACGCTGGGTAAGTTAAGCCAAACAACAACGATAACGAGGGGGGAAAAAAAGAGAGAGAAAAAATACTAAACACATCGCCAAGTGGCGAGGGGTGGTTTTAAACGAAGCAAACTTGGTGATCGACGCATACTGACTCTTTTTTTTTTTTGGGTGTGTGTTTTCAAAGTGCCCTCCGGTTCCGTCGTCCCTCACAATGACCCGACGCTGCTCTTCACCAATGCCGGCATGAACCAGTTCAAGCCCATCTTCTTGGGCACGGTCAACAAGTCCGACCCCATGTCGAGCCTGAAGCGTGCCGCCGACACCCAGAAAGTCATCCGCGCGGGCGGCAAGCACAATGATCTTGACGATGTCGGCAAGGACAGCTACCATCACACATTCTTCGAAATGCTGGGCAATTGGTCGTTTGGCGATTACTTCAAAAAGGACGCCGTCGAGATGGCGTGGGAGCTCTTGACCAAGGTATACGGCCTCGACCCCGCGCGTCTCTACGTCACGTATTTCGAGGGCAATCCGGACCTCAATCTCGAGCCCGACGTGGAAGCCAAAGAGCTGTGGAAGAAGACGGGCGTGCCCGAGGACCACATCCTGCCCGGAAACATGAAGGACAACTTCTGGGAAATGGGTGACCAGGGGCCCTGCGGTCCTTGCAGCGAGGTCCACTACGACAAGATCGGAGGACGCAACGCCGCCAGTCTCGTCAACATGGATGATCCCATGGTGGTGGAGATCTGGAATCTCGTCTTCATGCAGTTCGACCGGCAAAAGGACGGGAGCCTGAAGCCCCTCCCCGCCAAGCACATCGATACCGGCATGGGCTTCGAGCGCTTGGTCTCTGCGCTCCAAGACACCTCCTCCAACTACGCCACCGATTGCTTCACTCCTCTGTTCAGCAGGATTGAGCAAGTCACGGGCGCGAGGCCGTACACCGACAGGTACGGCCAAGACGATGTTGACGGCGTCGACACCGCCTACCGAGTCGTCGCCGACCACATCCGAACCATGTCGTTTGCCATTGCCGACGGTGCCGTGCCGAACAATGATGGCCGCGGCTACGTCATTCGCCGAATCCTCCGACGCGGCGTTCGGTATGCCCGCAAGTACCTGGGCGCGGAGATTGGCTCGTTCTTCTCCAAGATACTGCCCGCTCTGGTCGCGCAGATGGGCGAGCAGTTCCCCGACCTTGCCAAGAAGCAGCCGGATATCCAGGAGATCCTCGACGAGGAAGAAGAGGCCTTTTCCCGAACCCTCGACCGCGGGGAGGCCCAGTTTGAGAGATACGCCGCCAAGGCCGCCAAGGATAATGTCAAGAAGCTGCAAGGAGACGTCGTGTGGAGGCTCTACGACACGTTTGGTTTCCCCGTCGACCTGACCAAGCTGATGGCCGAGGAGCGAGGCCTGGACATTGACGAGGCCGAAGTCGCCGTGGCCCGCGAGAAGGCCAGGGAGGCTAGCAAGGCAGTCAAGGATTCAGTGCAGACGTTTGCGAAGCTTGACGTCCACAAGATCGCCGAGCTCGACACGCAGCTCAAGGTCCCGAGAACAATCGACGACGCAAAGTTCCGAAAGGGCGACAGCAAGGGCAGGGTCCAGTACATCTTCGACGGCAAGGCCTTCACCGAGTCAACCAAAGGCATCCCCCCAAACACCGCCATTGGCGTCTTGCTCGACCAGACCAATTTCTACGCGGAGTCTGGCGGTCAAACCGCCGACACCGGCCGCATCGTCATCGACGACGTCGTCGAGTTCAAGGTCGTGGACGTTCAGGACTACGGCGGGTATGTCCTCCACAGCGGCTACGTTGAGTACGGAGAGCTTTCTTCCGGCGACGAAGTCATTTGCGAGTACGACGAACTCCGCCGCTCACCTATCCGCAACAACCACTCCGGCACGCACATCCTCAACCACTCCCTCCGAGAGGTGCTGGGCGAAGACGTCAACCAAAAGGGCTCCCTGGTGGACAGCGACAAGCTGCGGTTCGACTTTTCGCACAAGACCCAGGTCAAGCTCGACGAGCTCAAGAAGATTGAAGAGCTTTCGAACAAGTACATCCGCGCCAACTCCAAGGTCTATGCCAAGGATGTCGAGCTAGACCTTGCGCTCAAGATCGAGGGCCTTCGTGCCGTCTTTGGCGAGACCTACCCCAACCCCGTGCGGGTGGTCTCCATCGGCATGGACGTAGAGACCATGGTTGCGGACCCCAAGAGGCCCGAGTGGCGCCGGTACAGTGTTGAGCTCTGCGGCGGCACCCACGTGGACCAGACCGGCCTGATCAAGGATCTCGTCATCGTCGAGGAGAGCGGCATCGCCAAGGGCATCCGCCGTATCATCGCATACACCGGCGAAGCGGCCCACCAGGTCCAGCGCGAAGCCAAGCTGTTTGAACAAAAGTTGGTGGACCTCGACAGCCTTCCGTTTGGCCCCGAGAAAGAGGCTCAAGT
Source organism: Trichoderma cornu-damae (assembly GCA_020631695.1). NCBI lineage: Eukaryota > Fungi > Ascomycota > Sordariomycetes > Hypocreales > Hypocreaceae > Trichoderma > Trichoderma cornu-damae. The sequence continues at coordinate 3,688,984 of CM036088.1, forward strand.
GAAGACCGTTTCGCAGGAGCTCAGCCAGCTGGTCATCTCGACCCTCACCAAGGATGACTTCAACCAGCGTTTCCAGAAGATTGCCAACGCCGTCGTTGCCGAGCAGAAGAAGAAGCAAAAGGCGGAATCCAAGACGGCCGTCGATACAGTTGCCAAGCACTTTGAGACAAACAAAGATAGCCGGTGGTTCGTTGGCCGGCTGCCCATCAGCGCAAACGCCAAGGCCGTGGGCGAGGTCATCAAGCACTATCAGTCCAAGGACAAGGAAAAGTCTGTTTACTTGTTTGTTGGCAGCCAAGAGGAAGGCGCTGTTGCGCACGGAGTTTATGTTGGAACAGTAAGTCTCCCTCCTAACCTCCCCCCCCCCCCCCCTTTTTTTTTTTCTTCTTCTTCTTCTTCTTCTTCTTCTTCTTCTTCTTCTTCTTCTTCTTCTTCTTCTTTAAATTTCCCCACGCAGCCTCTAGAGTCACAGCATTCATTTATTCCGAGCGACACATCACTGACATGGCGTGTTTTTCAGCACTTGGCTTCGCAGGGAGTCACTGCCGAGCAGTGGGCTGCCTCCGTATCCGACGTCATTGGTGGCCGCTCTGGCGGCAAGGAGCCGTCTCGCCAGGGCCAGGGAACTCAGCCAGAAAAGATTGACGAGGGCGTTGAGACTGCGCGGAAATGGCTGAGCGAGAAACTGAAGCTGTAAAAAACCGTATAGTATAGTAGCTACGTTGTTTTTTTTTTTTTGTTGTTTTTTTGTTGTTTTTTTTTTTTTCAAATGAATAGTGCATGTTGAACCGGGAGCCCGGTGTTGGGTCAGGGTAAATAGGGTAGCTTAGATGAGCCAACCAACTCAAGCCATGTAAAACAGGTACCCAGGACCACGAATGTTTCATCTGCAAGCATGTTGGAAGTACGTAGTAGTATTTAACAGAGAGCTTATAAGTGGGCTGCATTCATGTCCGAATCTAACAAAATATGGATGATGCTCATACGTTGTGTTTATACACAGTCATGAAAAACGGGGGGTGATGGGTGTTGGTGGTTGAGATATCCATGTACACTTATACAGTAACCATGACGCTGGCGTTTCTATAATGCGACAGCAAAGGGTTTTCCCCGCTTCGCGTCTCGGTATCCTCGACGTAGGCCCACCGGCGCATGAAATCTCCGTGGGACATGACGCGGGTTAGCTTCCCGGTGATGGCGCGGTAAATGGCCTCGGTGATGTTGAAGTCTGTGGGGAAGAGGATGTCGAAGTAGCCTTGGTGGACCTGTGTTGCGCCCAACGGTTTAGCAGCCCGTTCGCTCACGCACAAACGCTGAACTGAACTCTGGAAATCTCGTTTGCCTTCTTTCCGCAAAACTTACAAGAGGGGTTGTGACGGGGACCATTTTCCGCTGGAACCGCGTCTGCACGACGGGAGCGTTGAGCCCCTTGATGGCTTGCGGGAGAGAGTCGAAATCAGAGGTGAGGAGACGGTGCGCGGGGAAGAACTTCTCCAGGACGTCGAAGAATTGCATGAGCCTGGTTGGGATGAACTCGGCGTGGGATAGGTTGGCGGCAAAGGGCATCTTGGCGGACAGATACCGGAGAAGAGGGTTGGAAGGGTAGGGCTTGGGATAGTTGCCCCCCGTGGCGGCGTGGCGGACGCGGAAGAATCTCGCGGCCAGGGGGTCTAGCTCGTGGACGTAGAACTCGTAAAAGTCGCCGTCTCCGTCGATGAGCACGTGCCCTTGCAACGGCTCCTCGGTTGCAACGTCATATCGGATGCCGTCGTGGGAGAAGTTGTCAAAGACCTCCATGGCGAGAAAGAAGCAAGGCGACGGGACGTAGCGATCCCACTCGAAGATGGACTTGTTGATGATCTCGACCTTGTCCGCGTGGCCACGGGATTCGGCCGTCGAGAGGAGGTGGCGGTTTTGGAGAGCCGCGAGGGAAGAGGAGATTTCGATGACGTTGAATTTGGTGCGGGCGTAGACTTGCGGATCGGCGGCGCGGATGTAATCTAGGATGTTGAGCATGAGGGTGCCCCGCCCAGCACCCATTTCGAAGATGAGGAGGTCGTCGTACGGATACGTCGTGAGGCGGTAGTTGGAGACTAGATACCGGGCTATGGCCTCGCCGTAGAACGGTCTGAAGAGCTCCGTAGGCGTGTGCCACAGCTGCCGTGTCGCGCTTTGGCCCTCTTTTTCGTCGATTGCGTCTTCGAATTCGGTATACCGTCGGCCGAGCTCGCCTTGGAATTCCAGCTCGTCGCGCATGGAGTTGAAGTCGAAGGGCTCGCCTGGGCTGAAGATGACGGCTTCTTTGGAGAAGTAGCCGTACGACGGGTTGTAGAGGCTATCTGCGGTGCGCCCATTGTCAGCGGATCCGTGCGCGGCAGAGCCCTTTCTCGCAAGGCGCACATTCACACACACACACACACACACACATACCGTCTATAAAGTCTCGAAGCAGCATCTTTACCTTCCGAGGCCGCTCAGTCCTTGCTTTCAGTTCCTGCAGCGAAATGTAGGGGTACTTGGCAAATTCCTGGCTTCGATCCTCCGGTAAGATGTACGTTCGTTGCTGCCATCGACTCTCGTTCGTCTTCATGCCGCGATCTATCGACGATCTCGTCCCGAGGCCGCGAGTCGCCTGCCTTTGCCTGCTGCCCAGGTCACTGCGCAAACCCCGACATCCGCGCGGACGGTGACGAAACAATTGGCGGAAGAGATGGGCCACAATGGGAGAGTCCATGATGGCTCCTGGAAGAGACGCTTGATCGCGCCTATATCGGAGTCGTGAGAACTTTTGAAAGATGAAAACGGGTTTTTGTCGTCTTGCCCAGAGCAACTTTAGCTAGCAGCTATGGGCAGATCCCGCAAGCTGTGGGCTCGGAAAGTGGTTTGTTCCGAAAGCAGCCGTCTTTTTTTTTGTCTCTCTCTCTCTCTCTCTCTCTCTTTAGTGCTGGTTGATGCGAGACTTTGATTTGAAAAAAAGAAAAAAAAAGTCATATATTGCAATTCCGAATAGAGAAAGGTATCATTTAACCCTCAATCGATAAAAAAAAAAACATTCCACCATGTATCGCGAATACCTCATATTCCTTAATTTATGGAGGTTCTCTTCCAGGCGATTCTGGTGCATGTTCCACGTCCGCCGGCTAAACTCCGGAATCTCGTTCCCGCCAACACCACTAAAGCCAACTCTCCCCGTATGCGACAAATGATTTGATTCGCCGCGCGCCGCGTGGGTACAGAGAGAGAGAACTCACATCCCGATATTACTTTTCCCTCCTCCTTCGCTGCGAGTTGCTTCGTTCGCTTTCTATTCCAAGGCCTGCCTGCCCTTGGCATTTTTTTTTTTTCCCCTCTCGTTTTGGATTGCCATCGCCGTTCTCGTCGTCGTTCAGCTCTCTCGGCTTTAGCGATTATCGTCCCCGCAAAGGCATAAAAGTTTCAAGATGCCGGGCATGGATCAGCGTGAGCTCGAGTCGCGTGTAAAGGCGCTGACCAAGGTTGTGGCGGCCAACGAGCCTCCGGAGAATGCGTTGAAGCTGCTGGAATCGCTGAAGAAGGACGCATCACCCACGGAGGAGATGCTACGGGTAAGGGTTTTGTTTTTGTTTTTGTTTTTTTGGTCGCATCTCTTTTGTGTGGGGGTCGTCTCTTCCGAGGCTCGGGGACAGAAGGCTGCGAATTTGTGCACCTTCGTATACGGGGGGCATTGAATAGGTGATGTCTGGCGGGCTCCATTCCGACTGATGAGTTGTCAAGTTTGAGGCGCCGGCCGAATGGCCTCCAATCACTGTCCACCTATCCATCATCGCCTCCAATCGCGGCTTCTCATTACCATTGCCACCCTCTTCTTCTTCTTCTTCTGCTTCTTCTTCTTTTCTTTTTTTTTAATCTTTGGCTTGCCTCTGATTGATTCGGCAATCTTTTCACTCACATCAATTGTCGCAAACTGCAGGCCACGCGCGCAGGTGTCTTCGTCGGCAAGTTGCGGTCAAATCCCAACAAAGAGATTGCTCGAGCTGCCTCCGAACTGGTCATCAAGTGGAAGAAGCTCGTTGAGCAAGAGAAAAACTCCAAGCTCCAAAAAGCAAAGATGGGCTCCCCGTCGGCGCCAGTCGCCGCACCTCAACCCAACGCATCCGCCAACGCCGCCTCCGCTGGTGGTGCCAAGAAGGCATTCAAGGGCGATCCCGAAAAGCGCAAGTTTGATACCGACGGCGTCAGCATCAAGCGTACCGAATCCAATGTTCGCAATCAGTGTATAGGTCTTATCTACAACGGCCTGGCCTACCGATCTACCGAGTCCGAGACCGATGTCATCGCCAAGGCCGTTGCTGTCGAAAACTCCGCTTTCACAATCTTCAAGGGCGAGGGCGCCGAGTACAAGAAGAAGATCCGATCGCTCTTCTCAAATCTCAAGAACAAGTCCAATCGGGATTTGGGCAAGCGCGTCATGTCAGGGGACATCACGCCCGACAAGTTTGTCAACATGACGGACGAGGATCTCAAGAGCGAGGATCAGCGCAAGATGGAAATAGAGCTAGAGAAAGAGAACATGAAGAAGGCCCAGGTGCCGATGGCGGAGAAGAGCATCAGCGACAGCCTCGAGTGCGGAAAGTGCAAAAAGAAGAGGGTTAGCTATACCCAGGCGCAGACACGAAGCGCCGATGAACCGATGACGACATTTTGCGAGTGCATGAATTGCGGTAACCGTTGGAAGGTACATCTTCTTTTTCTTGTTTCTTCCCTCTCTATGTTGCTATTTCAATACACTCTCCTTGCATTGCAAGTTGGTATTAACATGCGCGATTTCACAGTTTTCATAAACAGGCCTCCATGGGAAAGAAAGCGGGGGGGATAACGATGAAAACGCCACGTCTGCTTCGAGGGATAAGAGGGCGTTGTATTAATTTGCCTTTTCTTTTTTTCTTCTTCTTTTTTTTTTTTTTGGTTTCTTGCTTCTTACGGAGTGAATGGGGTGGAACTCTTTTTTGGATGGGGAGTCATGGAAAACTAATCCTCTTTTCGGGTATTGATATGAAGATCTCAGGAGCTTCAGGCGCCAAGTGCAGTTGTTTTTCTCTTTCTCATCTTCACTCTTGTCGGCTTGTCTTTACGTCGACGCGCACGCGATGGAACTCGGGTGGCGCCCCCGTGAGGCTATGCACTTCGTTATACTTAGATCGCCAATAGATGTTTTGACGATGCCGTTTGCTGTCAAAATCGGTTTTCCTTCCATGCTGCTGCTGCTGCAGCTGCGCCATGTACTAAAAAAATGTAGTGTTGAGGGGTTTTTTGATTTTTTTTAACCTTTTCTTTTTTCTATCTTCCATCATGATTCCGATATGCCTAATTCAGCAAACAGGCTTGTGGCTTCTTCCTCCTCCAAGCCCATTTCCTTAATGTTCTTCCAAAATTTGCTCAGATGGCGGGTTCCGGAATCGCACAGCAAGGTAACGACGCGACTCCCCGGAGGGAGCTTCATCGCCGTTGCCACAGCAGCAACGCAATTGACAGAGCTGCTGCTCCCCACGAAGATGCCGTCATTCTCGACGAGCCACCGGGCCATGCGGCAGGCCTGCTCGTCAGTCACCTTGACTGCATCGTCGAGCAAATCTCTACCGACTTCGAAATTGTTGGTTATCCGGTTGATGCCGATTCCTTCCACCATCGAGTCGACCTGCTGTCTACGGCGAGTGCCCTCCTTCTCGGTGGACGAGTACATGACGCCGTGCTTGATCTTGTTGTACAGTCCGCTGCCCTGAGGATCCGCCAGGACGACCTTTAGATTCTCCATCTTGGCTTCGAGTTTCAGGTACCTCGCCACCCCTGATATCGTCCCGCCCGTTCCAGCGCCGGCAACGAACGCGTCAAGGTCACCATCTGTCTGCCGAAAGATCTCCGGGCCCGTGCTGGCGACATGGGCCTGCCAGTTGGACTCGGCCTCGAACTGGTTCGCGAAGAAACCTTTACTGCCATCTTTGGACGATCGCGTGTGCTCAATGGCGCGCCTTCGAGCCAGGTTGACGAAATGATCAGGGCTAGTGATGGGAGCGACGGCGACTCTCTCGATAGTTGCACCCAAATGGATCAGAAGATCCGACTTTTCAAATGCTTGGTCGTCGGGCATGCAGATGTGGGCCTTGTATCCCTTTGCGCGAGCCAGAGTAGCCAACGAGATGCCCGTGCTGCCCACGGTTCCTTCGTAAATGGTGTCGCCTCGGTGGGGAGTTAAGAGGCCCTGCTTCTCGGCCTCCAAGATCATGTTGAGAGCCACTCGGTCCTTGGGGCTGTTTCCAGCGCCGTTGAGGAACTCGGCCTTGGCCAAGATGGTCCGACCGGTGGCCTTTGAGAGAGACTGGATCTCAATGAGGGGCGTGTTGCCGATACATCCTTCAATGCCGTTTGACGCGATCCCGGCAGAACGAGGCGGCCAAGAAGATTCCGGCTCGTGGTCTTCCAGCTTCACTGGCGCCCTCCAAAAGAGGCTTCCTCTCCGGGGATCTGTCGATCGCCCACTGCCGCTTTTGTGCCGGTACCGGGATTCCAGCTCGGGGTATAGCTCTTTGAAACCCAGGGTAGCAACTATGCCCGCCGTGAAGGCAACGGCAACGGCTGCGGCGCCATATGCCTTGGGATGATCGCTCAATGCCATGCTATGAACCTTGACCGAATATGCATCATCGTATCATCGTATTCACAACAACAAAGGCTCCATTTTCTTTGGGCTGTTGGGGTCGGGAATAAAAATTAGAAGCGAACATGAATCGTCAAGGATGGTTGTAGTGGAATCTCTTTCCTAGCGTAGACTCGCTTATGTAACCAGCCCCCATCTGACTAATCAGAAGTATCCCTACTATGAAGCGCGAGGATTCTTTCCGAGTAAGGATGATTTCTATAACTTTTTTTTTTTAAAAAAAAAAAGAAGAAGAAGAAGAAGCAGAAGAGAAAAAAGAAAAAGAAAAAGAAAAAAAAAATTCATCACGGGTTGGCCTTTCTTCCTTATTATTATGATGGCACGTGAGATTTCCTACGATAAAACGCCAGGATCAAGACCCCCCTAAAATAGCTTCGATTCTACCTCATCAACTATATTTTTTGCCTTCCAGCCTTGACCTCCCTTGAACTTGTTCAAATGTCCTATTACTCTGGTATCGCCTTCTCATCCCTAAATACCCCCATACAAGCTCCTGTAGCCGCCATCTTCCTTGTGCTGCTCTTTGGGCGGCTAAAATAAGCCTATAAGCCAAGTGGGCAATGCGCATGCATGGATCGTAGTTCAAAACTATCAAAACCATTTCCCTCTCGTCAGAGACGCTTCTGTCTGGCTGTTTTCCTGCGTTTAGTAGCCCCTGAACTGCCATCAGCTTCCGGCGCCGCCTCTTCTTCACCAACGACATTCGCTCTTAGCCTATCAACCGCAGCTGCCATCCGTTTGCTTCCTTGGACCCTCTGCCTGGGAGCAAATGCCTCCCTTGCGCCGGCACCGACGCTTCCACCAAAGAATCGCGTAATGTTGCTTTGCGTTCCCTCAATCTCCCGCTTATTCATATCCCGAATGACCGGCACAAGCACCTCGTCTGTGCGCTCCTTGCTCCACCCGATTGTGGCCATGAGATACTCTCGCAGCCCTGCCACATCAGGCACGCCCCATTGGAACGGCTCCGTACTGCTGTCGACCATGGGACGAAGGTAAGCCTCGTAGACGGCTGGGCTGGGAAAGCTGATCGGCAAGAATAGCTTGGCCGCTTGAGACTTGCGAAACTTGCGTCGGAAAGAAGAGGACGCATCAGCCTCTTTGGGCCGCGCTTGGGATTGAACCTCTTGCCACCATTCGCGGAATTTTTCAAGGCCGTCTTTGCCGGGGAACTCGGAGAGGATCTCGACGGCTGTGACCGGACCGACTCCAGGTAGCCCTTCTGTATAGTCGGATCCCAGAAGCTGAGCGAGAGAGATTAGCTGTTCTCGGGATAAAGACATTTCCTTGTCGAGATCTGAGCTGACATAGCACTCGACAAATTTGTTGCTGTTGAACATGTTTTTGTACACTCGCGTTCCCCCAAAGAGGAACGTATCCGAGTCGTCTGTGACGATGCCGTCGACGATGCCAAGCCGGACCAGCTCTGCGCACTGCGCTTCGGCTTCCATTGGCGCGGTGATGTAAGGGATGCCGAAGAGGCGAAGCAAAGCTTGACACTCAGTAATCATTGTCTGCGTCACTTCGTCCGCGTCACGGCGATCCTTCTTCTGTTGGCTTCGAAGAGCCCTCAGTTCCCTCTCGTAATCCTCCTTATTCTGCCGAGTAGATTTGTTGTTCAGTTCGCTGGCGAACCGAGCATGCTCTTCTGCTTCTTCAGCCATCTGTGCTAGTAGCTCTTCGTCTTCAGGGTCGCTGAATTCATCGTGTTCGACATCGGCAAATAGCTCATCATCTGGAATCATGGTGCTCCCATGGACAGCCTCTGCGGGGGATTGGCCTAGACGAATATCCTCAAATAATAGAGATTCTTCTTGCAAGTCTCCTTGAACCAGGGTACCTTCCGCTAGTTGAACATCTTCAAACACCAGCTCTGGCGAGTCGTGGCTGTTCTGTGCTTCTGCGACAACAGGTACAATAGGAGGAGCACTGGAAGCTTCAAGGATAGGAATTTCTTCAAACTCTGGCTCCGGCGACTCATCGCCTCCCCTCTTCTCCTTCTCTTCCTCGCCGGCAAGCTCGGTAGCATGTGCTTCCGTATTTGAATATTTTCCCTGGCCATTGTGAGCCTCTGCGGGAGTGGAGATTGACATCGCTTCTGGTGACGATGGTGCCTCGATGATTTTGACATCATCGCTGCCGTCGTCGTCGTCGTCCGAAGACACGATTTCAATGATCTGATCCCGTAGTTCTCTTCGCCAAAGCTTTTCTCCTTCTTCTGCTTCCGCTCTATCCTGGGCGTTTATTTCCTTGTCGACGTCCTGCTGTTTCTTGACTGCTTCCCGGATGTCTGTATCATCTACCAGCCATGGCGGTAGCGGCTTGGGACCATCCACTCGTTGCGGCTCAATCTCAAAGCCGCCACTTGTGCCTTCTTCTCTCTCCTCCTCACCTGACCCGTCGTCTCTACCCGTAGCGATGATTGGTTTCGTTTCTTCTTGCGTCTTTTTCTTGGCAAAAAGAGACGAACCCCAGTCTAACTTGGGAAACGGAAGGGGTCCATCAAATGGATTCGTTTTACTCGCGAAAGCGGGCGTTGGTTGAGAATTCTTCATCTTCCGCGACCTCGCCAAGATTGCCTGCATATCGTCGTCGCTGTAGTCGTCCTTGTCGTCGTCCTTGTCCTTGTCCTTCTCTTTTTCTTTTTCTTTCCCGACTGCGGATGGAGCTTCTTGTCGCTTTGGAACGGCTGCGTTGGCGCGATTGTTTACAATGTGCGCAATCATCGAGCCACCGCCACGGCCGATGGGTTTTGGCGCTTCCACAGCTACTTGGGTCCACTCTGGTTTATCTCGGGCATCATCCTCGAGGTCAGATTTCTCCTCCGACTCTCGGCCGATGCCATGCTGATTCTGCAATGACAAGGCAATTGCAAGATTGAGATCGCGCTCCTCTTCTGGATGCATCGGCTCCACAGCTTCTTCTTCGAATAAATCGCCGGTCGCTTCCGCCCTCCCGCCAACAAAGAGCGAGCCTTCGTCAGCGCCTCCATTGTTGATCGCATCCTGTCTGTGGCTTGCATAGAATTGCTGCCGCAAGTCATTCATATCTTGCGCAGCTTGAAGGCTCGACGTAGCTGACTGGGGCAGTTTGGGTAATCGGTTTACGCCCTCGATTGGTACATCCTCAAAGTCTTCTTCGTCTTCTTCGGTTTCCTCACCCTTCGCCTGATAATGGAATTGGACGGCATCCACATCGATCGGCTTGTGGGCCTCTCCAACGTCTTTATCCTTGCTGACTACTCCGAGAGCCCACCCTCCCTCCACACCTTCATTTTTGACCAAGATATACTCTCGGTCCTTTTCTCCTGCAATGCGAGCATTGACACCGAGTGTCAGGTCGGTACCTGACATTCCGATTTCCAGCATGAGTCGCTGTGTGAGGTGATTTCTCTCCTTGACTCTCTCGATCTGAAATCTCGAGAAAGCCATGCGGTCGGGGAACATGTCATCGAGCTGTTCTTTGCTCAGACCCATTCGGAGTCGACTCCTTAGTCTAGCTGCGTTGAGAATGTTGTACCTATCCGGCGGCGGAAGGCTCTTGAAGAAGTCGCCGTCAAAATCAATCTTGCTGAAGTCGTACAGGTTGATGTCCTCTCCATTGTTAAACTGCCGCGCGTATTCTTCCAGTTCCTCTACGCTCATGATCCGAGGATCGTCCGGCTTCCCCATCGATGCTACGCCGCCCTCGAGTTCCGGCAAGTGGTACGCATCCTGCTTATAAAACCTGCGATTCCGCATTCTCTCTTGCTGAGACATGCCAATCTCCTCGACGTAAACCAGCTTGCTGGCATCAGGTATTTCTTCTTCCCCTTCTTCCTCCGCCACCCTGGATGGCCGCGGTCTCTCCCTTTCTCTTCTGCGTTTTTCCTCCTCCTCTTCCGCCAGCCGCTGCATCTGAATGGCCAAAAGTTTCCCTGCTGTCCTGATGGCATCTTCCCGCCTCCCCTCCCGCCTTTGCTTACGCTTCTGGATGGTTAATCTCTTCAAGGCTGGGGCGCCGCCATCAAATACAAAGACCGGCTGGATGCCGAACCATAGCAGCTTGCAGATGCGCCGGAAGAACCCCACAACATGAGAGTTGCGAAGCGCATTGCCTTCTTTGTCACGAACGGCCTTGAGAAACTGGTAGATCCATATGGAGGCATCCACGGCCAGGCGCTTTCGATTGAGCGTCGCCAGGTTGGTAGGCCGTGCACACGGCTGGATCACGGTCCAGAGCCCGTTGACACCCATTTGCGACGGCACGGACCGAAAAGCTGCCCGCGACTGGTTGCGTTGGTCAGCGGTGTGACAGTAGCATTGCGAGAGCAGCCGTGCGAGCTCGACTCGCTTCCACCGCAGTCACGGAGGCGGAAAGGCGAGGATGCTATGCAACGGACTGGTGATGAACGGTTCAAGATTCACGATGGCTTGACTGATTCCCCACAATGACGGCTTGTTGGAAAACTACAGGCGGTGGGGGTGTTTGAGCTCCAAAAAAAAGGTTTATCTATTGGCCGGCTAGAACTTATCGTGGGGCTTGACTAAGGTAGGGATAGTAACTTGTTCATTATGCTTCTCCCCCACGTCTCGATTCCTCTTGCATCTCCATCCTTGTCCTTCTCCAGGCTGCGGCTAGTTCGTCGTGATGGACAAAGATGAGGCCCACGAATATCTCTCGTCTCTTGTGAATCAAAATCTACGCATCCACACGACAGACGGGCGCGTGTTTCGGGGAACTTTGAAATGCACAGACTCGGTTCGTCTCCCAGCGCCCCCTCCCTCACCTCATCAAAAAAAAATTTATTAAAAATTTATGGGCCGTAATTATTCATTGACCATGCTTGTGTGATGGTAAATCTGGCCATCGGTTGGTGTAGGATAAAAACATTGTGCTGGGAAACACGCATGAATACCGGCAGCCTTCGGAAAGGGAACGGAGTGCCGCCGCAGCAAATGCCTCTGGCGGTTCAGTCTCCATGGACATGGCGTCTCGATACCTGGGCCTGATCGTCATCCCTGGGCAATACATTTTCAAGATGGAGGTTGAGCAGTTTTTGAGCCAAACGAAACCCTAGCATGCAAAAGTTTTTTTTTTTTTTTCCTTGGCAAAATGATAACGGTTAATAATTTGTATCAACATGTGCTATACTGTCATTACGGATGGTCTCGATTTTCATTGCAGATTCAGGGCGGCGTAATAATTCTCACGGAGAGAGGGCGCGAGTGTGTATAAATTCAAGGAGTTGTTCTTATTCAGATAAAATTTGTCACTCAAACAAGGTATTAGTGAATAGCCAGACGCCAAAAAAAAAGGGGGGGAGAGGCGGAGGCTATCCGATAGAGAATAAAGCAGATTGACCCAACCAGCGACTGTCCCAGTCTTTGTCCAAAACTCCTCCGCCAGATTGGCGGCATTCAAATCGACATTATCGGCATTAGCCCTTGCTTTCCAAGCCTGGGATCGTATTAAACCGCCCACATCCTTCTTTTCATTCCTTCATTTCCTCCTTCTTCTTTTTCTTTTTTTTTAAAAAAAAAATTAAAAAAACGTGTTAACGAAGACGGTAACTCGACATCTCAGGCAGCGAGAATTTCTTGGGATCGACCGCGTGTCTCACCATTCATGCCCCCGTCGCTTCCAACGACAGAGTGGGGATGCTCCTCTTCCTCTTCCTCCTCCTCTTCTGCGTCGCTCTCGGCTCCTGCGCCTCGCGCAACCCATGAGCCGTGGTCGTTGAGCGGCACATCCTGATGAGACAAGTCGTGGCCTTCTTCTCTGGCTCGGATAGTGTTACGTCGTCGCTGGGACAGATTCCGCGACCGGGTGGAGAGCTTGGAGCTCACGGCGGCATTGGAGGTGACCCAGCTAGTGAGGGCGTCCTCGCAGTCTTGGATAATGGCCTTGCTAGCCTCGTAGCCATCGTACGCCGCTCGGGTTTCGCCAGGAGTCACGGGGGTGTCGTCGATCAAGTCGAGAAGGTGTTTGCCGTAGCCAGCGATGATGGCAATCTTCTCGCAATGCTCGCGCAGTGCGTCGAACTGGTAAGAATAAGCAGCCTTGACCTTTTCGCGCGTGATGTTGGACAGCTGAGCCTCTGCCACAAGCGATTCGGCCTCGGCGCGAACCAGCTCCTGCTCCAGCACCACAATCTTTGGGGAGTTTGGTTCCTTGTACTTGAGCTGAGCGATCTGGTCGGTGATCTTTTGTTTGCCTGGTCGAGGTCAGCGTAGGCTATATAAAACCGTTCCACTCGGCGTATGACTCGTCTTACGGTCTCGGCTGGGCTGGACGGATGCCTCGATATTGCGGATGCTCTTCATGGTGATGCGATATTGGTCGTAGCGATCGACGTACTGGTCTTCTAGCTCGCCGATTTCGTAGAGGAGGACGCCGATCTTGTCGGTGACGTCAGAGACATCTTCGTCGGTAGCCTCGCCCCAGAGGGACAATTGTTGCTAGCAAAAAGGTGTAAGCCGACGCCATACGTCAGAAAATTGAGCACAGAAAGTAGAAGAGACATACGGCCACCTCCATGCGCTCCTTGGCTACAAGCTCCATACTTCGCATGACATTCTTCTCCATCTTGACGAGCTGCGACAACTTCTTGGCTAGATCCGGCCCAAAGGCGCCACCGGCATTGCGACGAAGAGCATGGCCTGCGTTGTCCCCATTAGTCGACGCAAGCACGGGTTCCCCGCGGCCTGTGGTATCAATCCAGGGCTGGCGAGGTTGATCAATATCATGAAGGAGCCGTCACGGCAACTCACCCAGACTTCCCCTTCCGAAGAAACGGCCAGACTTGGTGGACGACGGCGGAGGCGGCGGACTCTGTTCATCGACTGCGTCAGTCGCCATTGTAAGGTGGCGGGAGGCGGCCCTAGAATGGGAGATGCCGGAACCTCCATACTTGCAGCTGCGACGCCGTTGGCGCGCGAGACTGGCGCATAGAATAAGTTCGGTGCATTATGGCGGTGTGGCTGAGCACTAAGAGATATTGGCAACGAAAGGTATGATTCCTATGGCTAGAGAGGGAGGAGATGGCGTTGCGATAGGGATTGGGCGCACAGGAAAGAAGATTGTCAATGATGTTTGTAGTGATAATACGAGAGGATGGGGGGAACAAAAATAATAATCTGACGCAGGAGAGAGGGGGGGGGGAGTGGATGGGGAGACTCTATGATTATAAGAATGCAATGGTTGGGTGGTTTTTTTTTTTTTTTTTTTTTTTTTTTTGGTTGGCGGAGCTGGCGGATCGTCATCGGCTGGACAGCTGTTGCGCTGAAGCTACGTCATCCCCGCAGCGCCGCGGTGGGCGGTGGACGGTGGGCGGTGGACGGTGGGCGATTGGACTGTGGACTGTGGACTGTGGACTGTGGACTGTGGAAATCGCTACAGCTCGGCAGCCCGTTTTGAGCCTCGATAAAGAGGAGAAGTCCCTGCTATTATAACGTTGCTGCTAGTGCCAGGCTCTTTTGCGCCTCACGCCCTATTGGTACAGCCACAAAGGGCCTCTCGGATCGGGGGTCCGGGACCTACGGCTGATCCTGGGCTTTGCTAATGGAAACGGGGTTCTTTGACAGTGCCAAGCGCCGTGTGTTGGTTTTGCTGGCGATGGTGGGCCCATGCCGCATTGGGTTTCGAGACGCCATGTAGTGCCGGGCTAGGGGGAGTGGATGACGGAAGTTGGAAAAACAAACAAGCACAAACTCATTTTCAATTCCTTGGTTTTTTGTTTTTTTGGTTGGTTTTTTGGTTGGTTGGTGGCTTCCCGCTTCTTGTGAGCCCTCCCAAGGATAGCTGAGTATCTGACGCTCTGGGAAAAGGTAACGTGGGATGATGAGGTACGGAGTACTGTGATTTGGATATGGAGAACAGAGATGGCATGCCACCTGTTCTACTGGTGCATGAGTAATTGTACCTCAGTGATCAACTCGCTTTTTGCGTGCACATTTTTTTGCTCAGCTTCCATTTAAAAAAAAATAAAATAAAAAAAGAGAGAGAGAGGGAGGGGGGGGGAAGAGAGGGGGGGGAGAAAGAGAGAGAGAGAGAGAGAAAGAGAGAGAAAGAAAGAAAGGAGAGAGAGAGAGAGAAGGGGAAAAGAGAGAAAACTCCCCTTGCTCACATTGTTCGCCTCCGCAGACGTTATGATGATTGGATCTGATATCCATTTCCATGGAAGCTGCTCTAGGCCAAACTAAAAAAGATGGGCGAGATTGCATCCCAAACCAACATTCGATTGGCCCCAGATCCCAAGTCCAGTAGCTGTAGGTATTTGACCGCAGCAGAAAAGCTCCCGCAGTGGGGTCTTGATCCATCAAAGATGGGGAACGCATGTCGCAGCTGTTGCTCCGGGTCTCCTTCGCCTCCTCTGCCAGCTGCGCCGCATTGATGATGCGCTGCTGGCTGGACGTGAGCGAATCCGCATCTACGGATAGACGAGGCCCATTCGAGACCCTTCATGCAGGTACAAAGTGTGCTCCGTACTCCACAACCCACGATACAGGTTAGGGTCAGGAGCCTCAAAACTTACAAACTGCCTGTTGATACAGGGGACCAAAAATCACAGCCCCTCCTTTTTTCTTTTTCTTCTTCTTTTCTTTTTCTTTTCTTTTTCTTTTTCTTTTCTTTTGATAGTATTGACTGTCGCGCACGGTGTTGTCAGAGAGATTTCCCACTGTATAGAAGCCCGGCGTCTGTCTGTCTGTCTTTGTTCGGCCTCCAATCCTCGTTTATAAAAACAAAAAAAAAAAGGGGGAGGAGGTGGAGAAGCTCATATACAATCCAAATACATACGCTGTTGCGTCCATGAGTTTTCCTTCCTCTCTTTTTTTTTCATAACTAGCGGCGCCAACTTGAACTTGTTTATCTTCTGCTGCTCACTCCAACGAAGCGGCTTCTACAGCACAGTACGGAAACATACTCATGCAAAAGTTTAAAAGTTAAACGCGTCTCCAAATCTGGACTAGCCGAAACGGCCTCCCCTTTGTGTGGGAATTCAGCATCAGCTCTGACCAATCAACAAATACCAAATACGTAGTAGCCTAGCCAACCAGGGCTCCGTGCTCCAGGCCGTCAACCCCGGGACGCGATCTGAGAGCCAGCCAGCCTTTTCGATTCCGCGATCCCCAAGGATCTCATGCGCCAATTCTCAGGTTTTTTTCTTTCTTCTTTCTTTCTTTCTTTCTTTCTTTCTTTCTTTTTTCTTCTTTACGAGAGAACAGGCAACTGCCATGCGCTGCGTGGAAATGCTCTGCTGAGTCCCTTTTTGCTTCGGTGCGGCGGTCGCTGTGGATCGCTTCTACTGGCTTGGATTTTGTGGCTTGGACGAGGCAGGAGTTGTCGGTGCCTTGTATCTTCACCAAAAAAAAAAAAAAAACCTCTCTCAGCCTCACATGAGCAACGCCGATTTGCTCACCCGCCTTGTTGTCTTGCTGAACGAGAGACTCTCATTGCCAACATTGTTTTTTTTTTTTAAAAAAAAAAAAATCCGTCGTTTAATTTCATTATTGATTTTATTACTTTTTTTTTTCTTTCCTTCTTTCTTTCTTCCGCCTCTCATGCAGACCCGGCTGTTGATTCAAGAGTCCGTGTCTGCGGCATCTTTCATCATCCCCCTTTTGCCTTCCCCCCCATTTGCGACTGTGACACAAACGGGGGAGGCGACCAAAAAAGGTTGTTTGGCAGCGCAGCAGACAATTTAATATCGACAGGCAAGGATGATGCCCCACGGAGCCATCGGCCAGGACGCAGCGCCATTCGCAACATCGGAAGATGGCGAACCAAGCCACCTGGCCCGTTTAGACTTGATTAGCGGCAAGCTGCCGTTGCCATTTGGCGTCGCGGCCTCAGCCAGAGGTCCCATCAGTCCTCCTCCCCTCAAGAGAAATTCCTTTCCCGCTCCTCCTGCGCCCCCGGCTCTCTGCATCAGTGACATCGATAGTGAGACTCCCAGTGCGTGGGCTCCTCCGCCGCTCCCTGATTGCGCGTCCTCGCCCTTGGCAGACCGCGTCTCTGAACATGCGCCGGAGATGCCAGAGCAGCCTGGCGTCGCACCCAGCGCCAGCCCGGCTCGCAGTATGACGCTCTCCTCGGCAACGACCCCATCGCAAGATCGTCACCACCAGCCGGAAGTAGTGCAAACCCCCAAGGCTCGGACTGCCCCTATAGCGGAGTGGACCGTCCAGAAGCTTGCCGACCAGCTCACCACGTTCAACCGAGAGGTGCGGAGAGACCACTCTCTGCTCGTCGCCCATGCGATTGAATCCGCCAGATGTAGAGAATGGCGCGCGCACCACGGCCTGGACCTGTTCCGGGAGCTGAAAACCCATCCGAATCCAGAAGTCAAGGGCAAGCAAATCAAAATCAAGTTCAAGGTCAGCTTTCCCTGCACTGCACTGCTCTGCACTGCTCTGCTACACCTACCGGCATTGGAAATTTTGCGAATTGACCTTCCCGCGTAGCAGCACAACAAGAGCAAAAAGGAACAGCGGGATGTGCGCTACAATGTGATGTGTATCAAAACCAACAAGGACGCTGTTCCGTCCTATCGCTTTCATCACGTGGAAATCAAGAAGAACGTCCTGATGCCCAACACCATGCTGACCTTTGTTCCCCACCTGCGGGACCTCGAGGGGTCCGAGGAGGCCAAGTACAATCTCTGGCTTAAAGAGCTGGAGGACATTGACCTCAAATCGGGGTTCAAGCCCATGAACCGCGACGAGAAGTTTGTTGCGATTATCCAGGCCGAGCGCGCCGCCGCCCTTTCGCTGTACCTGGACATGTGGCTCAAGGAGCTCAACATACCATTCTGCAACAAATCCACCCTCATCAGATACATGGCAAGCCATGCGTCTGACGACGCCATGACTCCCCAGCAAAAGACGGACATCATCAAGTCCCACAGCGACGGGAGCACCATGACACCGGAGGCGCACCGAGCGGCAGAGATGTTCACCGCTGCGTTCCAGCTGGCCTTTAGGGAAAATCAACCAAAGCTGAAGCAGATTGAGCTACGCAAGGTGCTGTTCCTCGACGAGTCTGTCGACAGCGTCATGGACAGCAAGCCTGCCGCCAAGGAAGTTTCCGTCATTCAGCAAGACAGCGAGGACGACATTGTCGAATCTAATCTGGCCACATATTGCATTTTGGGGTGTCTCATTTGTTTCAGCCACTCCTGCGACCACGGCGAGTACGACAACAAGAACTGGAAACGCACCTTTTCGCTGTCGTCTTGCGCGCCCTTGTCGGACATCTTGAGGAGGAAGCGAGTAGCGGCGGCCGGAGCAAACACGATTGCCGACGTGCCTTGTCGACGGAGGTGTTACCGTCTCCCCCCCGACCCGAGCGGGTCGCCGAAGCCGTGGTCCGAAGACGAGCGCATCCTCTTGCGATCCCTGTACGTCACGACCGATTTCAGCAAGGCCACCATGGATCCCATCTGCCTTGCGGCCGAATTCTTGAACCGAAACTGCGACGAGGTGCACGCGGAATTCCGGTCCCTCAACATCAACGCGCCCGAACCGGAGCCCGCGGAGCCTCCTCGGCCTCGGCACATCTCGTGGTATGACCGCAAGCGGAAGATGCTCCTTGGAGACTGGCAGGACCACACCATCACTCACGAGCACCAACGGCGGGAGCTGCTGGAACCGTGCTCCCACGACGGCCCATGCGCCCCGAAAATATGCACGTGTGTAGATGCTGGCGTTTTGTGCGAAAGATTCTGCGGCTGCACGGAGGCAGCCTGCTCTTACAAGTTCACAGGCTGCGCTTGCCATTCCCAGGGCAAGACGTGCCTTTCGAAGCAGAAAGACAAGCCCTGCATATGCATACAGCTGAACCGCGAGTGCGATCCGCAGCTGTGCGGTTCGTGCGGCGCCTTTGAACGTGCCGATCCTGCCAACGCGGAAGACGACTGGCTGCACTCCGTGGGTTGTCAAAATTGCGATCTACAGCGCGGGCAGCGAAAAACCCTGCTTCTCGGGCAAAGCCAGCTCGAAGGAGTCGGCTACGGTCTCTTCACTGCCGAGGATATTGCCCAGGACGAATTCATCGTCGAATATGTAGGGGAGCTCATCACCCACGATGAGGGCGTCCGCCGAGAGGCAAGACGGGGTGACGTGTTTGACGAAGAATCCAACATATCGTACGTGTTTACCCTACTGGAAAACGAGGGCATCTGGGTTGATGCTGCCATCTACGGTAACCTGAGTCGATACATCAATCACGCCTCAGAACACGATACCCGAGGGTGCAATATTACCCCACGGATCCTCTATGTCAACGGTGAATACCGTATCAAGTTTACGGCTTTGAGGGATATCAAGGCCGGGGAGGAGCTCTTTTTTAATTACGGAGAGAATTTTCCAAATCTTACCAAGAAACTGCTTGACCACAAATCAGGAAGGAAGCCCGAGGGGGGAGGGAAGAAGTCTAGCCGCCCAAAGCGTGCCGAAGCCGGCGACCGAGTGGCACGGAAAGTTCCCAAGA
This sequence comes from Trichoderma cornu-damae, assembly GCA_020631695.1. Taxonomy (NCBI): domain Eukaryota; kingdom Fungi; phylum Ascomycota; class Sordariomycetes; order Hypocreales; family Hypocreaceae; genus Trichoderma; species Trichoderma cornu-damae. The sequence continues at coordinate 3,708,146 of CM036088.1, forward strand.
TAGATAATAAAACTATGGGAAGGCCAAATTTGAAGAAGAAGAAGAAGAAGAAGAAGGAGGAGGAGGAGGAGGAGGAGGAGGAGGAGGAGGAGGAGGAGGAGGAGGAAGAGGAGGAGGAGAAGGAGGAGAAGGAGGAGGAAGAGGAGGAAGAGAAGGAAGAGGAGGAAGAGGAGGAAGAGGAGGAAGAAGAAGAAGAAGAAGAAGAAGAAGAAGAAGAAGAAGAAGAGGAGGAGGAGGAGGAAGAGGAGGAGGAGGAGACGGCGGCAACGGAGGTTGTGGTGGCCTCGGACGAAGATTCTGCGGCTGTCAACCAAACGATGGAGGAGGCTCATACCCGCAAGCGAAAGCGCCATTCGCTGAACGACTCCGAGGAGGAGGAATACCGGCCAACTGGCACAGACGCAACGTCGGTTGCAGCTGACTCCGGCGTCGACTCGGAGGGGGGCCCACTTGTTTGCTCGAAGCGGCTCCGGAAAACGACGAGATCGCAGAGGGCCAAGGAGCTCGACGCGCTGTCTGAAGCGGCGAGAGGAGAAGAGCCAAAACCGCGAGGCAAACGAGGAGGAGCCCGGCCCGGCAGCGGGCGGCCTAGGAAGCACCCTCGAATCATTCCTAGGCCGAATAGACAGGCCACCCAGTCCAATCAACCCGCTCAGTCCATTCAATCCTCCCAGGCATCCCGGCTTAAGCCAGATACCGACGTACGTGCTCTCGCACACACGCCCACATCTGCCCTCACAACGCCAAAACCAGACGGAACGAGCCGAGGGCACGAACCTGGGGGTGCCGTCGGGATTAGAGACAATGAAGACCAAGATGTATTCATGAGGAGCAGGACTTCCAGGAATAGACGGCTACCTGCCAAGTTTAGGGATGACGAAATATGAGCGCCTTGGGGTATTTCATGGGGTCTTGGGCTGATGGGAAAAAAAAAAAGGAAAAAAAGGGGGGGGGGGAAATGGAAAAAGAAATAGAAATAGAAATAGAAAAAAGGAAAAAAAGAAATATTTATAGACCAATCATATCATGTAGGCCAACCTGGGTCACGAATGGAATCAAAGAGCGGGACTGTAACGTAATGTATATTCGCTTATATGAAGTAGAGGAGCAATCATGTTTTTTTGCAAAGCAAAAGAAGAGCAATTCAATGTTGTTTCAAAGCAAGAACTGGCATTGAGCCATATTAGCGGATAACGAGGCCATGTAATGGTTGTCAGTGGTCACAGACTGAAAGTAGTACTTAGTAAGCAGTACTACTACATCGGGTTATCTAGGTACCTTAGGCACCTGCTTGTAAGGGGATGTGGCGCAGCACTCGGTTCTGCCTTGGTCGAAGCCCTGCCTCGAGTAAAAAAAGCACACTCGGGGGAGAAGTCGAGCGACTGCCACGTAGTCCCGTACTCTGCCTTGTGATTTTTTTGCGCATTCGTACCATCCACGAAGACGTGGCCACGATGAATTTGAAAAGTGTCTACCTGAGATACGGGCTGGGCCAATGTAACAATCAACCTTGTCAAAGGGTACTAGATACTTACCTAGTACGTACTACGAGTACCTAGGTACCTTCCATTGTTTTGCCTTCCAAGTTGGCAGTCTTGTGTTATCTTATCTATAAGGTGCGGAGTACAGTATGTATGTACATATGTACCTGCCTGTTGGCAGGACTTGCCACGAACAAGCCACATCTCTGTGGCGGGGGGCGGGGAGACCGTCGCAGCCACAAAACAGCGAACGATGACGTGGGTGATTCGATGGCAACGGAGCTGCGCAGCTGAGAAGGTACCTGAACCCACATGCACAAACGGCAACTGAACACTTCACCTGGAATTGCAATTTGTCCCCTTCTTTCCTTTCCTTCTTCCTCCTCCCCTCTCCAACACCTACTACAAAAGAAGGCTGCTCGACTAAACGACCTCGCCGCGCATTTTTCCGAACCACCCAAAGTCGATTTCCCATTCTCTTTTTACTCTGTCGAAACGAAGCTGTTGGTCAGCTTCTTCCACTGCTCCCGCCGGGAAAAAAAAAAATTTAAAAAATTAAAAAAAAAAAAAGAGAGAGAGAGAGAAAACGTAGTCCACAGCTGGCGATCATTGTCCCGACACTTACCACCATGACGCTCTACTACAGTCTCGTACGTTTTTGACGACTGAATGGCAGGAGAAGTGTGCCTCGATCGAGCTAACCGGCCACAAAAAGGTGTTCGCGCTCCTCATGGGCGAGATGGGCATGTTTATGCTGCTGATTGTGCCGCTGCCGTTCAACGCCAAGCGGAGGATCTTTACGTACGAGCTACCGATCAGCCCCTAGGACGAACTTGTGCCGCTTTGCTGACTTTTTGCGTCTGATAGCTTCGTCTCCGGGAGTCCGCTCGTGGCCAAAATACAGTATTGGATGAAGATTACCTTTGTCTTCATACTGATACTGTTCATAGACAGCGTCAACCGAGTGTACAGAGTCCAGGTCGAGCTCATGGCTGCGCACGAGCAGGGAATCAAGGGAAAGTACGTGTATTTTTTTTTCTTTCTTTTTGGAATTACGTTGCTCCTTTGGCAATCTTGGAAGGAAAACAAGGGATGATGTCGGGTTTCTAACTGCTGCATGAATAGTGCTGCCGCTGTCATGGGAACCGAGCGTTTAGAAGTCCAGGCCCGCAAGTTTTACTCTCAGCGCAACATGTACCTATGCGGCTTCACGCTGTTCCTGTCGCTGATTCTCAACCGCACATACGTCATGATCCTTGAGGTGATGCGCCTGGAGGACAAGCTGAGGGCCTACGAGGGCAGCAACAAGAAGACCAAGGAGAGCGAGAAGCTGGCTATGGCGGGAAAGCCTGGCGAGATCGCTGCTCTCAAGGAGAAGCTCGAGAAGAAGGAACAGGACCTCCAGACCCTGAAGAAGCAGGCCGAGCAGCTGCACAAGGCCTACGATGAGCTTAGCGACAAGTACGCTGCTACTCAGATTAACGGCGAGGGACGGAAGACGAAATAAGCAAGACGGCATTACTTTTGCGAAATTTGGTGTTTTGTTGTGAGTCTGTGTGTGTGTGAGAGAGAGAGAGAGAAAAGGGGAGGCGCAAGGCCAAGACAAAAAAAAAAGGGGGGTCTCTCTAGTGGAGCGGAAGCATATTAGCCGATCCGTTGGCTCATTCTTGTTCTTTTCTTTTTCTTTTTCTTTTTCTTTCTTTGGTCTCGGGAAATTGTTAAACAGAAAGCTATAAGGAAGGGATGGCAAGTTTGTCTGAGTGAATGGAGCAGGAGGACTTGATACGACTTGAGGGTGTGTGTTGCTATCCGAGCTTCATCGCATGACTGACTCGGTAAATTACTCGAGCCGAATTCACTAGTCTTTTTTTTTTTTTTAATCATTTCTTACTTCAGTCCCTTCCTAACCTTTTTGATTTCCAATGCAGCAGCAATCCACCTCTGCCCGCTGATAGAAAACGGCTTGATAAGAAAAAGGACATACCAGGGCTTAGCCGCTATCGCCGGCTCTCTACTTTCTCAGCCTTTTTGACCGTCTCACCGATGCATTGTCCCCAGCCAGGTGCTTCTTTGCAGCTCCATCTTGGGCTCTTTTCTCCGCTTTCGAACTCTCTTCGCCAGACGCCGTTTTCCGCTTTTTCGGTGGTGATGGCGAGGCTGAAGCCGACTGCTTGGTCGGCACAGCGGATTTTGGTGCGCCCGCTCTTGACTCCTTCGAAGTCCCTCCTGGCTGCTGCTTCATCAAGACATAGGCCACCTTTTCGATGTCGGTGGCGGACACCCCCAGCCTCTTCGCCAAGGCGTCCGCCTCGGTGCGCAAGGCCAGGTACTCCCTCGGATTGTACTTGATGGGAGCCCTCTTTCCCCGGCAGCACAGCCAGTAGAAGGCCTCGTCGGAGAAGAAGATGACGTTGTGGGGGTCGTGGACGGAGAGGAGGAGAGACGCGGTGGCGGGGCCGACGCCTTTTAGCTCGGAGAGCAGTCTGAGAGCGCTTTGGGCGTCTCGGGAGGAGGCGTAGGATTTGAGGGCAAGTTGTATTGCTTGAGAGGCCGAGGAGGGGGGGTTGGAGGAGACGAGGGACATGAGCGTTGGGCGGAACTTGCCGTGTCGTCTGGATACATTTTTAGTTTTTTTTTTTCTTTTTTCTTTCTTCTTTAGCCTCTGCATGTGTTTGTGTGTGTGTGCGTGTGCGTGTGCGTTGTATGATTTGTCATGTGCGTGAAGCGGCGAGGTTTGTCTCTTTTGCGTGAGTGGAGATGCAAGCATGCGCATAACATAATAGTAACTCGTATGCACACGGATATCCAACTCTTCTTCCTTTTATCATGAATGCATGTGCATCATGACGGATGGCGGCGACGGCAGGAATGGCGTGAGACATGACAACGGCAACTTACAGCTTCCATTCCACCAGCATCTTGACGTCGTCGAGGTTCATCTCGCGCCTTGGCTTCTCGAGGTCGAACGTCTCTGCAGCATCTACATAGCGGTAGCGGTCCAGCTCAGAGAGCGTCTTTTGGCCACTTTTTGCTGTGTGTGCACGTGCCCGGTTTTTTTATTGTATGTTTTGTTTTTTTATTTTTTATTTTTTATTTTTTTGGGGGGCCTCCATGATTAGTTAAAATGAAACTACGTTACGGAGTGCTTGATTCAAACAGTTGAGTTGCGTGGAGAAGGGAGAGAAGAACAGGCCAGTCTATGTGCTGGTCTGTCTGCTGTAACACATGGGGAGATGAAGGGGGGGTTTTTTTTATTGTCATTGTTATTGTTATTGTTAGACATACCGCCTTTGGCCTGGGATATGGCCTCAACAAGGACCGGATATTGACGTAGAAGAGAGGCGAACTGCTCTTTTGTGATTTCGTTGTGGGGAATCACGTTTGGAGAAGAAGAAGAAGAAGAAGAAGAAGAAGAAGAAGCCATGGATTTTTTTTTTATATCTCCGTGGCCTCGGACGAATATCGTGAGAAGTGAGGGCGAGAGAGAGAGAGAGAGAGAGAGAGAGAGAGAGAGAGAGAGAGTGTGTGTGTGTGAGTTGTTGAAAGAAAGAATTTAGTGCATAAACCCCGTTTCTTTGGCCGTTTCTTTGGCCGTTTCTTTGGGGCAACGCCAACCTCTGCTGTGGTGCCGAAAAGGGCTTAGTGGTTGCTTTGTCATTCTTTCGCTCTACACTTTCTATCCGCTTCTACGGCTGTTTTTTTTTTGTTTTTTTTTTGTTTTTTTAAGCTCCTGCTGCAACTTTTTCTTCATTTCCATTTATCAAATGACAAATAAACTAAAAAATAAATAAATAAATAAATAATTAATTAATTCTAAAAAAAAGGCATCCATCGCATTACGCAATGGTCAATCGGAGAAAGAACGTTGCGCGTTTCGCCCATTCCCGGTTCTGCCGTATCTAATTTTCAAAGTGCCGAACGGCTTTTATTTTTTTTTATTTGCCCTTTCAAAATGCCCCCGTTAATTTGCGCCCCAATTTTATCCGAATCGGGAGGCTGCAAGGATGTAGGCAAAAGCGGCCCATTTTTTTCTTTTGACGGTCCGAACGGGCCCCGCATTTCCCGCAGGGCGATAAACATGGATGGCGCCTGCCTCCTTTTTTTTTTTTTTTAAAAAAGAAAGAAAAAAAGAAACAACACCAACTTTTGATATTCTCGCCATTCATAGATTGTAAAAAATAATAATAACACTGTGTACTGCTAATAACACTGTGTACTGCTTGTTCATTTAGTCTTGTAAATTTTAAATCTTTTTTTTTTCTCTTCATTCGATCCTTTATTTTTTGTTCGATTTTGCATCATGTGTTATTTGGATTTGAATCTGTCGTATCATCACATGCATATACTTGTATGCGTGAGAGAAACCGACTCTGGCCGCATGGGGTAATGATATTTCTACAAGTTCATCATCATCAGTTGCATATGCATAAACGTTCAGGTCTTCCCCCGCCTAATGTTGGCGTGTGTCGTTACATTGCATCTCCCGGCTTGTCAAAAAAAAAAAGCAAAAACTCCCTACAGAGTATCCGTACATGCTCTTGCTATTGGTCCAAACCGCCCATGTCCTTTTTCCTCGGAGGCCGGTTCCGACCCATCACAGCAAGAGATGCTTCGCTTGAATGTCGAAAAAAGTCGGCACATGGCCCCCCCCCCAAAGACCCTTTCAACGTACCCACACAGACCCTTTCGACGAAATAGCTGGGATTACAAAGCAAACGCTGGGGAGACGCCACAGGATTCACAGAAGCCCTCCCTCCATCCATCGTACAGCATTACAATGTTGCCCATGCGTGGGGTGTTTGGGGCTCGCCGCCCCAGCCCAATATTGCACGGAAATGGGCGAATGGACATAGACTCTATATCCGAAAGCGAGCCTGTTTCATGGAGCGGAGAGCATGAGCGGACTTTCTCATGTGCCTCGCTGGTGCGTCTTGCGGCGTTGGATCCCGTAGCCATGAGTGCATCTTAACTCCGGCCAGGGGCTCAGCTGCGGGCGAGTCAGACATGCGCATGTATAAAAGGTCCAAGGGGAATTGCCTTGGACCTGGAGTTTCATTCATTGCTCGACAGAGAAGAAGAACAAGGAAAAGAAGAAGGAGAAGAACAAGAAGAAGAAAAGGAAGAAGAGCATCCCATCATCGTTCGCCGTCGCCCTATCCAAGACACCAAAAAAAAAAACAATACAAGAAAAAACCTTTTTTTAAAAAAAAAAAAAAAAAAACACCAACACGATGGCTGCAAGCGTTGTTCTGGTTACTGGTGTGTCGCCGCTCTAGCTGACTGGTGTCGTCCTTCAGACCGGAAGACCTACTTACTAACAAAATGGATAAAAAGGTGGCAACCGTGGCATTGGCTACGAAATCGTCAAGGCTCTCGTCGAATCCCAACTCCCCTACCACGTTTTCCTCGCCTCCCGCGATGTCGGCAAGGGCAAGGAGGCCGCGGCGTCGCTGAAGCCTCGCAGCGGCAGCTCCATCTCGGTCGTTCAGTTGGACGTCTCCTCGCCCGAGTCCATCGCCAACGCCGTGGCCGCCGTCAAGGCGGAGTCAGGCCGGCTCGACGTCCTCGTCAACAACGCCGGAATCTCCGACCAGAGCCCCGACCTGCTGGAGCGGTTTCGAAAGGACCTCGAGGTCAACACCATTGCGCCCTATGCCGTGACTCTGGCCTTCAAGCCCTTGCTGTTTGTCCAGCCCCGGGATGGAGGGGTCAAGGACAAGCGCATCGTCTACGTGTCGAGCGGGCTGGGCTCCATAGGCGAGAGGCTGAATCCCCAGGGTCGTTTCTACAACAGCCCGACCCCCACGTACCGCATCAGCAAGGCCGCGGTCAACATGATGGCCATGTGCGACGGCGTTGAACTGAGGCATCAAGGCGTCAAGGTCTTCGCCTTTGATCCCGAGTTCGTGGCTACCGGCATCTATGCCACGCCCGACGAGCTTCGCAAGATGGGTGCGCTTGAGCCGCATTTGAGTGGGGAGAGTTGCCGGGACATCATCGAGGGGAAGCGAGACGCCGATATGCAAAAGCTTGTGAGCATCAACGGCGCCGAGTGGCCGTGGTGAAAGGGGTGGCCGTTGATTCCTGTACTCAGAATGGCAGCGGAGAGCAAGAGCGGGATATGGAGAGATATGTCACCTCTTGGTTGTATTTACTATGAACCATCATTCATGCGTGCCAATTTCCGCGGTCCAGAGGGAGGGAGTGAAAAGGAAAGGGGGGGGGGGGGGGATAGAAAGCATTGTCGTCTAAGCTAGCAAATCAACAACCAATCTTCCCCCGCTGATTTCTCCCGCCCTCATCCTGTCCAAGCCCTTGTTGACGCCGTCGAATCCACTCTCCACGCCGACTATGGGCGGCGGTTTGATCAGGCCCTGCTCCAGCAGCCGCTCCAGCCACAGGACCAGCGCTTCGCCCGCGGCGGGGACCGAGTGGAAGATCTTGATGGGGACCGTGTGGTAGGCAATCCCTTCCGGAGCCGCCTCCTTGGGCAGCCCTGTCAAGCCCACGAGATGCGACGTCTGTCGTTTCGGCTCGCGTGGCGTGTCGGGAGGCGAAGGGGGGGCATCGGCAAGCCTCTTCTGGCGAGTGAGCGCTTCGAGTAGAATCGCGGCCGAGTCGCGTCCGCGAGTGTCGAGCGCGAAGCGGAGTTGGCTTCCCACGTTGGCGTGGATGATGTCGACGGCACGGCTCGCATCGTGGCTGTCGACGAGGAGGTCCGGTCTCTGCGCGGAACAGCCCGAGATGCGCAGGCCGTGCTTGGCCGTGTCGACGATGGTGACCACCTTGAGGCCCGCCAGTCGCGCGAGCTGCACGGTTATGTTGGCTGACGTTGATGACCCTGTACGATGCCGGCATTTCGCGTGGTCAGCCTTGTTGCGCAAGCCGGAATTTTTCACGTACCTCCCCAGACGGCGACCCAGTCTCCGGGGACGGCCCTCTCGCCATCCGCGATGCCCTGCAAGCATTCTGCTCTCACATCCGCCGGTATGCTCTCCGGGTCGGCGGAGCGCACGAGCTGCAGCAGGTCCGGTCCGTCGAGTATGGATGAAAAGTCAACCCCCAAGCATATGCCGAGCGCAATGGCTGCGGCAGAGAAGGCGACGCCCAGCCCGGCGGCTTGCTGAAATGAGATGGACGGAGGGATCCTCGCGACGTTGAAATCGGATGAGACGACGTACTCTTGATACGCGGCTTTCCTGAGATCGCGATAGTCGGTGGAAATGACCAATACCTGCGTTTTGACGCCCTCTGTTAGGATATATCAATGCAGCCTTTCGGCCTAGAATTTTCACATATCGTACTCGATCTCCCTCCTTCAGGCGCGAGTCTCTCCGAGGAGTAGTGATGACTCGTCCCGCAAGCTCCCGGCCAGCGATATAAGGTAATGTTGCGATGCCAAAGTTGTAGTCTCTACATTCATCATGGGCGTCGTCCTTTTTGTCAGCTTGAGCATGTCCGCCCCCAGCTTTCTTTCGCATGTTCTAGTTGGAATCAAAAAAAAAAAAACGGGGTTCCGTACGGCGCTTTCCAATCGATGGGGTTCAGCCCTATCGTGTGTGTCTTGATGAGTGTCTCATCGTCCTCGAACAGCGCCGGCACGTCATAGCCACTGGTGATCTGATATGCTTGTCGCGGTCCGTGTAGAAGCAGGACGGTCTGTGCTTGTGCCGAGTCTCGCGCCATGACGGGTTCTGATGAATTGTTGCGATGGAAGCGAATGAGCATGAATCCGGGAAAACAAAAGATTGCTGTACGTTTCTTGAAAAATGAAATGAAAATAAAATAAAATAAAAATAAAAATAAAAAAGGGAGTCATGAAAAAGTCAAAAAGAGGGCCAATGTTGGCATCGTGCCGCCTTCGCGTCTTCCATCTCGTCCAGCCCGGCCCCAATCCCCCAGGAAATCGCCAAAGATGGCTTAACCGGCCGCCGTCATCACAGGTAGGTTCCTTTAGCGATCGTTGCAGTTCCGACAATGCCGCTTTCGGAGGCGTCTTAATCTGTGCTTTTGCGCTGACGTCGCCGAGGTTGTGAGGTATCACCGGCGAGGGGTTGGCCTTTTGGCAGGATTGCGTGATTTGCTCACCAACATGGCTCATGACGCCGCGGCGTTTTGGGAGCCCACTCGACTGCAGGTTGCAGCCATCGGCCTTTTTTTGAGATTGGCAGAGCACAAAACGACTGAAGGGATGGGCGAAATGCGCAGTTTGCGTGGTTAATTAGCCGGTAGATCTCTTGTTTTGGGGTTTCCCTTTGTTTGCTTGACTTACATGTAAAAGTGTAAGCCAGGTCCGGACTCGCAAAACAAACCGAGAAGGAAAGAAAAAAAAAAGAAAAAAAAAACGAAAAAAAGAAAAGGCTCCGATTCGTCATGGCCACCGTTGTTGATTTGCCTACTCCCCCGGCTACCGCGCAAGGCTCCCCAAAGCCTGGCACAGAGCCGGCCGATGGTGCTAGCTCGACATCCCCGGCCTCGTCTGCTATTCCCAAGCCGTATGAAGTGCCCAAGATCAGTCTTGTGAATCGCTTCATAGATCAGCCCAGGGAACTGAATGTCGCGGTGATCGGCGCCGGTCTTGCGGGCGTCCTAGCCGGCATATTGCTCCCAGCAAAAGTTCCAGGCATCAAACTCACAATATATGAGAAGAATGCAGATGTGGTAAGTGAATCTGAAAAGAAGATGATGCCAATGATGGCGAGAAAAAAAAAAGAAAGGAAAAGAAAAGAAAATTTTTTTTTCCCTTGACTCATCAGCAACCTAACGTCTTGACCGTAGGGAGGCACATGGTTTGAAAATATATATCCCGGAGTGCGATGTGATGTGCCTGCTCACGTCTACCAATCGACGTTTGAGCCAAACACGCAATGGACCGAAGAGTTCGCTCAGGGCCCCGAGATCCTCGAGTACTGGAAAGGGTTGTCGCGGAAATATGACTTGTACAAATTCCTCAAGCTCTCCCAGAGGGTTGACGCACTGGACTGGGACCCGGCTTCATCTAAATGGCTCATCAACGTGCACGACCTGAAGTCGGAGACCTCGCGGGTTGAGGAGGCGGATTTTGTCCTCACAGCGATCGGAAGATTCAATGCCTGGAAGCTTCCAGATTATCCTGGCATCAACGACTTCAAGGGTCTATTGCGACATACTTCTAATTGGGATCCGACGTTTGATGTCACCGGCAAGCAAGTCGCCGTCATTGGCAACGGAGCCAGCGGCCTACAGCTCGTTGCCAACATCCAGAAGCGAGTCGGCCGGCTGGACCACTACGCCAGGAATAACACCTGGGTAGCCGTGTCTTTTGCCGGCCACGAGACCTCCATCGAGCCCAAGGCCATCCCCAAGGAACTCCGTGACTCCTTTCAAGACCCGGAGGCGTATCTCAAGTACCGCAAGGAGATGGAGCAGACCTACTTCAGGGGATTCCAGGCCTGGCTGAGAGGCTCCGAGACCAACGAAGAAGCAAGGCGGGCGTTCACGCAGCTGGCCAAGGCGCGGCTGGCCAGCAAACCGGAGCTGTTTGAAAGAATCATTCCCGACTTTTCCCCTCACTGCCGTCGGCTTACCCCTGGGCCGGGGTATTTCGAGGCCCTCTCGCAACCCAACGTCGAGTACATCCAGACACGCATCAAGAGATTTACCGAGACGGGTATCGAGACGGTGGACGGCAAGACTCGAGACGTTGATGCCATCTTCTGCGCCACGGGAGCCAATTCCGACCTGGCGCCCCCCTTCCCCATCCGTTCGGGAGGCGCCGATCTAGGCTTCGGCTGGAGCCATTCGGGCACGTACGGCTTCCCTTACACCTACATGGGCGTCGCCTCGCCCGGGTTCCCGAATCTCCTCTTCATCCACGGCCCCAGCGCCTCGGGGAGATCCGGCACCGTGCCGCACAACGTGGAGAATCAAATTACGTTCTTTGCCAAGATCCTCCGCAAGGTCAGCCGCGAAGGCATCAAGACCATCACGCCCTCTAGGAGAGCCGCCGACGACTTTACGGCGTACAGCGACGCTTTCTTCGAGACCACCGTGCTGTCTGAGAACTGCAGCTCATGGTACAACGGCGGCAGGCCGGGAGGCCGAATCCACGGCCTCTGGCCCGGCAGTGCAACGCACCTGACCCTCATCCAAAAGGACCCACGGTGGGAGGATTGGGAATACGAGTATCTTTCCGAGACTGGCAACCGGTTCGCATGGTATTTCGGAAATGGAAGCACCCACGCCGAGGCCGACCCGCAGTCGGATATGACTCCGTATCTTAGTGCCGGAGAGGCTGACCTGCGAAGCATTCATGAGAACTGGTGGGTCATACCGTAGCCTGTGGGCCACATTGCATACATATGGGCGAAAGGAACCACCGACAGATGACGTTGTTTTTGAGTTGAAAGTTTGATAATAAAAGTCCCCCCCCCCCCTAAAAAATGTCCTGGATCTTGTAAGCTTTTAGCCGACGCTCACTTTTCGGAAGTGGAATCCGATATGTTGAGCCTTATTCGCCAGACCTGAGCTTGCTTCATCCTCTCAACACCCCCCCCCCCTTCCTTGCGGCAGCGCCTATCTTGTGCAAGGCACATCGAGATGCGTAGATGGATGGATCCCCCTTTCAGATGTTAATGCCCTACACGTGGAATCCAAACCATACGCGCCAATCGTTTCTTAAAAATTCTCCGTAGACAGTAGTACGTAGTACTCATGGCTAATAGTAGCATCTTTGCTATCTGGAGCCCCCTCCTCGATGGCGTGCTGGCAAGCATACGTTTCGCAAGGCACACCTGGGGGACCCGGTCCTTCGGTAGTGGCAGACCCGATGTCGCAATCAGCCAACGGGTTGGACAAGATAGATAGATGCAAGAGCAAAAGTGTCGAAATTGCCAAGCTTTTCAGGAATAGCAGGAACTGGCGTTGGAGATGTATTTGATTGATATTGAGGAAGATGCCCAGCATGGAAAGCCCTCTTCTCACCGGTTTGATGAGTTGCACTGTTTCAACTTTTTTTTTTTTTCCCCTTTTTTCAAAAAAATAAAAAATAAATAAATAGAGTTGATAATGTTGGAAAAAGAAGAACCTTTTGCCTCTGATGAAGCTGTGTTGCCCAAGGAGCAACGGCATCCAGGTAAGGACGACACGAGAGAGAAACGCTCAACGGCAGAGAATCCGAAACAGCGGCGGTACTGACGACTGGTCGTTTTTTTTTTTTTAATTTTTTTTTTGTAATGTAGTAAAATGGTACCGGTCAACATTTTACAACATGACCATCCTCGGCTTCTGCAACTTGGCGGCGCCGGGAATCTGGGGAGCCATGAATTCCCTTGGAGCCGGCGGGAGCCAGTCGCCGCAGCTTGTAAACGCAGCCAATGCATTGACGTTTGGCCTCATGGTCGTCTCGTGCTACTTCTCGAGCGTGCTGATTCGCTTCATTGGCATCAAGGGCGCTCTCGTTTTCGGAACGATTGGATATGCGCCATACGCGGCCGGCCTCTACACCAACAACAGGTTTGGCGTCACCTGGCTCGTCGTCCTGGGATCTGCTCTGTGCGGCATATCGGCCGGCGTGTTCTGGGCTGCCGAGGCTGCCATTGCCATTGCCTACCCTGAGCCGTGGAACCGCGGAAAGTCTCTGGGTTACTGGCTGACTTTCCGCGTCCTGGGCCAGATCATCGGTGGCGCCGTCAATCTGAGCTTGAACATTGATAGGAAGGGGGCGGGGAAGGTGTCCTACACCGTCTACATCGTCTTCATCGCGATCCAAGCGGCCGGAGCCCTGGTTGCTCTGCTGCTCAACAGGCCCCAGCACGTACAGCGCCAGGATGGCAAAAAGGTTCAGTTGTCCATTGTAGAAAACCCCTGGTTTGAGATCAAGGCGACGGCCAAGGCCTTTATCAGGCCTCATTTCCTCTTGATCCTGCTGTGGATTGGCCAGGCAGTATTTTCCGAGGCCGTTTATTTCACCTATCTTTCCCGTAAGGCCCCTCTCTCATCATCGCAATCCCACCATCTATTCGCTTACTGACTCTTTTTGTCACGTCAGTCTGGTTTTCCGTCCGAGCGCGAGCTCTCGGCTCCTTCCTGGGTGGCGTTGTTGCCATCATTATTGGAAATCTCACTGGCGTATGTCGAACGCGAAGCTCAATATTACAAAAGAGGCCCAGCTGACATGCCTGATCTAGTGGTGGCTCGATCGTACCAAGATATCGTTGAAGACGCGCGCAAGGTACGCCTTCTGGTTTATCGTCATCACTCAGGGTGCGTGGTGGCTTTGGGCCACGGTCGTTTCCACGCGATACAGGCGCACTCTTCCCACGTATGACTGGACGGATCCTGGCTTTGGATCAGGTTTTGGCGTCTACGTCTTCCTCACTTTCGGGTTCCAGATTAACTACCTCTTCCTGTAAGATGCCCCGAATGGGTTGATCATCCGTGTATATGACTGACGTCCTTTCTTAGCTATTTTGTCGTCACCCACTTGGCCCAGGACCAAGGCGAAGTTATTCGATATGCAGCGCTGCTGCGGGGCACTGAGTCTGCCTGGCAAGCCGTCAGTTACGGCCTGACTTCCTTGACAGTATTCGCGCAAGCCGGTGCAATCTACATGAATTTCATCCTGTGGGGCATTGCCATCTTCCCAGCCTGGTTGGTGGTGAGACATATTGGAAGCAAGGATAGACAGTGGGATCGAGAGTCGAACGGATCCAACGAGTCGCCCTCCGTTCTGGCAACGGAGGAGGCTTATGCCCCGTCAAAGGCCCACGACACATGAAGCCGCCCTGGATCATACCAATGGGTTATGCAGGGGACAGACGAGTTACGATACCCCATTTCACTATAGATTCATCTCGAACTCTTTCCGCGTCAGGAAACATCTCTTGTATCATTTGTTGTTATGCTCTTTTCGTGTCCTCACGAGACGTAACCAAATGTGAGGTACCAGCAGACCGAAGCAGTCGGAAGATGGCATGAAAGGCGGCGTAGTAGCTAGACAAAAATTAAAAAAAAAATTGAGCGATGCCTCTGTAGTGCTACTGGATAGCCGTTCCAAAGCACGACACGCCAAGCCGTCCCGGATGTTGGTGGATTGGATGCCTTTGGTGATTCGTTTCGTCGAACGGCATTGGCTAAGAATATCCGCATGTGAGGAGGCATCGAAACTCTCCAGCGCTACCTGATCGCGCGTCTCCGCAGCGCGTCGTCCCATTTGAGTAAAATATACGCATTTGACCGTTTCGAAATACCGTACAAGATCTACCGCACTCGATAGGAATATCCGAATATGCATCCTTGTGGATAAGCTTTATTATCAGCGAGCGGTTCGCCGACGTTGTGGCCGTTCCCAAAGATGGATTGCCAATGGCGGTATCCCCGCAGTCGCTGACGTGATTTCAAGAGCAGGGAGCTCGTCTCCACGGCCGCGCGCATCGCCAGAAAGGGTACGGAGTAAAATCTGGAAGAGAGTTATTCTATCGATACCTCCCGATCTGATTCAATCTGCCGCATTTACCCAGAGCGAGCTGCAATCCATTCGAGAATCATCCGGTTGGGGTGGAGAGAGGTGGCCTTGCGTGATTGTGTCACTTGAATTGCATCATCGGAATCAACGCCTTGGCTCTTGCACCAACACGGCGGCACCAAACCGAAGACCGAAGATCGGACATGCGCTCCGGAGGGCCTATCTAGAATATATGTGCTATGTCTGCAGGGTCGGCTAGCAGCATGAGATGACAAACGTGCGAGCTGCTTGCTTCAGGAAGTGCCTCGCACTCGAACAGCAGCCGGTGAACGAACAAGCACATCATCTTCTTGAGTATATGCATCATTTGGCAGCTATGGGTTTCCAAACCGGGAAAAAGAGCCTAGTGCTCAACGCCTTTGTAGAGATGTGTGCGTCCGATGGTCGCCCTGGCCAATGTTGCAGAGCAACAAAAGATGTGGTAAAAAACTGACCGCGCGCAATTGGAGGGCTACAGGCAGTGGCCACCAGTCTCCGGGACTCTGGCGCCATCCCGACGACCAATCTTCGCGCTTCCATCAGATAGACCATTGGACTGAGCTGGCCAAGCTTCTAGAAGAGGCCAAGTTCCACGGGATCTTCATCGCTGATGTTCTGGGTAAGGCTTACCGAGCCGGAGGCGGGAGGCCGGGATACATCAGAGAGACGTCCTAACCCGATGCTGTTACGCAGGTGGCTATGATGTCTACTCCGGCTCTCTGGATCCAGCTGTCATCTCCGGCGCTCAATGGCCGGTACACGAGCCCCTGGCCGTGATCTCCGCCATGGCTGCCGTGACAAAGAGCATTGGTTTCGGTGTCACTGTCTCGACGACATATGAACAGCCTTACCACCTGGCTCGGAGACTTTCCACTCTGGATCATCTGAGTAATGGAAGGTAAGAAGACTCTTCATGGACCGATACCAGCATTGGCGATGTCCGGCTAACCGTCACGATAGAATCGGATGGAATGTAAGTTTGGGAGAGATTTTGCCTTGTCCGATGCAGCCGACAAGGGGGCGGGGAGGGGTTGAATGCATGCATGCTGACGATGGCCGCAGATCGTCACCAGCTACCTGGACTCTGCAGCCAAAAACATGGGCCTGGCTCAGCAGCCCCAGGTCAGTCGTGTTGCAACGGTCCATGTGAATGCAAGCCTGCAAGGTGTCGCAATGTGCTGACTCACCCATACATAGCACGATGATCGATACGCCCAAGCTGAGGAATACATCAAGGTGATGTATAAGCTTTTCGAGTCATCATGGAGAGACGACGCCGTGCAGCTGGACCGCCAGTCCGGCGTTTACACCCACCCCGATCGAGTCCGCAAGATCAACCACAATGGCAGGTTCTTCACGGTCCCCGGCCCTCACATCTGTTCTCCCAGCCCCCAGAGGACGCCCCTGCTGCTGCAGGCCGGTACCTCTCGGGCTGGCAAGGTGTTCGCCGCGCAGCATGCCGAGGCCATTTTCGTCTCTGCACACGCCCCGCAAGTGTGCGCCAAAAGCATCGCGGAGATTCGGGAGTTGGCCAAGACGCAGTTCGGCCGTGACCCCAGCAACATCAAGGTCCTTGCCCTCGTCTGCCCCATCCTCGGCAGGACGGAAGAGGAAGCCCAGGCCAAACTAGCCGACTATAAGCAATATGCCTCACACGAAGGGGCGCTCGCTCTGTTTGGCGGCTGGACCGGTATTGATCTCAGCAAATATGGCGATGATGAGGAGCTGCGAGAGGTCGAGAGCAATGCCGTCAAGTGAGTGCCTCGGCTTCTTTTTGCCTGCGCAGAGCCTTTTGCTTGTCGGAACGATTCTAACGCCGAGGCTCCAAAACAGATCTACCGTCGAAGGCTACGCGAGGTTTTCCCCAGCCACCGCCAAATGGACCAAGCACACCATTGCCGAGCATGTGAGCATCGGCGGCAACGGCCCTGCTCTTGTAGGAACACCAGAGCAGGTCGCTGACGGACTCGAAACTTGGGTTCGCGAGGCTGATATCGACGGCTTCAACTTTGTTAGTGCACCGCGGATGCCACATGCTTTCCAGCACACGTCTTTGCTGACCGATAGCTTTTGCAGGCTTACGCTCTCTTCCCTCAATCGTTCAAGGACATCGTCGAGCTGCTGCTGCCCGAGCTCAAGAAGCGCGGCCTCTTCTGGGACGACTATGCCGTTCCTGGGGGCACCTATCGCGAGAACTTTTACCGCAAGGCCGGACAGGCGGGACCTCCGGCCGAGCACGTCGCGTCGACGTTCAGGTGGAAGGCTGGCGTCTCCGCAGAGGAGGCTGTGATCCCAGAGATCTAAGAAGAAGCTTTGGAATCTACAGAGGCGAGGACTATTAATAAAAGTTCAAAAATTACATGTGCTCCGTACAGTGCCAGTGCCGATAACGCACTCTCTCCCCCCGATTGGAAACAATCAATTCCCTTGGCCCAGAGGCGGCCCAGGAGGGGGGAACAAACGTAAGAAGAAGAAATGTGTAAAAATGAAATCCTGGAGCATCTTTGGTGCTTTTCTCACGCAAAATCGTGTGTTCTGTACGGAGTATTTATTATGCTGGTGTTGTGAAATGTTGTAAGAAAACGGGCTTTATAGTGGGGGTGGCCTCAGGGCCTCTTCTCACCTGTGTGAGCTCACCGTTTTCGGTGACGGTTTTGCGCTCCGCCAAAAAAAAAAATATGATGATTTCCCCTTTCTTTCTTCACTGCCACCCAACGTGAAGCTCATATACATATACAAACAACGAGAAGCAAAAACTTTTTTTTTTAATTTTTTTTTAAAAAAACCCAAAAAAATTCCAAGCCCAGGAATCAAAACTACGCGCTCAGATATCGTCTGCCTACAACTCTGAATCGCCCCTCACTTCCACACAAAAAGTCGCCATGCCGCCCACTCAGTTGCCAGAGTCGGGCAATCCGCTGTGCGTTCCTCCCATCCATCACCCGCGCGCGCTTCGTAAGAGCTTTGCTGTATCTTGAAATCTGTCGCTCGGGTGCAGCTGCTGGCGGTACCAGCGAAATCCAACCGACTTGGAGGAACGGAAGCTAATGGAGACGCGACGCGATTAGGGTCTTCTTTGACATTACGCTGGGAGGTTAGTCGGAAAAGCTGAAATGGCAGAAAAAGGCCGTCGATGCGCGTGACGCACCGCGTAGGAAATGGCATCGATTGCTCAATGCCAAGTTTCTCATGCCGTGTGTTTCTATGGAGAGAGAGAGAGAGACGTCTGTCTCATATGTCTCATCCCCATCGTCGGGTGCCAGTTCTTGGAGATCTTGCTGCTGACGAGGTTCAATTCGCACCAGGCGAGCCTCTCGGCCGCATCACATTCGAGCTTTTCAAAGACGTCGTGCCCAAAACTGCCGAGAATTTCCGGCAATTCTGCACGGGCGAATCCAAGGACTCTGGGGGCCGTCCCCAGGGGTACAAGGGATCTAAATTCCACAGGATTGTGAGAGCCCTTCTCTTGGCCGCCCTTGATTGTCGCAATGTATGGTCCCCAATGCTAAGTGTTTGTCTCCAGATTCATAACTTCATGTGTCAAGGTGGAGATTTCTTGAAAGGCGACGGCACGGGATCGACGTGCATCTGGGGCTACAAGTCATTCGACGACGAGAACTTCAGCCTGAAGCATGACCGGCCAGGTCTATTATCAATGGCGGTATGTTTAAGACTCCTTCTCCTCGTCCATTCTCTCTTTTTTTTTGTTGTTGTTTTTTTTTCTTCGCATCTCCAGGCCAAAGCTTACTCTCTCCATTTGCTAAACGCCTCGCCTAATGCTTCATCCAGAATGCCGGCCCCAACACCAACGGCTCCCAATTCTTCATCACCACAGTGCCCACCCCGTTCCTAGACGGCAAGCACGTCGTCTTTGGAAAAGTTGTCGATGGCATGGATGTCGTGAAAAAGATGGAGGCGACTAAGACGGGCTACAGGGGGAAGGATGTGCCAAACATGGACGTCACCATCGCCCAGTGCGGCGAGATGTAGATGCTTCTTCTTGGCGATACCGGGCGATACCACTAAGCAGCTGTTTTCCATGCCAGCACATCTTTCCAGCTGGAAACAGAAATGGGAAGGCGATGTGGGAAATTGCAAAGACCAAGGCCGGGCAGCTGGTATCAAATGGAGAAACTCAAAAAAGCTTTACCTTTTTTGATAGATATTCATCCATTGGTGTCGGGGTCAGAGGTCACGTCCACAGACCGCTCGAGTGCTATCTGCAAAATGCAGGTTCGTTTGCCGGCGGTTCGCTAAAGAAAGGAGCGCTCAACAAGCTTCACTCATGCTTGGTGATTTGATCCGCATCCTCCAAAATCATCATTCTGACGAGAAAACTCTTAGCCATTGTCCTCTGGCCCGTTTTACTCTTCTCGTGCGCGGCGCGGTTAGAAAGATGGGTTATCATTTGTTTCACATTTTACCGTACTGATCAATGAGACCAGTGCTCTCATCAGAGCACACTGTATATCTTCCACCAACTCTCTCTCGCATCACCGTCGTTTTTTTTTTTTCTTTTCACAACCGTTTACGGAAATAAGTATTTGCTCTATTTACCACGGTAACGAAACTAATGAAAACATGCTTCCCACCATCACGAATTTCAAAAAAAACTCTTTCTATTCTTTCTTCGTATAACGTTGGAGAAACTATTTGCGGGGGCATCAATAACCCCAACGCCACCTTATCAGTTCGACGTCATTGAACATCGCGTTCTGGTTCCAAACTTGCCAGCAAACAACAAGTTTCCTATTCTATAAGTTTTCTTAGTTGCGTTGCTCCAGAACAAAACCAGTTTGTCCGTCAATCAATACGGAGTACCAAATGATTTGTTTTCCCCCCCTCCACAGCAAACCTAAACTAACCCTTTACCGCTTGGGGGATGGACGGGCCTGGCGAGGTGTCACCGGTTCGCCCTACCAGAAAGCTGAAGGGCGAACCAATTGTTTCACACGATGGACTCGGGCAGTTTGAAACTCTAATAAGTCGTAAAAGCCCCTATTAGTAGAGGACAATGGCACTCAAATGGTTACGGGCTTACCCAGGAGATCCAAAAGTTTCTTTGATGCTCTGCTCTGGTCATCCGAGCAGGTTCTCCTTCTTTTCGTCCCAATCAAAACTTTTTTTTTTGTTAACTTGAGGCCATCGCAATGTTCAATCGTCGACGGAGACCTGTTCTCGGCGCCGCCGTCCTCGTCGGTGCGTCGAGGGCAGCCGCAAGGCACGAAGTCGAGAGGCAGGCGGTGATGGACTCTCAGCGCGAGATGGAGATACAGCGTGAGGTCGAGGCGCGGAGGCGCCAAGAGGCAGAACTCGACCAACGAACACAGCGCGCCGTCGATGAGGCGATGAAGAAGGCGGCCGCGGAGAACCAGGCTGCTCAGCAGAGCGCCGCCGCGATTTCGCCACCTCCACCGTATAACAATAATCAGACGCCGATGCCAATTCAAGCGCAGGACACGGGGCTCTTGACGGCAACGCCCGGACAGCCCTACGCACCGGCTGCGAGCGCTGCACCCGGCATTCAGCCCGAGATGCCCATGCGGGCTCCCTCTCCGCGGGCGCCGGTACACTCGTCAGGACCTCCGTCGCAGGATGGGAGGCCAAAGAGTCCACAAGACATCGGTTCTGCAGCGCCGGCTGTGGGATCCAATGCTCGGTATTGTACCCAATGCGGCTTCGCTTGCCAAGTCGGGGACAGATTCTGCAGTCGATGCGGTGCGAAGCAAGTTTCCCAAGAGTGCAGCTGAGAGCGGCTGATGGCCACTCGATTCGGGATTTTTTGGGATTTTTTGGGATTTTTTT
Source organism: Trichoderma cornu-damae (assembly GCA_020631695.1). Classification (NCBI taxonomy): domain Eukaryota; kingdom Fungi; phylum Ascomycota; class Sordariomycetes; order Hypocreales; family Hypocreaceae; genus Trichoderma; species Trichoderma cornu-damae. Next base: position 3,728,915 of record CM036088.1, read on the forward strand.
GGGATTTTTTTTTTCCCGTATGAGCAAAAGGGGGAAGGATTGGATTTGGCTGTTTTACAGCGATTCGATTTCGTTCCTTGTTTGGTTGGGAATGACTCGTGTGTCGTTTCGAACACGAACCCGAGTTTCATTCATCATCGCCGAACCATCAACCTCTCCATCCACCATCCGGGGAACGCAGAGGGACAAGTCCACAAGGGATCGGTGTAAGACTGTAATGGGGGCGCACAGAACCAGATCTTCTTGTTCAAAAAAAAAAAAAAAGAAATTTCCTCGCGCTGAAATTTCCCATTGATCTGGAGCCACTTAAAACTGGCCCCTTACAGAATGGATAGCTTTCTCCTCAACTTGGATGCCGATTTCCAAACTTCAAAAATACTAGAGCGCTTAGGCGCAAGGGCATTCCCCCAAGCCTTGAAGAGACGTGATTCCACCAGACCTTAGTTTTCAGCGTAAAGGGAATAGACAAAATCAAGCTATTCTTTTCCACCGCCGCCATAAACTGATGGAACCTTCACGAGAAAGTGGGTGTGGTCGGGCCATTGCTGCTGCTATGAAATACGAGGCTAGCATGCTGGGTCGAGCGCAGCAGGAAATAAGAGACAAGAGATTAGCGGCAACGGCGAGACGAGAGGGTGACTAGAATGATGATGATGATGGTGGTGGTGGTGGTGGTGATGGTGATGATGATGATGATGATGATGATGATGGTGATGGTGAAGATGGTGGCGGTGATAAGAGGCAAATTCATAAACCATATAAAGGTATCTCCAAGAGCCACAGGCAGACCGCGACCTCGTATGTCCCACAGGTCGCCATCTTGAAAAAATAAATAGGCATAGACAACTCTCTCCAGCAGCATCCGTGAGGCGGGCGCAGCAGTTTCTATGGCTAAACACTCAACCGACCAAAAGATATACTAGTTCGCTCAAAGCTCTAGGATCCTCAAGTAGTAAAAGGACCTTGATCTTTTTTCTTCTTCTTGCGACTGCTCAAGTATCCGCTTCTCCTACTAATCTCTCTACACTCTACTCTTAATAAAATACAGACGGCTTATATATATATATATATATATATATATGCGGGTTCAGTTCTCATAAGCTCATTTTTATTCTGCCAGAGTCCAACGAATGCATCAAACTTGTCTCAGGCCGAAACCCACACTTCATGGGGTATAGCGGCCAACATCGCCGCCGCCGCCAGGCCACGAGCCAGTGAAGCCGTTCTGGGTGTTGATAAAGGTATTGTCAGCCAGCCTCAGGGTATTGACCGAATCCTTGGAGCACAGGCCAAAGGCCTGGAGGTTGCTGGGAGTGTTGGCAATCCAGTGCATGGTTTCTGTTGCGCGAACATTAGCGACACGCTCTTGGGCGGAGAAGGCGAGAAAGAGACAAAAGACAATATAACTTACGCTGACACTGGAATTGATCGCAACCTTGGCCGGGGCCGCTGAAGAATGCCCACGAAGCAGAGGCATATGTGTAAACGTTGGAGCCTCCATTGATGTAGTTGGCGAAACCCATTCGGCACCGCTTGTCGCCGCCGTTGCACCATGAAAAATTCGGATCGCCCCAAGTGTCGACGTTGGCAACCCAGGGATCAGGGACAATCTGCTGAGTGTTGGCGCCTTGGTCGTAATTGGTCTCCGACTGGAGCAAAGAGACGACAACGTTGCTAGGATTGTGAAGGTTGAGCTGGTACAGCCACCAGTGTTCGCTCCCCAAGGCATACAGCCAAGTGCCGCGCGTCGACTCGACCAGAACTCCGCCCTTGCCGGCGATCTTTGTTCCACCGCTAAAGTCCTCGCCGATATGATCGGCGACCCAGTTCCAGACGTTCTGAACGTAAGCAGATGAGGTCTTGGTGAAGTGCATGCCCAAAAAGGCGCCCTTGCACTGGTTCCCGGCATTGGTGCAAGCACTCGCCAGGGCCGGAGCGCCCCTCGTGCCGCCGACGGTAATCAAGCTGTTCCACAGAGCGACGTCTCCGGGGTTGTTGCCAGCCATGTTGAACTGAACGATGATGGCGCCAGGGAGGACGTCGTTGACGGTGAAGCGCATATCCTGAATCTGAGCCACGCCAACGTCGCCAGCACGGCCAACCGAGACGACAGGCTGAGGGCTGTTCTCGTCCTTGAAAAAGTTGCCATTGCCAGTGATGGTAGCCCAAGCCTCGCCGACGATGCGTGATCCCTTGGGAACGAAGAGCGTGGAGTCAACCCGGTACTTGCCGAAGGGGAAGTAGGCAATCTTGTTTTGGCTGGCGGCGAGGGCCAGAATATCATTGAGAACGCCAGACTCGTCGACGGTGTTGTCGCCCAGAACCTTGCGGCCGCCGTTTTGGTTGGGATCTTTGACGTTGATGAAATCCGAGACGGGGTTGTTGGCGAAGGTGGGGGGGGCAACATAGGGGTATCTGCCACCAGGAGCCAGAGCAGCGGGACGCTGGTTCGTGGAGCTGACGGGGCCGTAGATGGGATTTGCGCCTACCGTGTTGGCGTAGGTATAAGTGTCGACATGGCTGGTGCCGGCGAGCAGAGTGGAGCCCCGAGCGACAACAACGGCAGAGCTGGTATCCTTGGTCAAGTTCTCGATGATGAAGGAAGGGTAGACGGTGGTTTGGAAGGTCACGCCAGAGTTGACGGACTTGGCGTCGACGAGGGCAATCCAGGGGGAACCGCCAGTGTTGCTGATGCCAGTCCCACAGGTGTCGAATGTGGACGAGAAGACGCTAAAGGTGTTGCCGCCGCTGATGAGCATACCAACGGTGTTCTGGTAGAAGTAGATGTTGTGGAAGGCAGCCTGCTGATGGCCATCGATCCAAATTCCATTCTGACCGCGCTCAATGCGAACGTCGGCGAGACCAAGGGTAGATCCTCTGCCCATCCGAATGCCCGAGTGGCCGTTGCCGTTTTGAGAATAAGCCATGGTGATCTTGACATTCTGCATCTGGGCAGCCTGGGCAACGCCCCACCAAAGGGCCGTGAACTGGTTGCCGCCCGGTATCGCCGTGGTGTCCAAAACGAGATTCTTGATGCCCACGGCGAACGACAGCTCCCCATTGATCCCAGTGCCAGGATCCTGGGCGCTGATGAGGGTCTGATCGCCGGAAAAGCCAGCTGCGGCCTTGATGATGGGGGGGTTCGTGGGGTCGCCCATCAAAATGGTGTCGGTGTTGAATCTCAGTGTCTGGGAAAGGGTATATGTTCCTGGGGGGATATACACAACCTAATCACGCAAAGTCAGCCATGCGATTCTCCTCTTGTCCGTACAGCCGGGGAGCAAGCATACTCTCGGTTGCGATGCGAACCAAACCTGGTGGCGAGAGCCACTTCCATCGCTGGTGATTGCCCTCTGAAGGGAAGCGCCGTCTCCTGGGTTGACGGTTTGGTATACTTGATAGTTGAAGTTGCCATCAAGATCGGGAGCGTAGCCGCGAGGAGCGTTGACATGATCCATGTTTGGATAGTAGAAGCTGGTGGCGCGCTTGCTATGGCCTTCATCGCCAGCAGGGGAGCTGGGAGTTGGCGAAGCGGACGCCGCGCCCAGCAAGAGCGCAACGAGCGCTGCGATCTTCAACATCCTGCCAGTCGATGATAAACAGTGACTCGGGATGAAGAACAAGGTCGATCGCCGGGGCAGCATCCCATGCGACGAGGCGCCCGGGCCTTTATAGTTCAGACAACCGCCCCGTCCTCCATGCCCCCTGTCCACGCTCAAGCAGCAGGGAAGAGAGAAAGGCTCCGGAGGCTTGGTCACCTCTCGGTCACCTCTCACCCGCAGTTCATCCTTCCTGTCCATTATGACCGCGTCAGTAGTCTGCCGGTCAGCCCACAAGCTCCGCATATGGGATCCCCTCAGACTCACCCTCCATTAGGCCCAAATGTCAGACTCGTCGTTCAGAGAGGCAGTACTACTACTAGGGGATGTCGGCGCGGGATTCTTTGGAGGGTACAGCAACTGCTTGGGAGAGCATCAGGGGCCGAGAAAGCCGTTGCCCGAGATGTCTAATTGCAGCACACTAGAGTTGCCTTGCATGCCGAGGTAGCAACAGCCCACATCAATGCCACGATCCATTAGGTAGGCAGGCAGGTTGGAGGGCGGCGGGGGGGCGTTTTGTCGCCCACCTCACCTGCTTCTCACCTCTGACCCGTCCAGCCGTATAGACAAGCTTCTGCATGGTTAGGTGACGGCGAGTGCCGCAGGCCATCATCGTCGCGTCGCCGCGGCTCACGTTGGGTGTGCAAGACGTGCTGGCTGAGCTCCTGGCAAACCGTGGCCGGCTGACCAGGGCTGACCAGGGCTGTTCAGGGTTGACCAGGGCTGTTCAGGGCTGTTCAGGGCTGTTCAGGACTGAAAGACCAGTTGGAAGAAACAATCCGAGAGACGATCCATCAGCGTCATTGGTGGGAAATTACAACGGCGCAGGCGTCGAAACTGCTAGCAGGGATGGGGATCAAAAAATAAAGTTAACCTCAGGATTGCTAGCCAGGAGTTTTGCCGTGCGCCCCCGCAAAATTGGGCTGTGGGTTCTCTCCTTAACAACGACCCGGGACTTTTACCAGGATTCAGGAATAGGCTATACGTATTAATTAATTAGCTTTGGGATAAAAACAGCAATGCCCACAGTCCAATATCCCGAGGGAATGCGGTAGTGCTAGCAGTAGGCCAAGGTCCACGAATGGCGATCGATCCTTGTGCCGTCGCGGCCGTCGCCTTATGTAGAACACGAGCCCCGTCAGGCAAGGCAAACTCTCCTAGTCGCGGAGATGTCAGGCCGCCGTCTCAGCTCAGCTTCCTATCCGGGCCTGGCAGCCGGCTGCGAGAGGCGACAATGGGGAGGGAGAGAGAGAGAGAGAGAGAGAGAGAGAGAGAGCAGCAGCATCGCCTTATGGGTACCACGTGTCTCTGTCTGGCGATGATGACCAGCAAAAGCCTGGGACGTTAGATAGCCAACTTGCGGCGCTGGATATCAAACTGCCCCCCCTTTTGATTTGTCAAGGTGAAGAGAGTTCCTTCGACACGTATCCCGGTATAGACAGCACTCCCCCTCCGGTTCAAAATGCCCCATCCCAAGGTACGTTACTTTCGGTCCGCCTTGGGTATCTGCTATGCCTTGCTGCAGGTTTATACTACTCCGTTCTACTACCTAATAGTAGTAGCAGTAGTAGAAGTAGTAGAAGTACGGAGTAGTAGAAGTAATAAGAAATCTCCGCTCGGGAGCCTTGTTGAGCCACGCACCACACCACATGATAGTACGTAGTGCTAGGTAGTGCTAGGTAGTATTACAGTAGTAGCAATACTACCCAGTAGCTGCTTCGTACTCCTGTTTGCTCAATTGAGTAGGTGCTTGGTCCTTACCAACGTCCACTGCATGGAATCCTGAGGAAACCATCGGCTCAGTTGAGATTCTGCATCCTCGCGGTTTTCTTGGTTGGAGAGAAATTGCTAATCAGCCACCCCTCTCAAGCAAGAAAGCATGCCTGAAACTTTGCAGTTACTAATGTAGTTGGTTGTTAGAAGCAAGTCAGAAGAAGTAGCCGCTGCTGCTCTCCCGCGCCGTCCGTCAAAAAGGTCAACCCGCTATTATAAAATAAATAAATAAATTAATAAAAAAAAATGCCCGCCTGTTCAGTCAGTGGGCGCGCTCACCTGACCAACCGCGTGCGATTGGTGGCAAGAGGAGCGCATATTTGCAAATTTTCCTCCGCGCGCTTATCGCAGCGCCTTATCAGTTGCTTGGGTCCATCCGTGTCGACTCAGCTTTCTCGAGACACGACACCGCCAGAACTCCGAGTGAGATTTTTTTTTTGCTTCCCAGGTGCACGAAACTAAACAGGCTCCGACTGCACTCGATTGTCCCTCTTTTCTTTTCTTTTCTTTTATTTTATTTTTTTTCCCCTGGTAGCCTCGGCTTGCTTGTCCCCCCGCTCTTGGACGATTTCCTCCCGCATCCCACCACAATGGGCAACGTAAGACACATTCCCGCGATTCCCCGAGCCTCACCCAGTCCGGCCGGTTCTGACTCGCATGAACAACGTATAGGGCGCCAAAGCACAGCAGAAGCGTGAGCGCAACAACGCAAAAGATGGAAAGGCTGCCAAGTCGCAGCTCAAAGTGGTGGGTTCCATGCCTTGATGACCGGCCAGTCCACTCGATCCTGGCCAACAGCTGACCACCCGCATAGAACCAACAAGCAATGGACATCCAATGCCAGATCTGCAAGTCGACGTTCCTAAAAACCACAAAGGCTCCCGCGTACGATGCCATGCCTCTTCTCACACATCGTATATACGGATCGGCTAACGTTAGTTGTGGCTCCGCCTAGCCTTCTTGAGCACGCTCAAAATAAGCACAGCAAGGGCTTGCCCGAATGCTTCCCGACTTTTGCCGCATCATGATGAAATAAAATAAAGAATGATTGGAGGGGGAAAAAAAAATTCAAGGTGTTGTTGGGCTGCTGACGAGGCAGAGGGAGTTTGGTCTGGAAGCGGAGCATTATAGCACGGGGCATTGGTTTCACACAAAGCACAAAGAGACATAGCATAGCACAGGCGGATGATCTGTGGCGGTTCTTGTCATGATGGCTATTTTGGTTTCGTTTCTTGTCTGTTCGTTGCTCTGTACATTCTTACACTGCCCACTGGAGCCGCGTCCCTTGAGAGGGCCCCAGGCCATGGAAACCTTTTTAGTGTGCCTTTACGACGGCGGGAGTCACTTCGGATGCCGGCCTGGGCGCATCGCGAGCCTGCTTCTGCGCGGCTTGTGCTTGCTCCTCGCGGATTGACTTCAGAATGTCCGGATACCAGCGCTCTCCCACGTCCTGGTGGCTCTTGACCCTGTTTCGCAGAGTCGCCTCTCCGACCGTGGTGGCGACTGAGCCCTTGTGGAACGTAAACTCAACGTCGTCGATGCGACCACCGTTTCTCGCCACAATCTTTTCCCGCTGCTCCTTGACATCCGCAGGAACCTTGCCGATGCCAACCCTCTCCAGCTCTTCAAACGTCGCGTTCAACTTGACGCCCTGGAAGAACGGGATGCTGAAGCGTGCGCCGGTGCCCGAGGCGGGGGACAAGACACGATGCGTCGTTGACACGCAGACGCCCTGCGTCAAGGCCTCCATCCCCTGCCCAATCGCCACCACAAGGGTCCCGTCAATGGGCGGGCAGTCAATCCATTGGCCTTGGATGTTCTGCACCTGCAAGCCCCGGTGGTTCGTAGCTTGAAGCAAATAGCTGGTCAGCATGCTATCCTTGTGAGGCCCTACCCCTTGGCCCTCGGCACCCTCTGGGAGCCCCAGCTCCGCCAGATCCGGGTATTTGACAATCTTGAGCTTGTGCTGCGGATCCGCCTCAAAGTACTTTTCAAAGGCGTCTTTCGGCAGCCCGACGGCCTCGGCAATCAGCGAGGTGAAGTACATGGTCATTTGGCCCATCTGGCGCATATACTCGGTGTAAGTGCCGCGGAACCCCGGCGCGCTCTCCTCCGAGGGCCATTGATTAGGGCCCAGCAAGTTGTAGTACCGCGGCGCATCCGGGCCTGGGAGGAGATGCTCGGTCGAGAGGTCAATCTGCTCCCTGTGATCTATGGCTCCAGCGGTGATTTCCGCAGACAGCTGAGAATAGCCGAGAAACGATGGCGCATTCTTCATTTCAATCTTCAGCCTGTATCGCGCTCGCCCGTTTTTTTCAGCGAAAACAATTTTTTCCACAAAACAAGAAGACGAAAGAAGAAAGAAAGACGAAAACCATACGGGGTATACGTGGTATACGTGTAAAAAAAATATATATATATATATATATATATAAGATGTGTGCAGACAAGGACACAAAATTCGCGGGTAGGGACGCGCAACGTACTTTTCCTCTGGGGGAATGTCAAAGAAGCCTTTCCCTTGCCTGACGACATCGTCCCATAGCTCCTGTGAAATGCCTACATTCTTCAGGTACAAGAAGCCAACCTCCATGAGCGCATGGCGCAGTTGGTCGAGGAACTCGGGCTTGGAGGCCGGATCCCTGGACAGATCCAGGTCGAGGATGGGGATGGCCGTGAACGACATGACGCCGTACGGAATATGATGAAGACCAAAAAAAAAAAAGAAAAAAGAGAGAGAGAGAGAGAGAGAGAGAGGCCGAATTCGTACAAGAAAAGAGTCCGGGCCCGGAACGTTCCCTTGCAGCAGGAGGGGCCATCGCTATCACACAAGCGGAGGTCCTCTTGTGTGTCTGCTATTTCTATTATTATTATTATTATTATTATTATTATTTATTTTATTTATTTATTTGTGCTTCGCAACACGAGCATGCAGGTTCAAATAGCATCCGGCTCTCTTTGCCTCTTCGCAACGTCAACGGTAGTGCCAATGGCGCCATACAGCCTTTGATGCCAAAATATATCCCCGCATTCTCCCCGCACCGCTCACAGTGCCGACCCAGTGCCGCGATATATGTGAAATTAAAAATTAAAAATAAAAATAAAAATAAAAACAGAATGCGACTTGGATCAAGCGAAATCTATTTGCTGTTCGTACCACGGCCATGCTATGTCACTACGTAATTTATCAAGTGAATCAACTGCGCAAATCGAAGCAACCACATCCTTTTTTTCGCCGAGGCCCAAAGTGGGATTATGTACATAGGAATATATAGCATCGGATGTGCCGCCAAATGGCACGTTTCGCCCACGTTTCTTTTCCCCTATTCCCACCTCACATGCAAATCGGCTAGCCCTGTTTTAGCCATACAACAAATGTCCAGTCTTCTCTCTCTCTCTCTCTCTCTCTCTCTCTCTCTCTCTCTCTCTCTCTCTCTCTCTGTCTCTCTCTCTCCCTTTCTCTCTCCCTTTTTATTATACATTCCAACCAACCAGTTACATTGGCTCTCTCCTTAACAAGACCAAATTTCTTTTCTTCTTTTTTTTTCACAATTTCCTCCTCACACAGTAGCGGCCGACAGTGGCTTGGTTGCAAGGAGGCCAGTCACCTTGTAAAACATGTCCTCGATGGAAGCCCCGGCAAAGGCTGGAGCAGCATCGAAAATGTCTGCCAGATACTGCTGTGGTATGACGTTGGTCTGAACCTCATCATTATCCTCCATCTCCACATCCTCGTCTGCGTTCCGAGCCTCCTCCATTTCATCGTCGCTCTCGGCATCTCCTTTGAAGACAATGGCCTGTTTGCTATCATCGGCTTCCTGAGAGGCACTATCGAGTCGCAGGTCTTGCAGCGGCTGAGCGGCCAGAATAGTCGAGGTGTTGGATCCCTCAGTGATGGTCCAGATTTGGGCCACGTCATCAAGGGCGACAAATCCACTAGTGCCAGGCACCGAGACGAGGCTCACGACGCGGTGGGGTGTGCTGCGAACGATGAGCGGTTCTGGTTCGCTGGGGTGGAAGACTCCTATGCTAGAAGTATTCCCAAGAGGGAGCGTGACGGCAAAGTGGCCAGACACCGAGTCAACGGCAAGTTGCAGCAGCTCGTCAGACTTGGAAACCTTGGGCACGATGATTCCGTATCGTAAATCGTCGCCCACAACATCGTAGACGTGCAGTTCCTCGGAGAGCACTATCAAATACTGTGACAGGACCCGCAGTGAATGCAGCCGCCCCTTCCACAGTCCCTCCAGAATCTTGACCACTTCGCCGGAGGCAGCGTTGATCACATACACGGCCCCCACGTCAAGGGCACCAAACGCTGCAAACAACGTAGAGCCGTCTTCTGAAAATGCGATGCGGCCCTGTGCCTTCACGGCACCAGACGCGTCGTTGGGGATGTCTACAATAGCATCTCGGCCGAGCCCATCGCCAATCGGGATCAGTCGGGAACAGACCCAAGTGAAATCCGCATTGCGATCTGAGCTCCGTGAGCCTTCTTGCTGACGAGTCTTTGGCCGCCATAAACGAACAACGCCGTCTCCAGCAATGGTGGCAAAGCACGTCGAGGCAGCGTCTGACGCAAGGTCGAGGACCGTTTCTGGGTGGCTCGTCGCATGCGGCGCATTGATTCTTGATACGAGAGCAATCGAGTTGTCCTCGCCGTTGACTTGCCAGAATTTGAGGTATGATTCGTGCCTCTCCTCGAGGAATTGGTCCCCGATATCGCCGCTGGCGGTTCCGACGTCCCTATTTGAGGGAACCCAGTCATCGACACTGGCGAGCCACTTTCCATCTGCAGAAAAGGCAATGTGTGTGACGAGTGGCTCTTCAATGGCGTAACCCTTGTTCGTCAGGTTCGCATCTGTAGGTTGCGTGCGAGCCAATGCCTGTTTGGAAACGCTCATGAAGGTCTCGAGGTCAAAAGATTGCAGCAGCGGCGCTGAGAAATCCCCAGTCATCGTTGCCTGGCGGCCGTTGCCGACACAGACGTGGAGCTTGGAGGGCTCGGTTGCCTTGATAGCAGCGGGGATGGGCCGCCGCACTTTGTTTGCTACCGACCAAACACGCCGTACGAGCAAGTCCTTGGGAGTTGCTGTTTCAACGGCAGCGGACTGAATGCCAGACACATACGTCGTCGGCTTCATTTCAGCGGTGGATAGAACCATTGTTGAGTTGTCGTCCAGGTGGACGACGTAGGATGACCCACTGGCAGAAACAACAATGTTTTCTATGCTACCTGACAGGTGCGGAAGGAAATCCTTTCTGACCGTATCCATCTGCCACATGACGAGGACGTTTTCGGATCCTCCTGAGATCATGTAGTTGCCTATGGAAACAAGTATTAAAAAAAAAAAAAGATCCCAAGAAATAATTGATTTAACCATGTTGAAAAAAAAAAAAAACTTACCGTCTCGAGACCATTTGACGGCGTGAACAGCCTTTCGATGCCAGTGAAACTTTTGTGCTTGGATTCCCTCTTTAGGCGGGTTGGATTTCCCAAGCGACTGGCTTCGGGATAGGGCATCGTGGTACAGATAGATGGCTCCTCGTGCGCCGCCGACAATGACGTCTACTATCTTATCGGAATCTCGTCGCCCTTTGCCCCTGTTGCCGGAGAGGGCAGAAGCTGGATACACCCTGAAATCGAGCGTGGTTACGAGGTCGGGTACGTCAAAGGAAAAGAAATCGTAGTGGAGCTTTTCAAAGCCGGTAGACTGCTCCTGCGAAGCTACACCAAGGAACAACGAGTCATTGAAAGCGCCAACCAGGACAAGGCCATCCTGGCTAGACTCAATCAAGTGCAGCCCATCATCCGGCTTCTTGACGGTCAAGATGCTCTTTGACAGAGGCGATGAGAGAATATCACCACCGTACGCAGTCAATTCCATCCAGTTTGATTTGTTCGATTCCGCCACCACGACAATATCAGCCACCGCTCCTGGCACATCGGTTGAGGCCACGGTCACTGTGATCGCTTTGGCAGTGCCCGTCACCGTCTGGAAGCTTCGGTGTGCCTCGTTTGTCTCTGTCCATTTCACATGATAGATGTGGCCATCTGAGCAAGCTACCCAGACGTATTCAGGGTTCTGAAGAGACAGTTTCGTCGCAACAATGGTTGCAGGAGACGTGCCCTTTGACGCGGGGGTATCGACGGCGCCTATGGGAATTCGTCTCAAGAGCAGAGAGTCGCTTGCTGTGTATACTTGAACCGAGGTGTTGTACGTCAAGATTAGGTATCTGAACCGTATGAGAATGGTGCTTCTTCTGAAGGAAAAGAAATTCAAAAAAAAAAAAAAACAATTGGGTCTCTTACTGGTCATCCCGAGTTAGAATAGGGTCAATGTCGAGCATTCTACCACCCATGGGCTTGGAGATTCTCCAACCAGTTTCTCCATCATGAGAACGGCTGACAATGTCCTCCACACCGCTGCCTTTTTGGTTTAACAGCCCTCCACTTTGAAGATTGGTTTCGGATTCGAGGTTCCCGTCAGCCGAAGACTCTGCTTGTCCATGCCCGTTGCTTGGGATTCCTTGCTGCGCCTTTGATCTCTTTGGTCGCGTGTCGGCCTCGTTCACGTCTCTCTTTCTCTTTTTGGTCGAATCGTCCTCGGGATTAGAGAGCCTGCTGCCCGCCATTGCGACAGAGAGCCTGCAAAACGGGAAGTTGAAGAAATTCGGGAAGCAATTAGCAGGCCACAGCACCAAGTCTATCGGTCCAAGGTGCTCGAGAGCCAATGCGCCGGAGAAATTTTGGTGCCCCCATGAACTTTTTCCAACTATCAGCGATAAGATAAGAAACGACCGGCAGAATCTCGGCAGCATAATATTTTCAGCCACCCGCGTCCTGCTTCCAAAGGAACTCGAACGTTACCAGGCTACTGCTTCATAACTAAATTTTTCCACCATCCATCGCCCAAGATGATTATCCCCATCCGCTGTTTCTCCTGTGGAAAGGTGGGTGCCTGAATCTCCCTTTCAGAGCCGCAAGCATGTGTCTGAATTACAATAGGTCACCGGTGACCTCTGGGAGCGCTATCTCCAGCTGATCGCAGATCCGCGCAAGACGGATGGGTATGAGGCCCTTTTCAATTTTGCAGGAGAATTTCGAGACTGACGCTTGATGGGGGTGGGGGGAAAAAAGTGATGCCATGGACGAGCTAGGTCTGAAGCGCTACTGCTGCCGACGCATGATCATGACACACGTCGACCTCATCGAGAAGCTCTTGAAGTACGGACGGCACTGCTACGAAATTCCGGGGCACCCCCTGACTGCTAATCACCCTCCCAGGTATACCCCCGATGGGCGCAACGAGAAGAAGCAACGATTGAACGAGTCGGCATAAGATTTTTGGGCGAAGAGAACGATGCGATGCACAGTTTGGCGTTTTTGGATCTTGTTATTACCTATTTCGTGACTTGGCGCAAGGCAGAATAAAAATCGGATTGCAACGATGATGGCAAAGCCGCAGACAACTCCGTAATAATGGAACGAAGAAGGATTTTTTTTCCCCACGCTATTTTGCAAAAACTACAGAGCAACCGATTGTCGAACCTTTGCCTCTTGGATTGAGATGTTTTGTGCACTTCTAGGGGGAAATCTTGGTCGTCGTGCTGGATCTATGAGGATGGCCAATGTTTCCATCAAGGCTCAAGCCTGTCAACAGCCAACACATGTCCATACAGTGGCATAACCCGGGGCCTAAATCCAAGCCCTGCTAGAATGTTAACCAGGGGCTCCATGTCGATTCCAATGCCGGATAACGGAGTAGTAAAGGGCCAAAAACGCGCATTGTTTTGCAATCCAGTGACTTTGTCGAGATCTCTACTAGTAGTACTAACAGGGATATAACGTGGAGGGAGGTAGCGGGACATGTTTAGGCCGTCATTGCTATTTAAGAAAAGGAAGCATCAAGTCTTCCATTGTGCTCCAATATCTTTTCAGCCAGCTTCTGCCCAGGTAGAATAGCTAACGCGATTTGACCGCGGCAGAAACACTTCTCGTCCCTCGCCTCGAACCAAACAGCAGCCGCAGCATAAAACCTACAAGTTTTTGTTAGCCCCGAGTATCTCCAGCATTGCGCAAATCAACGTCGAGCAGCGACATGGCAGCAAAGAAGTGCTTCGATCCAACAAGCCAATTGAGGCAGAGTGAGCTAGTGTTTGCGCCCAACAGCATGAGGGGGGCATGTATGGAATGCGCCCGGATAAGCACCTACTACACATATAACAGCTGCCAACACCACACCACCACGACCACGACCCTGTCAAAAGAAGAAGGAAAAAAGGTTATGAATGCTGCGCCGCTCCTTTTGCGGGACACATGCGGCGACAGCTGTCTATTACTGGTAGTGCATGGGACGCAAATTGCGACTCAGAACAGGTAAACCTGGAGGCTACTGTAGTATGATGAAAGGCGGCCATGTGAGGACCGCACGGCCACGGCATACCTTGGCATTCTCGTAGATTACAGTATTTGGCTGCGAGTTGGTTCTCGGCATTCCAGTTGACGATGACGAATTTTCAAAACCCATCTTGCCATAGCCAGTCATCTCTCACGGAGCCATGGGGTTTCGGATTCAGGGACAAACGATTACGGGACGCAAGTGGCGCTGGTTTCTAGGTGGCAGTATGTGCACGGCGAATGTGTTCTGCTTCGCATGGCTTACTACAATGGGCTTATACGAAAAGCAGCCGCCACAAGGCAGAGAAATGTCCCACGTGAATGTAATGATGCCCGACATAGTAGTCGACCAAAAAAAAAAAAAGAGAGAGAAAAAGAAAAAGAAAAAGAAAAGAAAAGAAAAAAACCTACGCTCGGCCAAGAACAAAGGGCCAAGCAACCTAGACGCGATTCGAAGAGCCTGCCCGATACGCTTGGCAGCAACTGCGACCAATCCTACAACCGATTTCTCTTTTTTATTTTTTTTTCATGTCTTTCCGCTTTGCCTCGCTGGCCAGAAGCCTCTCTCGGTTGCACACAAGCATCGATCCCATACCGACTAGTACCCGTCCAAAGTACGGAGTAGAGTAAGGCAGCAAGCAGTACTGTAGGTAGTCGTAGTTGACAGTATTTAATAACCAGCGTCGGATAGGAGGAAATCGGCGACCCACAATCGGGGTGCTTCCAGTGCAAGTGGGCCGTTGTCCGAGCCTAACCCGCTTTGTATCAGCAGTAGCGCCGGGACCAGATTGTCGGGTCAAACGGCCGCCAATCAGCACGAGGGCCCGACAGGTCAAGGAACGCCTCTGGACTTGGAGAGCACAGGGGGGACATCGCGGGCCACGAAACCGAGCAGACTGGCGTTGTGACGGGAAAGCTGGTTGGCGGGGAGGGCTGAAGCTTCCGGCCTGGGTCGAGCAGCAGCTTCGCCGAGGGTTGCGCTGGCGTTTGTGGGAAACAACGGAGCCTTGGTCGGAAAACGCAAGGCAGAAAGCAGTTGGGCGATGGCTCTCGTCTTGCGCTGCTGCGACCAACAGCATGTTGTGACAAAGAGTCCAGCTCCCGCAAAAAGAGCCGACTCCGTCATTCGTCGGTTGTGAGTCGAACGCTCGAGTGAAGCACAATCAGCGGCAGGCAATCTGTACCGACAAAGCTGAGAGAAACATCCAGGCGTGGGTGGACTTGGTTTGAGCTTGCACCGAGGGAACGGCTTTCAACCACGAGCTTTCAGCTTTGAATGTGTGTTTATTTATTTATTTATTTTTTTGGTTTTTTTGTTTTTTTTTTTCCCTCGACCTCGCAAATATTCATTTTTTTTCACGCGCTCTCTCTGCCGGAGCCTTGGTCAGTCGTCAAATCGCGACTCGTCAGGGCAAGGCAAGCCATCCCACCTGAAATAAGCGCCGACGCCTGTCGACTTCATGCAGGCTCTACCCACTCCACGAGCCGATCGTGTCTGTGAGTGGCCAGCCATTCCACAGGCTCCTCCTCAAGAACTATTATAGTAGTTATACCACTAGTAGGCGCAGCAGCAAAAGTTTCCCACCCTCCAACTGCCAACGGCTAATACTGCGTCGCATCGATCGTCAGGCGAGTTCTTTTCGAGGTTGTCGATGTCTTGAAAGGGGAGAAACATCTCTTAAACATCTCTTATCCCCCCCCCTTTTTTCCCTTCTTCTCCTTCTTCAGTACCCATTGGTCTTGTGGGCTGGGGGGATGCTAGTGTAGCAATATGAAGAGCCAAAGGTCAAGGACGGCAAATGCTGGTATACATTGGCGAGCTTCATCAGACGGGAAGCCTTTGGCTGACTCGAACGACGACGCTCCTCTGGCGGCGCTCCTCCGTGTAGCTCCTTCACGTAGCTCCTCCGTGTAGCTGATCCATCTGCGCTCTTGCGCAAGACGCGGCTGTCCACGAGACAATTATTGGCATCGCATTGCTCCTTTGGGCGATGGGCGTCGTTGGCAGCCCACCACCGCTCTTGCGAGCCGGTTCCCCACGAAAGACGCGATGCTCCAGGGATTCCAACGAACTGGCCTAGTCAATTGTTAGTTGACGAGGACGTGCACGGCAGATTAAGCGACAGACTGGCTGCTGCGTCTGGCGGCTTGCGCCTGTTTGCCCTCAATGAAAGCCTGAATGGCAAGGACCCTTGTCGGGGATTTTTATTATTATTATGATTATTATGATTATTATTATTATTTTTGGTTATTTTTTTAAACCGCGGCCATGAGCCATCAGCAGGCGGAAGGATCTCTTGGGAGGTGCGCCCCAGGCACGCTGCTAGCAGGTCGTACTAGCAGGTCGCAGTAGCACAAAAGCACTTTGCCTCAGCTCAGTCCACCCGTTCCCTCTCATCCATCTCCAGCTCTGCCTTCTTCTCCCACACCCAAAAGCTTAGCCTCCAAGACCTTGTCAGTTATCGCCTTTCCAGCCAGAGCCTCGCGTGCGATTCGCCGGCTCGCGGACGCCTTTTTGATCAGATCCCTCTGCCCTCACTCAGCTCGGCCAACGCTAGAGCGCCTCTCCCTCCGATTGTCTGCCGACGGGGTCCTTCGCATCTCGCTCGCCACGCGCCCACGCACAACCTCAACTCTGTGCCCAAACCACTCGACTTTGCCGGATCCAGAGCCGAGCTCCTGTCCCTCCCCCTCCCCCGCTCAAACCAGCTGCTGAGCAGCGCCCGGAGAGGCCTTTCAGCAGCAGCAGCAGCATCTGCCGCCATCGAGCTTCCGAGTGCCCGTGCAGGGGGTCTGCTGCCCCCCGGCCCATATCTGCCTGGCCGCAGCGTCTCTCAAGTCGGCCAGCCCGCCTTCCATCCAGCGCGCCCGGACTGCCTCTCTCGTCTGATCCACGGCGGGCTTTGCTTCGATTCTGGAAGCACGCCGACCGTCAATCGAGGCCCGCGACTGCGACCGCCTTCTGCTACAAGCAGTGTTTCGAAACACCATTCCATCCGCATCTCGAGGCGCCACACTTCGCCACGGCCGCGCCTGAGACCTCTGAGGCGTTCTTTGGAGTATTTGGAGAAAGGCGTTCTCTGCATCGTCAGCCCGTGAAGCAGCAGTTTTTTTTTTTTTTTTTTTTTTTTTTGCAATCTTCTTCTTGTCTGCTGTGCAGGGCGGGTTCTGTATAAAGCAGCTCCGCGTCGCCACCGTGACTCCTTTTCTGCACGCCGTCGGCTCTTACGCATTTGCATTGCGTCACATTGATCGTCTATCATGGCCCTCGAAGCGCCGCTACGGTCGTCCACTGGGAGCTTGCAGTTCAAATTCAGCCATCAAGGAGACGTGTCTGGGACGTCCGAGTCCGATGGAATCAGGTCCCCGTTCAGAATCATGTAAGCTGAGGGCCTTTGCATAATGTCTTGCTGCCCTCGTTAATTTGCCCGTCCTAGGTCTTCACCTCCGCCTACCACAGACTCTTCCTCTCTTCAGCCTGTCTCTATACATCGTCGTTTATCTCCCCATTCAATGCACATTTTGAGCCCCAGTGATATTGTCGGACCATCGCCTGTAACTTCCAACGGTACTGAAACCACGGAGATAGAAGATGATATTGCCGATGATATCGAGCTGGATCGGGTAGCCGGGGGGAATCCGTCTCGCCGCTCAGATGCAAGTTACATGTGCCCAATTTTAAGCCCGTCAAGATGTGTACACCTCAGTGCTGACCTTGGTGTAGACTCTCATGCTTACCACCAACCTCCCGGAAATCGTCCGTCAGGGCAACTCTGAAGAAGCTGTCTCGGTTATCCATGCTCCGGAAAGCTTTGCTAGTTGGGTGAGTATCGCACCGAAAGGGGGTGTCATTGTCAAGGCTGAAACGTAGCTAACAAAAACTATGTAGGCGTCCAGCGAGCCCTCTGCTAAATCAATCTCATCCACCGAGAGATCGTCTCCTAAAGCTGATGGTGTCAGTCAACCGTCGTCTGCCGGGACCTTCAATAGCGTGAGTCTAGTCCATCAACGCTCCGGAAAGTTCTTGGAAAGCTGACGAGAGCCATGTAATGTAATAAAGCCCCCCAGCCACCCCACTCGCCCTCCCATCTCCACAGACGTCAAACCTGTGCGATATAGTCTAGATAGCGCCACGCCGCGAGCACAGGACTTGCAGGACATGCTCATGGATGCTGGCCGAATGCGTTCCAGCAGCGCTAGCAGCCTTGAAAGTCAGTATTCCGAATTTCAACAACACCAATGGCGTCGCTGACCAAATACAGAAATCGACGAGCAGACTGAAGCCGATGACGACGACGACGACGAACCCTTTCCTCACGTGCCCCAAGTGGCTGATGAGATTGGCGATTTGCGAACCCTTCTTCACGAATCTTGGACTTTATGTAACACTCTGGCCAACCTGAGCTCAATGCACCGACCGAGAGCCTTTAGAGATTCGGGAACTCCCGATGCTGTTGAAAGAGCCTGGAAAGCGTGTTGGAAGCTGTGCCATCGGCTCTACGACAACCAGGACGAAGATCCGGCATACCTAAGCGTCAAGTTCAACTTGGACCTGTGTCGTGACTTCTGCCAAGCTCTATTTGATGTCCGCGAGAAGCAGGATGAGCTGGCAGACTCTGTCCTGAGGGTCAGTTTTGAGCTGAACAACCAGTGAGTATTTACTGCAGGCATATCGCCCCCTTTCTTACCGAGTCTAACGCCTCCCCACAGTCTATACAGCGCACAAGACAACCGCAATCTCCCGGAACAATTTCGGGAACGGACTCTCGATTTTTACATCACGCTATGCCATCGTCTTATGAAACAGCGCGGCGACCTCCTCGGCAAAACGGATCAGCTTCTCGGAGCTTGTTGGGCTCTCGCCGAAATGCTCTTCAGCCTGCGCCAGAACAGGCTAGATGGCAAACCTCCGGACGCCGAATTGCTCCTCTCTGCCGTTCAGGCGTGCTGGGGCTTGGGCGATATATTCAAAGACAGCTGGGCAAAGGTCAACACAGACAGGAACACTCCTCGACCCTCCCAGGCGAGCTTCTTCTCTCACTCTTCCGACCAGACTGGCCGCGAAAGCCGACAGTCAAATCGCTCATCGCGACACTCAAAGCAAGTGAGCATAAAGAGCACCCATCAGGAAGAGCGGCCGCGAAAACCTCCGCCAGTCCCCGAGACCCCAGTCACAGAGTTTGAGGACACCCCAATCTCCCCAGAAAGCCGCTCTCCTCAAATGCCCAATCTCTTGGTGCTCGGCCCTTCCAGCGACGGCGGCCGAGGAGGGAGGTGGTCCAGCAGTGCGTCAAACCTGTCAAGCTACTCTCACAGCAGCAACAGGACTTCGAGCACCGCGACCACGACGACGGCAACCGAGGATGCCAACATTGCGCGCGCCAAGGTTCTCGTTCTCCGGGCCGCAATGAATCTCGGGTTTGACCGTGACACCATCACCGACCCCAAGACAGCGCCCGCTCAGCTGCAGAAGTTTGTGCAGAACCTCCCCGCAGACTCGTTCGGCCCCCTGCCAAGAGACACTACCCTCCTCCAACAGTATAAGAACTCCGTTCTCATGGACGCCTTCATTCCTCGCAACCATGCGATGCCCTCCCGCGGCAAGCGAGTGGCAGCCGTGGACATGGCTAAGAGCGTCCAAACATTGGCCAACAACTCGCCGCGTTATGCCTACCTGCGTGAGCTTTTCGGGTTTGTCTTTCGTTTTTCTCTTGAGGAAGTTGAATCTCGACGCCACATCAGCATTGCGATCTAAGGGAGACTACCTTTTTACGGTTCTTTTTAAACATTATCAGATGTACTTGTGGCAAAAAAAAAGGAAAAGAAAGAAAGAAAGAGAAAGAAAGGAAGGAAGAAAGAAAGAAAGAAAGAAAGGGAAAAAAAGGAAAAAAAAGACAAAAAGACAAAAAGACAAAAAAAAGACAAAAAACGAAAGAAAAGTGAGGCAACGTGATACAAGAATTTAGCGACCATCTTTCCTTGTTTCCATACGCTCTAGATACCCCTTTACACTATACTTTTTGTTGATCATGGCGCTGGGGAGGAGGCAAAAGAGAGTTTGTAGCAAGTTTACCCATGTAAGTCGGTGGGGAGCTTTCATTCATCACGGGGGTGGGAATCGGGGTAGAGCGGGTACAATCATTCGTTTGGACAATGATTTTGATTCCGATATATCGCCGCAAGGCAAAAAAAAAAAAAAAAAAAAGGGGGGGGGGGGGGTGTGAAGCTTGCCTGGATTTTTTCTTTTCTTTTTTTTCTTTTCACCAACTTGTAGAGGCCATATATCAGTCGGTACTTTTCAGTTTCGAGATGGTGCTAAAAGCAAAACAAAGGAAACAATTTCGTCCGCGTGCTGTTTCTTATACTAGGAATATTGGCAATGTTGTCTTTTTCTTCTCCACTCAGTTATAACCGTTCCGTTATGTTCCGTTCCGTCCCTGTTGAATTTGTTTCGCTCTCCCTTTTTATTTGTCCTAGTTTACGTACTCCAACATGATGCTACAGAGTCAAATTGCCAGTTTAAAGAGAAATTTCTTGGAAGCAGTCCCCTCCCCCCTCCCCCCTCCCCCCTTCGAAAGAAACGGCATGCGACGGTCTCAAGGCAACAAACGCGTTGCCTATTCAGCTAGGGGGCGGTTCCATTTCATGGTTGACCAGGCTTGGGGGCGGCGGAGAGGGGTGAGGATACGGAGAAGCAGAAGAACGGGCGTTGTGATGGCCAATGAGGAGTCTCGGATCAATTGTGCCGGCAAAGTCGCTTGCTGCGTCGTGCAGGTCGTAAGCCTGAGGCCTCGGAGCTGGGCGGTTTTGGTGAGGCTGGGGCTGGGGTTGCGTCACAGGAGGCGAGAATGTCGTCGTTGGATCGTACGCTGGATTCGACGGCTGCGAGTGAGGAGGCATGGCGACGGTGGCAAAGGCAGGCCTGTGGATCATGCTGAGGAGTTGGAGAGTGCTGGCCCCGAAGTCGAGATGCTCTTGGTCTGGTTGCGGCGCGAGGTGATGCTGCTGCTGCTGCTGCTGCTGGGTAACCAAGTTCGGGCCATGTACATCGGGATGGCTGAGGAGCGATTGGCGAATGGCCTGGGAAGAAGCAGCCGTGAGCCCCGTGTATCTCACGTTTTGAAAGGGGAAATCCATGCGTGGGTTGAACAGAGAGAGGGCGTGGGGTGAGGAAGCGGCGGTGATTTGATCCCAGCCCTTGTAGTCCTGGCAAACCCCTCCCCCGGCCAGGACCGACTGTTGATTGGCCTGTTCAGAGGATGCCGGCTCAATGGGAATCTCTTGGAAGCTAGGAACCAGCTGGTATGCTGCTCTGGGTACATGATGCATGAAAGGAGGATGCTCCTCCATTTGCGAGAGGACCGAGGTGGGAAGAACCGGAGTGCCGGGGGCCCCCATGTATGGGTGAGGCTGGTGCTGCCTTTGCAATAGCTGGTGGTTGTGGCGCTGCTGGCGCTGCTGGTGCTGTTCCTGGTGGCATAGATAGGGAGGCGATGCGATATTTGGAGTAGGAGGCGAGACCTGCGAGACCGGCAAGGCGGCCAGGCGATACGGAGGCAGCTGGAGCTGGTACTGAGCCGTGGCTGGCATCCGGGACAGCAGACGAGCTCGTTCGGCTGGCACCGGGGAAGGCTGTATCGAAGCCGAGGCGTTCGCATTCCCACCGACGCTCGTCAACACCGGCGAGTTGTCCGTTCTCCAGCTGTGGCCGCTCAGCGACACGGATGATGTCCAATCAACGCCAGTGCTGGTGTTGGGGAACTGCGTGTTATCGTAGGCGGGACCGTATAGAGAAGCAGGGCAACCGCCCTCCAGGGAGGATGCTATCGGAGCCGAGCTCGAGAGCGTGTGGGCATACAACGCTGGCAGATGGGAGCCCGCGGTCTTGACTCGTTGCGCCGGCGCCTCGCAGGCAATGAGCTCTGGGGTAGCGGCTTGTCGTGGTTGAACGTCTAGCCGCTGCGATTTCGTGGTTTGCTTGATCAAGCTTTGGGTCCGGGTGCCATTTTTCCGCGTTAGAAGAAGAAGCCATGCTTGCAAAACGACAATTGATGACGGGTAAAAGAAGAAGAAGAAGAAGAAGAAGAAAACATACCTTTCCAGCACGTCTGCCGCATCGTGACCGCTCCTCTTGCGCTTCGGCTGTGTCACGGCCGCCGCCTTGTCTCCTCCCTGTGTCGACGGCCCAGCCTCATTATTGAGGCTTCCGAAATCAGCACCATTGCCTTGCCCATCTTCGTCTCCGTGCTCGCTCGAAAGGTCGGGCTTGGGAGATGTAGCTATCCTAGGAGCTCGAGTATTCACCAACGGGCTGCTATAATAGAGACGATAAGTAAGCAAGTAGCCTTTGCATTCGTCCTTTACTTCACACAAGCTTCAGCGGCACCGTAAATGCCAGCCATTGTTTTTTTCTTTCTTTAATTCTTTCTTTCTTTACCCCTTGGTCTTCGCGGCAGAGGATGTTGGCGGGCAGGAAAAGGTGCGTAATTTGGGGGGGGGGGGGAGGGGGGGGAAGGGAGGTGAGACCTTACTTAAACCTAGGGTCTTTACCGTACTTGTTCTTTATGTAGCGAATCTGATTATGGTTGAGGCTGCGGCCGAACTTCTCCTTGAAGTGAATCTGGATATATGACTGTTTCTTCTTGCCAACAACGGCAGAGAGGACCCAACCAATCTCGTCGTCGTGGTACTGCGCCGCGCCAACCATGGCTGCTCTTCTCTGCTCTGCTTTTTTTTTTTTTCCTTTTTTCCTTTTTTTCTTGTCTTTTCTTTTCTCCCCCTCCTCCTTCTTCTTCTTTTTCCTGCCCACGTTATCCTCCGTTGAGCTTTTTTTTGTATACGGCAATAACAACGAAAATCACAGCCGCCAACTTCAAGAATAGGACTTTTTTTTTTTTTTTTTTTTTTTTTGGCCGTTGCAGGGATTGGGGTTTTGATCGTCGTGGGAGCAAAAAAGGTGTGAAAAACCCTCGATGCTGAACGCTTCAGGAAGATGACGGAAACTCCAAAGGAAGCAACGTCTACTTCACCAACGCCTTTATACGACTGAGCGTATGATGGTTTTTTTTTTTTTTTTTTTTTTTTTTTTTTAGGGGTAAAAAAAAAAAAGAAAAAAAAAGAATGGAGAGACAAATTGCAGATTCAGACTCTGTATGCGTTTGCTTCCAATCGACGGTCACTCGCGGGCACGCAGGGAAAAGAAGAAGAAGAAAAAAAAAAAAAAAGGGGGGGGGCAGAGGGATCACAGATGCGAATACCAAGAAACTTCCAACGTAGGTGCAAGCGAAAGAACCAGTTCCGTGGAGTAGGGGAAAAGCAAGAGAAGGAAAAGAAAAAGAAAAATAAAAAGAAAAAGAAAAGAAAAAATGTTGAGTGTCCTTGAAGCAGGGAAGCCCGCGTCAATGCAAGCCTCCTCCTCTAGGCGGGAAGAAGACAGCAAAGCCGCCGCCTCCCGATCACGGGGCTTCCCGAAGTACACGTTACTTTTTTGCGAGAGAGAGGGGAAAACAAAAAAAAAAGAAAAGAAGAGAGAGAGAGAGAGGGGGGGGGGGGTTTAATTCTCTTACAAGCAAGGCGCCGAATATGCTTTGGCGGAAAGAAAAGGACGGGGCTATTTGGCCCAGTAGATGCGCAGGAAATAAGCAAATCAAAGAAGGATCCGGTTCTGTTTGATGGAGGAAAACGCGGGAAAGGGTGGTGGAAAACAGGGAGGCAGGGCGGGAGACAAAAAAAAAATCCGACTCTTTCTAGGCCGAAATATCAAAATACCCAGAGAGGTCGGGGCTGCGTTTCTGAATCAGATACAGGGTCTCTCTCCGTGGGGAGGGCTTTTGATGTAGCCTCATCGTTCGTCTATTGTGCCGGAGGACAATAGGCTGACGAAAAAAAAAATTTGAAGAAAATAAATAATGGAATACAATTAAAGAAGAAAAAGAAACTAAATAAATAAATAAATAAATAAATAAAAACAGGGCCTGTTTGCTACGAAATGAAAACAAAAATGAAAAAATAAATTAAAAAAATTAAAAATAAAATAAATAAATAAATAAATAAAAATAAAAATAAAAAAGACAACAAGCGGCGAACCCTCCTCCTCTGCCAGGTGTATGTATGTAGTGAGTGAATCATCGCACCGTGTTGGCAGACACGAGGGCAGTCAGTCATGTGTCGAACGAAGGCAGCAAACGGGGGGGCGTGGCGACAATCTTGGCTTTGGGGCAAGCGGAGACTTGGAGGAGGCAACGGAGATGAGAAACGACAAACTTGCGAGCTCTGGTCTCATGATAGCTGCGCAAGGTGAGTAGGTACAACTAACTGGTTGCTCCATCGTGAATCCAGTGGAATGTCTGGCAAGGATTGTATACATCTATATGGTCTATATGATCTATATGGTCTATATAGTGTATGTGGTCTATATAGTCTATATGGTCTGTCTATATATATGTTTGAAAAAAGAAAAAAAAATTTCTAGCCTCCATGTCCCAACAACGCCCAGCCTTTGTTATTCCCAATCTACCACATGACCCCAGTTGTTCGGCTTCGTTTGCCCACCGTCTATCGCGCACGTGTCGTCTCTTTTCTCCCCCTCCCCCCCCCCCAACCATTACTCATCAATGACCAATTACGTCGTCAAAGGAGAGCCGCCGCGCGAAAAGACTCCCAGCCAGCATTTGACCTGGCCCTCTTCCTCGTCTTCGCCCCAGTCATCTTCACCCGCCAGCTCGGATTCTTCCTCGAGGAAGAGCGGCGTCTCCAGATCCATCATGGCCTGTCTGAAAGACTCTAGAAGCCTCCGCGTTGTCTCGTCCCTCATAGGCACCATGACCACGGCTCTGGGCTCTGAGCCGAGTGCGAGATTCTGGCAAATGGCGGAAGCGAGAAGCGCCGGATGGTCATCGTCGTACATGGGATCAGCAGCGAGCACAACCTATCCATGCCGCGAACAAACGTCAGCAACAGCGGTTAGTTGTAGGCCGCCCGCCGGTATGCAGCCAGGGCGGTGGTTGCGAAACTTGCCTTGAACTGAAAGGGCTCGCCAAAAAGCTCTTGGTCGATCTCGTCTTCCTCTCCGCCCCAGGTGAGCGGCCCGACCGACATGGAA
Organism: Trichoderma cornu-damae; assembly: GCA_020631695.1. Classification (NCBI taxonomy): domain Eukaryota; kingdom Fungi; phylum Ascomycota; class Sordariomycetes; order Hypocreales; family Hypocreaceae; genus Trichoderma; species Trichoderma cornu-damae. The sequence continues at coordinate 3,753,789 of CM036088.1, forward strand.
CCTCCCCGAGACTGCACCAAGCTCCTGTTCTTGTCCGTGTTGTCCTTGAGGTTGGGGACAATGTTGGGCAGGTCGCTGAGGATGACGTGCGTCTGCCACAAGGCCGCGGCCGCCACGCCCAGCAAGCCAGTTCCCGAGCCGAGCTCCAGAACCGTGGGAGGAGGTTGGCCGAGGGTCTCGTCAAAGAGCTTGAACAGCGACGTCGCAGCAAGGCGAGGCAAGTGACGCGACAGCACATACGACGAACCCCACGTTTTCAACCCAAGCGAGTCGCCCGTCAGAGCCGGCTCCCTGATGACCAGCTCAAAGGGCTCACACGCAACTCCGTCCCCTTCGAACGGCCACCGCCTCGTCACTTCGCCCATGGCGGTCCTGCCGCATCTCTCTGACATGCGTTTGCTCGCCAGCTCCCACAAGGCCTCCCGCTTGTCGTAGTCGTCGATCCAAGCCAGGGGACTCTTTATGACGGACGAAAGATAGCGCGTCACCTCGGCCTTGCGCTGGGTAGCGAGTGACTCCTGCTGCGCAACAATGTCTGGCCGTTGCCGTCTGTGGTTCCACACCGGCGGGCTCGCCTCCAGGCTTCGGAGAATGCCAGAGAGCTCTTGGTAGCTCGGCCGCTGCCACATCTGCGGAAAGTCCTCCGGAGCGACAGCCATGTCGCAAGGGCGAAAAGACCAAACAAAGTCGTGGCTTTTTTTGGAGGGAAAAAAAAAAAAAAAAAAAAAAAAAAAAGTCCTCTCTGCAGAGGATGATACACTTAAATGGCCATCATGAAGGAATATGTACCGTAAAAACCCCGTAATATATATATATAGATATGTGTGTGTGTGTGTGTGTCTGTGTGTGTGATGGCTTTGACAGAAGGCAACATGCATGTATGTCACCACACAAAATTTAAAGAAGAAAGAAAAAAAGAAAAAGAAAAGAAAAAAAGAAAAGCCAGGAACCTGACTAAGAGAGAAGTGGGGGTGGAGGGGAGAGAAAGGCGGTGCGCAGAACCTGAAATTGGAAAGAAAAAGGGTCCCTCCCCCCGAAAAGAAAAGTGGTTCTCTGGCACACCCCACGTGGGGTCCCTTCATTCCTAAAAAAGGTACGTACTACTTCTACTACTAATATATGCACAAGCCAAAAAGGGAAAAAAAGAAAAAGAAAAGAAAAACAACAACTGGCACATGCTTAAGAAAAAAAAGAAAAAAAAAAGAAAAAGAATAGAAAGAAAAAAAAAACCCCGGGGGCCATGAAACAACAGGGCGGACAAAATCAGCCGTACCGGCGGTATGTAGAACCCCAGCGGTGTTTCAAGTGCGAAGCCCTGCCAGGAGTCGCCCGGTTTGACCCGTGGGAGCCCGGTGACACTACAGTATGTATGTATGTATGTATGTATGTATGTATGTATGTATGTATGTATGTATGTATGTATGTATGTATGGTATGTATTAATTAGCTAGCATATCTACATAGATAGAAAATCCGGCATCTGGGCAAGCATACATACGAGTATATCGGTGATCAACAAAAGATCTTCGCGCCGGCGCCGGCTGATCTTCTTCACATAAAACTTCTGCATCCTCTTCAGCGGCGCAGCAGCGCAATGCAGCAACTCGACTGCAGAAACATTTCACTGTGCCAGGCAGGGGCTTCTTCCTCACTCCAAATGGGGCGTGCGTCTCTTTCCTTTGTTTTTCCCTTTTCTTTTCTTCTCGTCTTTTCTTCTCGTCTCAAGGTACTGTAGTTCAAAAACATCTTGTTTCTTTTTGTATCTACTTGTTGCTACAAGCCGAAGCTACTAAGCCAAGGTACTAAGTAAGGTAGTAGGCAGGTAGCACTAGGTAAATTTTTCGCCCAGTGAAGCCTGGGACCCGTTGTTTCAAAATCAACTAAGCAACGCAGACAAACAAAACCTTCCTCTGCTGGTCTCTTTTGCTGGAGACTCTAAATTCGAATGGTATCAGCCATATCCTGCGCCAGAGCGTGCCTATCCTGAAGGCTTCGCTATGAGATGCAAAAAAATCCATTGCCCAAAATTCCTTGGTGTAAATGCAGAAGAGCTCATTGTGCCGGAACGCCCGAAAGAAAGAAAAAAGAAGAAAAAAAGCAAAAAGCAGAATTAGCCAGTCCCTTTTTTGGTGCTATTATCGAAATCGTCATTTCAGCTTGTAAATCATGAGCCTTCCCCCCCTTGTGCGTCGCATTGTGGTTTTTTTTTGGGGGGGTTTCTTTGTTTTTTTTTTTTGGGGGGGGGGGGGGGGTGGTTTTAGTTTTCTTGGTTCCTTGTTGGAAACGTTGCTTCATCATTCGCCTAGTCCCTTGCTGGCGAGCACTCCCTGTATATCTCCTTCTTCATACTCTCGAGCCGGCCTCTCATATCCAGCAAATCAGCCAGCTTTTCGTGGGGAGGGTTATCCAATGCCGAGATCTCGTGGTGTAATGCTTCGTATTGCTGGTAGTAGGCCTTGAATTTGTTGGCCTTGCGCAGGATTTCGAGCGAGACGCTCTCCGCCGCTCGTCGCTTCGCCGCCAACGGCTTAGATTCCATTTCTGCCTTTCGCTTCATCTTGGGCCGAGGTAGCGCGTCGTTCTCGAGGTCGGAGGCATTCGTAGGCGGCGAGGAAGCCAGCGGAGAGGACTTCGTCGGCGACGTGTTCTTGCTCTTGAAGGACGACGATGCAGCCGTGCCGCGAGAGTTGACGCTGGCGTCGGACGGGCGGTGTTTCAGCCTGGCCGCCGGCAGTGGCTGCCTCTGCTTGATGCGCTTCGACAGCGGCGTTCCAGAGCTGGAGCTGGAGTCGTCGTCCTCGCGGGGCCTCTTGGCGGGTGCCGTTCGCGTCGGGGCTTTGGCGGGCGGCCGGCCGGCAACGACCACTGTGTCCTTGACCTTGGGGGCGGCAGGCTTCGGCTTCGGCTTCGGCTTGAAGACGGGGGGCGGAGCCGGGGCCTCGTCGCCCGAGGTATCCGAGTTGACGATGATTTCCTGCGACAGAATGCGCCCACCGTTGGCTTTGGAGCCGGCCCCTTTGCTCTTGGCCGGAGAGGTCTTCTGGGTGGAGGGCTTCGCCTTGGCCTTGGAAGCGCCAGTCTTGGAGGGGCCGAGCAGCCGCTTGGCCTGTGCCTCCGGGCCGCTCAGCTTCTTTGCCTTGGGAAGGGGGTTGGACGTTGACCGTGACATCTTTTCTCCCCCCGCCTTTGCCTTGTCGCTCTCCAGCCCGTCGCCGGACGTGGAGCCGTCCTCGGCCTTCTGAACTTTGATCTTGGGCGCCGGGGGGGGAGGGCCCTTTGCCAGGTTGGCCTGCAGCCGGCTCAAGCACTTTCCTTTCCCGCGCTCCTCCTTGGGAAGCAGCTTCTGCCACACAGCCTCATAAGCTGAGAGCCTCTGCTTGTCGAATTGTCGAATGGCGTTGTCAATGACGACTTGTCTCTCCTCCTGAGAGGCATAATCGTAGCTCCACACGTCGAGCTCCTTCCAATACGTCTTGCGCATGGTCCAAGTGTCCGAGTCGGCGCTGTGTTCGGCGACCTTTTCGAGCGTCATTTGGAATTCGTGCTCCTTGCCCTCCCACCTGCTCTTCAAGTATCCGGTGGACCGGTCCTTGACGGCCAACTCATGAACCAGCGTAACCCTCTGCTCCTTGGCACGTTCCATAGCCTGCTGGGATGCAGTGAGTGTCGGGTTCAACGAGGGCGAGGTGACGCCGTGGAGGCTGGGCGAGGTCGGCAGGGAGCCGGATTTCGAGCCGTAGTTGGAAATGAGCTTTGCCTTGGGCTTTGCCGACGACGCCTTGGCGTCAGGCAGATTTCCGACTACGCGAGCCCTGACAGAGGTGTTAATACACAACACCAAAGCGACCGGTCGAACGGCACAAACCTCTCGCGCGCGGCGTCGTGTGCTGCCAGCCCATTCTGCAGAGCTTCAATGTCGGAATCCAGCCCGGAGGTGGACCCCTTGCGGGAGGCCTTGTCGGACGCCGACGACTTGCCTGCCTGGGCGGGCTTTTCGAAGACGGACGTCGTCGAGGGTATTCGCTCCGCCCTGCGTGTAGATTCGAACGGCCGGGTGAGATACAGGTCGTAATCGGCGGAATCGTCGGGAGGCGAAATGCGGTGCGATTTCGAGCCGAATTGCAATGTCTGCAGGGACAGGCACGGGGTAGTCAGCATACGGAGGTCCAGTCCACACACCTCGGCGGGCACAACAAGGGGGGGGGGGGAGCGAGAGAGGGAGAGAGGGAGGAGGATGAACCTACGGGAGATTGGCCCAGCGCAAGGCGCAGCTCTTCGCCGTTCCGTGAAGACTGGATGATCGCATCTATAGTCGACTTGTCCAGCTGAATGTGGAAGGCCTGCGGTGGCAGACCCGTTTCGGAGCCAGAGCCCGCCAGAAGCAGGCCGCTATCCGGGACTTTGAGGGAGTTCATGGCGGCGGCTGACGAGGGCGTATGCGAAGTTGAGAAAGATGCAGCTTCCCAGCGGCCAACGAGCCACACAAAGATGCCCGGGAAATTGCAGCAGGGAGAATCAGAAGCGACAAGTGTTGGTGCCGACACGGATGGAGAGGATAGCACGGAGGGTACCCAAAAAAAGAAAGAAGAAGAAAGAAAGAAGAAGAGAGAGAAACAAAGTTCCAAGCTAGGCACAACTATCGGCGGCGGAGCAAATTGCTTGTTTCGATCAGACTCAACTGACAAAACACAAACTCTATGAATGGCAGAGAGGACGCCACATGATCGATTGGTCGGGGGGGGGGGAGGGTTCGGCGGCGCCCAGAGAGAGGAGTGAACAGAACCGGTTGAGCAAGGTGAAGGCCGGGTGAAGAGAGAAGACAAAGGGCCGAGTCACATCCAGGCAGCGCGGTGGGCCAGCAGTGAATAAAGGGAAAACGGAGTGATAAACCCCGGGCCAGCACGCCACGGCAGGAGGAGGCACACGGGCTTCTTTCTTTCCACGCAATCGCACCGTAGAGGGTCCAAAAGCAAGTAGGCGGCCGGCGATGAGGTTGGGCGTGGGAGAGGGAAAAGAGAGAGCAATGATGCAGCTCCCGCGGCGGAGAGGCGTAAGATAGCAGGAAAAGGCAGGCCAAGAGAGAGAGAGAGAGAGAGAGAGAGAGAGAGGGCCAGAGGGAAGTCGAGGCACCAGCCCAGTTTGGGGGAGCGGAGACAATGGCGGACGACGGCGAGCGGGAGGGTGGGAACAAGGGCCAAGGGTGTGTGGCCATTGCATTTGGCTCTCTCTCTCTTTTTTTTTTTTTTTTTTTTTTTTTTTTTTTTGGCAGTGGGGTGCGGCCATGGACGCCTGCGCCTGTACATTTGGCCCTGTAGCCGGTACTGCGAGCATGTACTTGCACTGTACTGTACTCACTGCACATGCGGGTACATGCGCACATGCGCGCGGCCTCGAGGTTTAGTTACCTTGGTAGCTTCGGTCGAGCCCCAGGCGCTACAGACTCGGGGGGGGGGGGCGAGACAAGGGCCAAGACAGGGAGGGCATCGACAGGGCGGGCTGGTGCCAGGAGGAACCCGGAGCTAAAGGCACAGGTACCTTAGCAGTACTGCTGGGCGCGCTGAGCGGCATGGCTGCAGGGCAATCTATACTACCTTACCTTAGTGCCCAAGGTAAGGCATATATAACTTCAACTCGGTCCAGCAGGCGCCGCCGAACGAACTGCTCGCAGAGGATTCTCCCGTTTTCCATCAGCGACTCCGCCCAGCAGGACATTGCGTCTCCCCAAGCCTAGGCTGACCGATCATTTGCGCGCTGGCCTGGTTCGATATTACGGACAGCAGAAAAAGGCGGGTCAGGGCTCCGCCGGGCCACGGAGGTCAACAGCCTAACGGCTTCAAGGTTTTTGGCCTCAGGGTACAAGGACCAGGCAAGATGCTTAGTACTCGGTAGGTACCTATAGTACCTTACCTTGGGGTACCTGCTCGGTTGCCACGGGCGTAGGGTAACTTGGTAGGTACCTGCAGAGCTCCGTGCCCAGCAGGCTGAGTTCACTAAACTAAACTTGCTAAAAAAAAAGTTGCTGCTAGCACGCTGGTAGTTCTGGCAACTCCCATTCCAACCAATATCCCAACTTGGCTGGCCCTAACTATTTTGCCTCTTTTACGGGCAGTTCTCCCCTCCCAAAACAAAACAAGGCGCCGAAACCGAAACGCAGGTTCCGCTGCGGCACACACAGGAGACGGTGCCAGCGTTCGGCTACCTATACTAGTAGTACCTATCTGTAGGTATGGTAGTCCCTTGTGAGTACCTGCTCGGTATCTGCCTGGCAGTGTAGTACCTAGCAGGTACGAGGTAAGACATGTTAGGTAGCCTTGGGAACGTTCCCGGCGAGGCGACACCAAGGCCCCCAGCCATCGTGAAAATTCACGGCCGCAGAACGTCAATTTGGCACAGAAATAACCCCCCCCCCCCCCAAAAAAAAAAAAAAACTCGGAGGCTTATTTTTATTTTTTATTTTTATTTTCACTTTCATTTTTACTTTTACTTTTACTTTTATTCTTTGATTTCTTCTTTATTTTTTTTTTATTTTTTTTTTAATTTTTTCGCCTCGTTTCTCCCGCTTCGCCCGTATCAAAGAACCAACCTATGCACCCATCTACCCATACTTTGTATGAGGTTGTTCCCTCTCTCTCTCTCCCCCCCCCCCCTCTCTCTCTTTCTTTCTTTCTTTTTTTTTATTCTGCCCGTTTTCCTTCGCCTCCTTTGCCGTAGCCCCCCCCCCCCCCCCTTTTTTTTTTTGACCCCCAACCTACAGGAGCCCACCAGCAACGAAGCCGCGGACGCAGTCGAGATGTCACCAAGTATGCGCACGTAGCAAAGTAGTATTCATTCGTGCCGTTGCGGGACCACCATGTATGTCGTCCTACTTGCTCCTTCGTCAGGCACAACGGCGCGCAGGGCCCCTGGCTGTAGAATGTGCTTGTGGCGGACAGGCTCGAGCGAAGGACGGAACGGATATGGCACCCGAACGATGGTTCTGGCTTTCTGACCAGTACGTATTCCCTCCAGTACCCGATACTGTGCCTTTGTATCTCCAGCGTCAACTCTGTTCACGCCCCCCCGCCCCCCCCCTCCCACTTCCCTGGCAGCGGGCGGCCATGGCCAAGGTGAAGCGAGCATGTTGTCGATATGTACTACTACGTATGTACATGCAGCCAAGGTCGTACCACGCTAGCGAACGCTGGTGATCCCAGCAAGTTCGAAAGAGAGTTGCCGAGCCAGAAAGCAGGAAGAAGAAGAAGAAAGAGGAAGAGGGTGTGCAGGAGTTGCCTACAGAGGTACCCTGCAACGGGTCCTGCGTGCCGGCCACACGGCGGCATGGTACCAGGCAGTACCCGGCAGTGCCGCACAGGACGGCGCACGCCAACAGTACCTCGGCGGTACCGACCTAGCGTCCAAGCCGCACGGGGAACTCCGTTGGTGGGAGCTGGCCCGACCAGGCGGTACAGTAGAGCAACATCTGATGCCATTGAACGACTGACGCTGCTCGTCCTGCCAGCACGAGGAGCTTTTTCGGCTGGCTCTTTTCGCATCCTCCTCCTCTCCATCTATACCCATTGGAGGCTCTCCCGCAACGCATCAAACAACGCTGCCCGGTGCTCTGAAGGGAAATACTACACACAAAAGTGTCATGTGGAACCGAGTGGGCTGGTCCACGTTCGGTATAGGGAGGGTAGATTCCAAGGCTGGCGTCGCCTGGAATTTCCCCAGCAGCGGCGTCCTTCGTATTAAACAAGTTCTGTATACTGGCAGAGCATCCAATCAGGGCACGCTGGCCGTTCTTGGGAGCGAGCGGGAGGGCGTGAAATCGGGCTTCTGCTGACAGCAGCCCTACGGTTACAAACTGTTTCAGCAGCATCTGAAAAATATTCCTTCGAGAAACACGGGGGATTGCTTGCAGGTGCCCCCCCCCTCCCATCGCATTGGAAGGGCAATTCTTCCCCCCTCCCCCTTCTCCCCCGGGCCAGGCCCTGTGAGAGGCAAATATTTCATCGTCAACCGAGACAGAATGCTGATATGAAAAGAAGAGGGGGAAAAAAAGCGGGCAATTCATTCGTCAGATGAATCTGCGTGGCTAAAGACACGCAACATGTTTTTGCAGGGCAAGTACCAGCTGTATGACTGAAAATGAGGCTATCAGAAGCCGCCGTTGGCGTGTGTCGCAAAGTTACAGTACCCGAGGCACCACTCCAAAGCATTCCCAACGGAGCAAGTACGTACCTAGGAGGTAGGTACTGAGGTACTAAGTACCTGGTACGTACCTGTATGTCGTTGTGCTGCTACTGAGGCACTGAGGTATTGCCATCTTGTGCCCGCTTCCATCCTAGGGGCGTCATCTCGTCTGCCGCTTGTATATCTTTCTCATGCGCATGCCCGCGAAGCCAATGATGGCCACCGCTCGACTCGGTCAGTTCGAAGTGCGCGCAACCTCGCGGCGCCGGCGAGACAAGCAGTGGCGGCACACGACATGAGGCGGCTGCAGCGCTGACATCACACAGCGCGCGCACGCTGAGGTTGCCTGTAGCCATTGCGCTGTACGACCTCCAAGGTACCGCAACCCATGGTCGGTACTAAGGAGGTACCTTTGTCCTCGCCTACGAAATAGCGAGGCGGTGGGTATCGGTCAAGTGTCTCGGAACGAAAAAAAAAAAAAGGTTTTCTGCTGGAGGCAACGCACATGCGCCCGGTCTCTCCGCCTTTCGCCTTGCCCGACGGGCAGTGTCAGGCTGGTGAGCTGGCCTTGTAAGGCAAAATCAATGCCCGCTGACGTCGCCAACGCCGCGCACACAGCGCCCAGCGTGTCTTGCACTGGCGGTAATCTTGATTTCCGGCCGTCGCTCGGTCATCGGCTAGCGCAAGGGAGCGCCGCGGAGATGGATGGGCTGTCGAAGGAAGGCGTTCTCTAACTGAGCCTATGTGACTGTGCCCGGTAGAACGTAGTAAAGGTTAAGTTACTACCAAGTAAGGCAGAAGCTGAGCAGAGAGGACTTCCTTCAAGCCTTGCGGGCTCTGCTGCCTCTTTTCCTTTCCTTCCTTCCTTTCTTTCTTTCTTTCTTTCTTTCTTTCTTTCTTTCTTTTTTTTTTTTTTTTTGGCTTCATAAGCTGGAGAGAAATAAGCAAGCACCTTTGATACTTTGATACTTTGACGGTACTCCGCACGTTGGATGGGTGAAAAGGGAAAAGAAAAAAAAAAGGGCGTCGATATGAATAGTGGAGAGAAGGGGGGGGGGGGGGCGTGTGCGACGTTCCCGCAGTCAGCTGTCGTTAAGCTACTGGCTCTCCCACGTTCATCAACTCGTTACCAGGTTCCAGTTGTACCCCCATGTCAATCCACAGGTCGCCATCGCTTCAAGCAACACTTTTGCCGGGCCGTCAGCTAGCCAAAAAACCGCATTCCTACATACCACTGGACTATACCAGAGCCGGCAGCAGCAGCAGCAACAGCAGCAGCGGCGGCGGCGGCGGCGTCGTTCGATGCTGCTCGACTTTCTGTTGCTGGTTGGCTCCTGGAATCCTTCGGCGCGATGCTGACCAGGACGGGTTTCGCTGGCCGTCCGCTCAGGTTAGCCAAGGTTCGCGCCTTTCTGAAACATTCCCGTGCTCAAGCCAACGGTGGTGCCTGACCCTGCCCTCTCTCATGCCCGCCGGGAAAAGCTGATGGGAGTGCTAGCATGTCCACCATCCAACTCTCCCCCTCCCTTGTGTAGCCAACCCATTCGCGCGGGAGGAGACGACGAGCCTTGTTCGCACCGCCGGCGCCTGTGCTCCGTGCTTGGTTGAGCCGGCTTGCTCCACCGGGCTTGTTTTATCTATGTTTTTCATTGCTGCGATTACCGCGGACGCCCAAGGCTCTGTCGGTCGTTGGAGAGGCAGAAAAAAAAGAGATGGGAGGGGGGACGGTAGAAGCGGGCGTGCAGTCGGTCTGTTCCAAATCTTGCGAGAAGGGAAAAAAAAAAAAAAAAAAAAAAAAAAGAGCTTGCACGCATAGAGAGAGAATTAGGGGTCGTGCTCGCTAACTCGGGCAGGCGAGAGAAATAGAACGCTCTTCTCTCTTCTCTCTCTCTCTCTCTCTCTCTCTCTCGTCTCACTGCGCCAACCATCTTGGCCTGGATAAATTGGAATCCAACGCAACGGCCTTGCCATCTCTGGAACGCCATGCTACTACTTAGTACACAGATAGCAGGCAATGAATGGCCCTGCGTTCTCGATGCGGTCGTCTCGCCACCACGGGCTGACGGCCGGCACTGCCGCAGATGCGTACAATACCCCCCCCCCCCCCCCCCCCCCCGGCTTGGACGGGAATAGAACCCCAAGAGCTCGCAAAACAAAACAGATTGCTAGTTCTGCTGCCAACAAGTGGCGCTCCTGGTTAGTAGGTAGTAGTTATATTATACGGGATTCTACGGGGGGGGGTACTACCTTCTTCCTCGATATGCCCGCCCGCCATGCAACGAACCATCGGTAACGATATACATCGCACATGGTCTTGAGTTGACGCAGAGCGCAAGGTACTTGGGACGATGCAAGGGAGGAGGTGGTGCCTCGCCTCCCGTTGGTGATGCCGAAAGCTCGCACGCCCTGTCTACCAGCCAGTTCATTGAGCGATCAGCATCTATCTCCCTTGCCCCCGAGACACCTGGTTCGACACCGTGAGGTACGCAGCTTGTTCCAGATTGATCTCCCGCGCCTACATGATCCCTAGCGACCGGCCCCCTCCCCCCCACCGACTTGGCGCTTTTTCTCACACGGTGTTGGAAGGCCAGCCAGTCCAATGAGGCGGCTTCTGCTTTCCACGGCTGTGCATCTTTGCAAGCAAAGGGAGCCCGGCTCAGGACGCCTGCGTTGGGCCGTTCATCATATGATCAATACCAATGGAATGATGAGAAGCTCGTACGGCCACGGGGCTGCCTCTCCATGCCCTCGCGACCAGTACAGTAGTACATACTGGCGTGTTTCTAGGGGGGGGGGACCAACGAACATTCTTGCCGGCGGTTAGATCCTAGTGGCCATCGTCACGAGCAGGCGCGCGCCCGCTGGGGTTGGGAGAGGGGCCCGGTTCATGGTTGATTGTAAGGAACCTTTTTTTTTTTTCACGCATTTGGAAGGGGAATTCATACAGAGTGTTGCAAACCAAAAAAAAAAAAAAAAAAAAAAAAAAAACCCAAGTTGAGAGCGAGGCTCAGAGCGGCCGCGCATTGGCCCCTTGATTGGGGGGATTTTTCTGCGTTCGGATGGCCAACCTCCATTCAGCTGTAATATAACGCTGCGGCGGCGGCGGCGGCGGCGGCGGCGGCGCGGCGACGGAATATGTAAGCAGCAGCAAGTTTCGGCCTCCGCCAAGAGGGCTGCTTTCATGGCCCCGACGCCGTCACCAACTAACTCCCAATTTGCTTGCTGCGGCAAAAGGGATCAAAAAGAGGGCGAATTCTCCAATCACCGGCGGCTCCCCACGTACGTGCCAGAACGCCAGCCCCGCACCCAGCGATTGAATTGCTGGGCACGTGCCGCTGTTTGTTTCCGCCGCAGGCCCAATCGCCAGCTTCCACATTTGGCGCTGCGTGCCGCTGCGTGCCGCTGACGGCCGTTCTGCGCCCCCTCGTGGTTTTTTTCTTTCTTTCTTTTTCTTTTTCTTCTTTTTCTTTCTCTTGGCCGCTTGGCGTGCGAGCGTGTCGACCCAAGGCTGCAGAACGCACGGTAAGACGGCCTGATGGGGAAATCGTTCGTTGTGCGTGTGTGTGTGTGTATGGAGTGCCGCCGGCGTAGCAGTAAGGTTTGGTGGTGGTAGGTAACCCAAATACCTGTAGCAGCAGTAGCAGCAGCAGCAGTACTACCAGGTAGGTAGGTAGTAGTAGTACCTGTAGTAGCAGGTAGCATTGGTGCAAAGCACCAGCACCCTGCTTCGTGGCTGCAAGTAAGGTACCCTGCCTTGGTACATAGTAACTACCTTAGTACCGGTAAACTGCTAAATCTTGGGGATGGAACGAAAAAGCCCAAAGGCTTGCTGAGAAGTCTTGCGAATCAGGCATGGCGTCCTGCGGCAGGCAGGTACCTACCTAGTAGTACTACTACCCGTAGTAAGGTACCTGGTAAGGTACCACCAACCTTGGTAGATGCTACCAACGCGAGGCGCCTCGAACGAACGAGCCTGAAGCAAGAAGCGCTGTACTCGCAGCATGTACGGAGTATGGAGCACGGAGCACGTTGCTGGGTACTTAGGTACGTGTATATATTAGGTACCTTATTGCTAAGGTAATGTGTATGTATATGCATGTACCTGTATGCGGTCCTGTTGCCATACTACGTAGCAGTACGTATAACTTAAGGTAGTAGGTAAGGTAGGTACCTTAGTAGAGTATAGTAGTAGATTGTCCCGTTGCCTGTAGGTACCAGGTAAGGTACCCTATCCGACCCACGGGCTCCCCGCGGAGGACACCTGGTCAGGTCCCGGTGCAGCATCTCGCTCTCTCTTCTTCTTCTTCGGTGCATGGCCACCATGTACAATGGCTATACTCCGTATCGAGAGAGAAATATCCCCCCCCCCCCCCTCTGCGCGCTGAGATAAATTTTTCCCGTGGCAGCACGGAGTAACATGCATTGGGTATGCAGCAGTTTGGCCATGTCAGAGGGACCGCTGACGTCTTGCACCAGCAAATCGCCTGGCCAAGCTTCGTTGTCTCTGATTTGAGACAACCGGATGTCGCGCAGTCGGATGACTGGGGGGGGGGGGGGGATTCTCCTCCAGGTCTTGTACGTAGCACGGCATGCATGCTGTATACCAAATGTACCGGGTACGGCATCTTCTTCCATCACCGGCTTTTGCCCCCCCCCCCTTTCTCTCTCTCTCTCTCTCTCTCTCTCTCTCCTTCTCCTTCGGCCCTCTTTCGCACATCACGCACACACACGTACTGTACTGTGCCTGTAATGTACACGCACGCGCGGCGCACGTTGCCCTCGCTCCAGCGTATCATGCCGATTTCCCACTTCCCCCTAATGCATGCTTAGTGCGGAAATCTACTGGAAATTTCTCTGCCAGCGGTCATGACGCGGCAATGCAGTCTTATATAATGTGCGGCCCGACCGTTTTATCAATTTTTTTGCCGAAGACCGGGCTGTGGATTTCAATATCCCGTATAAATTTCATAATTGATATGTAAATAAATATATATATTATATAAATATATATTTGAATTTGAAATTTTTTTTTTCGTTCTCTTCTGATAGACCATGCTTGCGCAAAAATTTGACGGCTACATAACATAGCTCACCGACTCGCAGCAAACCAACATAATACCTGGTAGTACTCTAAGTACCTAGTACCTAGTAGCAGTAGTACCTAGTAGTACGGAGTAGTAATACGTTATATGTTATGTGCACACCGACCGGCAGATGTGATGTAATCTCGCCGCCGCTACTCCGTACGTCTGCTGCGGCCTGGTCCCTTCTATTGCCCCCGGGTCGTGCGTGATGGGTGATCAAGCGATCTCGGCATTATCCGCGAGGTGTTTCTCCCTCCCCACGCATATTTTCGCGCTCATGAAGACGTGCGCCTGCTCCGGTACAACCGTCCAGATGGCGAGGTACCCAGACGGTACCGCTGATGCTGCTACCGAAGCACAGCTTACGCCCATGGCTGCTCCGGCTTCCGTGCATCAGATGATCTGTAATCAGGGCTAAATAAAACGTTGCCTTGCCTATCCTTTTCTGACCGTTTCTTTTCTTTTCTTTTTTTTCCTTTCTTCTTCTTTTTTTTTCTTTTCTTTTCCGTTCATTTCTTCTTCTTTTTTTGTTATTTCCTTCTTTATTTCCTTCTCTTTTCCCCGCAAGGGTAGCTCTATTTTGTCTTGGGGGGGTTTTTTTTTTTTTTTGTTTTGGGGTGGCCGGCGGCATTTTGTGGGCCCGATTGTGTCATTTGATCCTTGATTGATTAGAAAACCAAAAGGAAACAAGGAAACAAGGGGGGGGGGGAAACATGTAAAACTGCCTTGAGGTGTCGTTGGACGATGAAGAACGAAACATGGAAGCGGCTTATCGAACAAGGGGTGCTCCTGTCCTGCTCTTCGGTGAGTGAGTCGAGTGCTGTCATTTTGATGGAGCCATTTTTTTTTTTTGGCCGTTTGGCTTGGGTGAGGGCCCCGCAATCCAAGTTTTGGTAGGGGGAGTTGCGTGCCATTCTCGAGAGAAGAGGAGCAAATCTGCTGTTGTTTTCTCTACACAAAGTACTACCACCTACTTACTACCTTACCTATAGGTATAGCACTAAGGTACTAAGTAGGTACCTTGCTGTTGGTACATCAAAACTCCTCCTAAAAAGCGCATGTACTCCGTGTGGAAATCCCTTGTTCAATTTTTTTTTTTTGCCCTTTTCCTCCTTCTTTCGTTGCGGGCGACAGGCACTCCCGAGATTCCCAAGAATTGAACCGAACCGAACCCTTTTTGTTCTGCCCTTCCTCCCCTCGGGCCTTTCTGCTCTTACCCCTCCCTCTTCACTCCGAGGAGATTTTCAATGGCCGGGGGGAAACGAACCGTCCGGGCACAGTTGGAATAGAGAAGGGCTTCTCTTGGCCCCCCGCCTGAACCAGCCATGGCACCATTTTCTTCTGCGTGCGACCCAATATATAAACAGCTTAGAGCGAGCCACATGGATGTTGCCTTTTTGCTCTTTCTTTGGGGGAAGGGGGGGGGGGGGGGTGTCCAAGGCTGATTGCATGACCCGGGTCAGATCATCCAGAACAGAACAGAGTCGAAAGGGGGGGGGGGTATGACTATCCACAGCTAGACTAGGTTCTTCAACTCGTCCTTCTGCCACTAACTTAGTACTAGTGTATACCATTTCCACAACGTACTGCCCTGTCACAAATAAACAACATGAGAGAGAAGAGCGAGAAAGAAGAAAAAGCTTCCGAGCGTCGCAATGTCGGCTGCTTCGTAGCGGACGAGGGCTCCGTCCTCGTACATGTACATATGGCATATCGGTGTGGCGGGCTTGCTTCTGCCGACTCTGCAAATGCTGCATACGGACCGGGCTGAAACTCGACCCATTGATCAGATGAGAGAGAGAGAAGAAGAAAAAAAGAAAAGAAAAAAACAGGACAAAGAAAAAAAAGGGTCGCCGTTGTTCGCAGCTGTTGCACTGCCCAACAACCAAAGAATTTTTTTAATTTTTTTTTTTTGCTTTAGCCCTGATGAATCTTTGCCGATTCCCGCGAAAGCACCAATTTAGCTTCTCAGCCTTGAAAAAAAAAACCTCTCTCTCTCTCTCTCTTTTTTTTTTTATAACTACTTCTCTCGCGACCTTTCAGCCGCCCATCTTTCAACTTTGTTTTCTCGCTACGCAAGCCACACAACTCTCATATGATGCATGGGCTGCTTGCTAAAGCCCAAATAGTTTTACGGACCCCCCGTTCCTCCGCGTCGTACCAAACATGCTGAGGAAATGCGGGGTGGGCAAAAGCGTCGTCAAAACGGACCAATGGAACTGCGCTCGGGCCTCTCTGATGGATGCCCTCGTCTCGAATTCGGAACGGGAAAAGGAGGCCAGCGGAATTGGCCTAACGGAAATATTTTCTTCTCGATGCTGGCCTATAATAGGGATATAATTTGATTTGTGACAGGGCGAAAAAAAAAAAAAAAAAAAAAAAAGGTGCGAGCCCGGCTGGCTTCAGCGAGGCGCGTGATGGGTTTGGATTGGGAGAGCTTGGGGGGGGGCTATTTAGCTGCATAGCACATAGTAGTAGCTTTGGCCGCTTACTGCGCGCTGCTCTCTCTGTTCTGCCAGTAACGAGCAGTGACATTTCGCCGGCATGACACGCCTTGACATGGCAGCGGTCTATTTTCTTCGCCTTGACCACCCCCCCCTTTTTTTTTTAATTTTTTTTTTATTTAAAAATTCTCTCTTTTTTTTTTCTTTTCTTTCTTAGAGCCAGCCCTTCTCCGGACCGAATCATCGAAACCACCTTTTTCATGGTTGTTGAGAGCTGTAGAGATTTATGTAACGCCGGCCACTCAATATTTTGCCTCGTTTTTGCTACTACTAGGTACCTACTAAGTACTAAACTATCAAGTTTTTTTCCCCCCCCTTCCCGCTTCCTCTTTATCCCGGCAAACGCCGAGTCCTAGTGAACAGCTCAGGTGTCACAGCTTGAAAGAAAGAAGAGGGCTTCCTTATTGTGTACGAACGAACGATTTCTCTAGTCACTATTGGGGGCTGCTCTAGGTGAGGCTGGAAAGAAAAAAAAAAGAAAAAAAACCCCCCAAATAAGGTACTACAACGAAATTGAAGATTCCTACCGAATGTAGTCCGTACCAATGGTGAGGGGCAAATGAGGGGCGTTTGATGCAACCAAGTACCTAAAGTACTAAATTTGTACCTATTAGGTGAGGGGGGTACGTTGTGTATTATTGCCGAAAAAAAAAGGAGGCTTGCAAAGTGGCTGTCTGAGATGAGATGCGAGTTTCATTCATGCAAGTGTTTTTTTTTTTTTTTGAGACATGCATTTTGAGGGGCTGCTGAAGAATCGTTCGCCTGGTGACTGCCAAGATAAGAAGACTACAGGTTTGATACATGGTACATACTACTACTTTCGTTGGTGGCCTCTTTCTTTTGTCCTCCTCCTCCTTCTCCTCCTCCTCCTCCTCCTGCTGCTGCTGCTGCTGCTGCTGCCTCTTCTTCTTCTTTTGCTCCACTAATGCTTGCGTAGTGTGTTTGTTGTACATGAAAGCCCAAATCAATGCTCCAATATAAAAATGGCCAATACGTTGTTTCCGAGTCGCAGATGGAGAGGACTGGATTGGTGGTAGGGGGGAGGGAGATTCATACAACGCATGACAAAGCACACAAGAGGCATTGCTTGATGGCGGGAGCATGGCTTCATCCCTGTCATGGACAAGACAGCCCGATAACAAAATAATCGAATCAAGTTCTGAAGAAGAAGCCGCAAAAAGTGCACCCCTCCCTGTAAAAAAACACACAAAAAAAAATGCTGATGACGCCTGATTACACTGCACGCCTTCCATAAGAACTATCGTGATTCGCAACTCTCGCAAGTGCCGCATCTCTGCCCCTGTGGATTCCTCGCCAATAGGATTACTGCGTCTTGAAGAGCAGGATGGCGCAGTGGCCGAGGTAAAAGTATATGAAGTGCTTAGTCTCTGTAGATGCCACGTGCATTAGCCGCTTGAATCGCTCGCCTCGCCGGCATGGCATGCATAGCCTGGCGGAGTTTCTCTCTCTCTCTCTCTCTCTCTCTCTCTCTCTCTCTCTCTTTTGGGGGGGAATAGACGCCCGTCGTCAAAAGCTCCCTCCAGCAGTTGCAGCAGCAGCCGTCAAACGTACCGTGAGTCACAAAGCTGCCAAAGTTACGGCCAACAATGCAGTGCCAGGTTGGACCCTTTCGCTCGTCGAACTGCGTCGTCGTCAGCGGTTAGCAAAATCGCGATTCGGGGGCACAAGGTGGGTTCGAGCAGGCTGGCTGACTGTTCGCTTGATATGCTGTGCAATGTCCTGACCCATACGTCAGCACTGAGTACTAAGGCAGCCTCGACGCCAACATGGCGCATAACAACTTGAAGTACCTTCTCAATCGTGAACTTGGCCATGGCCTCCTGAGCTGCAGTTGCGTCGTCAGACTCCTACTCTCTGCCCTGAGAAGCATCCATGCCTTCCATCGTAGCGGTCGCCAAAAAGCCAACATACCCACTTCTATGCACTCCTGCTGCATATCGTCCGTCTTTCGCCTCCGTTAGCTGAATCGTTGCGCGGCCGCTCTCTGGAGGCGGGCCTCACCATGTCTGCCGACTTGATCTGCGCTGTGATGCCGACCGTTAGCCAAAATTTCGCCGTTTGATGATGGAGAGCCGCAACGTACCCTCGAGTTTCTCCCTCGCAGCTGCGACTTCTGCCGGCTTGTCCGCCATAGTACCTAATTGATGCGCGCGTTATGTGGACTGTTTGCTAACAAATTCGACGAATTATTCGGCTGTTCATGACAAGAAGGGGACAAAAAAAGAAGAAGAAGAAACAAAAAAAAAAGGCCATTAGCAGATGTCGTCTAGCATTCTTGCAGCGGGAGGCTTGGATGGACGAGCGCTGCCAGCAATCTCCTCTCCCCCCTCCCCTCCCTCTTCAAATCGCCCCTTCCGACCGGACAAATGCGGAACTGAGGTGACCGACTTACCTTTTGAGATTGTCGTTGCACGAAGCTCAGCTCGCGGATGGTCGCCGCACACACACACACACACAGAGAGAGAGAGGGGGGGGGGGGATGCGAGGAATCGAAAAAGAAGGTCGTGTGCGCAAAATGATGCTGCGGTTTGCGTCTCCTGAACACGTTTTGAGCTGTTGCGATTTGGCAAAAAAATAAAAATAAAAATAAAAATAAAAATAAAAATAAAAGGCCCAGCGAACCAAAAAGCTCAGAGGCTAATAAGCATCGGGACGCACGAGCCACAGGGGACCGCGTCTGGGGCGGATTGGCGGTGCCCAGTCTTTTCTGATGGCGGCGCCTCCCAAGTCACGACGCAAAAATTTGCTGCAGGTAAATCAATCAAATCAATATGTGGTCATGATACAATTTTTTTTTGGGGGGGGGGAGGGAAGGAGAGCTTTGATGCTGCAGACAGAACAGGCGGTTGCTATTCTGCTTCTCTCCTCTCTTTCCTCCCTCCGCTTGAAACCCGACGACGAGATACCCTGGCGTTTTCGCAATTCAAGGTCGTCATGGGCACTTAGAGCTCGGAACTTGCTTCCGGTGGACAAAGGAGGTTTGTTGTCGGCAACGTTTGATCAAACAAACAAGCAGACGAACAAAACCAATCACGAATGCCAGTCAGGTGGATTTATCTTCATCTTTGCTTTTTTTCTTTATTTATTGTTATTTATTTTTTAAAAAAACATTATTTTTATTTTACATGGTGTATATGAATAAGCGGATGCTTGTCTTGACGGTGAACGTTGGCAGGCCAATTTGAATGCAAGTGCGGCTCTCGAATGGAGAATTCGTAGCTAAGGTATGGTATATAAACACAAAGCACGCGATTACCTCATGGTTGGCGTTTTTTGCCAGATTTATCATATTGGGTAGGTGAAAAATTACTGCACTGATATATAATATATCATGACGAGGGAAATATTTTTTTTAAAAAAAAATTGGGATAAGTGGTTTTGGTCGCCCAACTAAAATTGGTTGGGCATTCATTGTCTTGCATGTTTCTTCTTCGCCTTTTGAGTTGGAAATCCACCACAATATGGAAACCCAGTGTTTTCAACCACGAATTTTTTATTTATTTATTTATTTATTTTTTGGTTTAATAAAACAAAACAAAATGAAAAATGGCAACCATGTGACAGTCTCAAAGTATCATTTATTTGGTCAAAAAATCGCAGGATCAATCAAAACTGCTCATTGACAAACCAGTCATTTACTCTCGGCATCATCTCCCCCCGCCAGCTCTCTCAGCATCCTGTTTGCATCATGAACTTCTCTCCAGTCATAAAAACCCCATTGCTTGTATTCTTCAGCTTCACACAGTTCATGCCAAAAGTGGACTCGGCTGCCAAAATGCCTCTTCGCAATCTTGTACACATTGTTAATGTACGGCTCGGCAGGCGCCGTCAGACGCCCGCTGATTTTTGAGCTGAATCGCAGGAAGTAGTTGCACCACTCAGGGTTGCCAGGCATTTGCGGGCACTCTCCAATCATCAGTCGGATGCTATGCTTACTGGAGTCCATAGACTCGTTCGGAAGATCTAAAATTTTACCACCTGGTTCACTTGCATGCTCGTCGTGGACGTTCTGGTAGGTTTGGATGATTTCGTCAAGAAATTGCCGATATCTCTGTTTGTTCTCCTCATTCGCTTCTAGGCGTGGGTAGATGTCGAAACCACAATCGAAGCCCATCTTGAGGATTTGGATAAATAGAACCTAGGGTGTGTCTGCTCTCGAAATGGACAAGATAAAGCAAACTCTCATGAGAGGATGCTCTCGTAAAAAAATGATCAAGTGCCAGCAGTGGATGAAGATGATTGATATATTTCTCATCAGTTTTTTTCTTCTTAAACATCCCCCTTTCGTCATGCTTCTGATACCGTATCGATGTGGGAGGCCTACAACTCCGCAGGCAACAGCCCGACGTATCACGATTAGTCATAACGGCTATCCCGTTCAGCGAGAGAGGGGTAGATAGTCGGCCTCACTCGTCACAGAGATCATCAAAGCGTCAATGACATGTAAGAGGCATGTTTTTCCTTGGTGAGGTGCGAATCCTACGGCGTACCAATATACAGACAGGTACGGTATCCGGCAGCACCAACCAAGGTAGCTGCTACAACATCTACATATATATACTCATGCACAATACTACCCTACCCAGCAATGCGATGATTTATTGATAAAACCGCTGGGTCGCCGTTGGCATTTGTGCCTTGGAAAAAAAATACAGCTGCGAGGGTATACTGCGCAAATGTGGGCATCAAGAGGGATGTTGGGGTTTTTTTGAGGTGGCGATATCTGAGGATAGACATGTATACCTACTACGAAAGAAAGGTGGCATCTTATGGCGAGAGCAATATGCCTGTTGACCACAGCATTTTGTACAGGCTCGGTCTTCCATCCATATTACCTTTACCTAGCAGTATCTATAAGAATCTTGATTCCCAGCCACGAGACTTGATAATCACCGCCGTATCGAAAAGCTACCCAATCGATGCCAAGTATGAAATGGCAAAAAATAAACAAAGGTACGCTGTCTCCATTTGTTTCGAGTTGACTATTTCCAATCGCCCAATCGCTTTGATTTTCCCTTCTTAACCCAATCGTTGGACAATTCCTGACCAAGTATAATCCACAGTCTGTCCGCCCACTCTCTCAAATCACATTCTTTGCCCATGTTGATGCGGACTGGCGCGTGTTAGACATCTTGGGCATGTTTGCTACTCCATTACTAAGCAATTTCATAACGGTGTGTGTAGGTAGAGAGAATTCTTTGTAGGCTATGAACTTATACCTACCAGTACATACAGGTACAATACATCAATTGTCGTTGTTGAACTGGCATCTACCTACTACTAAGGTACCTTATCTGGCCATCTGGGTGGACTATTTATATCTGGTTGCATCCATCTTCAGCCTATCCAGGCGATAGTACCTCACCACACTCCTCTAGCTAGCAATTATTTTATAGTAAGCATGGAGGATACAACGGCATCCAGCCCCCAAATCACTGGCCCTGATCTTATGTCTATCGAGCATGGTATTGAGCATGGAAAACTTGCCTGTTCGCCATGGGGGTCTAGGGTAAGTGCTCTCGCCGGCCGGGCTTCGATGGCGGTACGAAGTACGGCGTTCGGTGAAACGCACGGACCACATAAATTTCTTGCTGCCCCCACTATCCCAACCTCCAAAGTCCCAACTTTTTTTTTTTTTTTTTCTTGTAAATTTTTTTCGTTCCTCTCCAGTGCTTCAAAACTACCAAACTTTCTTACCAAGAATGCCGGCAAGCTGATGATAAAAAAAGAGATTTGCTTCCATATGAACTCGGCGTATCGGAAATCATGCAGACATCCAGAATATTTGTCAAAGGCCTTCCGCCTGCCATTACAGAGGCCGAGTTTCGAAAGCATTTTTCAGCCAAGAACCGCGAGATCACCGATCTCAAGCTGATCCCTCAGCGGCGCATTGGCTATGTCGGATACAAAACGCCCGAGGATGCCTCGGGAGCCATCAAGTACTTCAACAAGTCTTACATTCGCATGTCTAAGATAGCTGTCGAGCCAGCGAAGCCGGTAGGTATAGCCCGTGATCTCGCCTGTGACCTGCAGACAACAACCCGGGCCTTTTTCTGATGGAATGATAGATCTCAGACCCGGCCATTAACAAGAGCCAGCCATCAGGTCATTCCGGTCCACATGTGGCGAGCCATCATCTCTCCAATCACGATGAGGAGGGTAGCTCAAAGAAGCGGAAGCGAGAGGATCTGGATGAGTCCGATCCCAAGCTGCGAGAGTTTCTCCGCGTGATGAAGGCGGGCAATGGGGGTGTTATCGCCGATGAAACAAATCCTGACGCCGACATGGCAGGGCTTGCCACAGGTGGAGAGTCTCTCGTCGTGGAGGGCGAAAGCGACGACGAATATGAGCAAATCCCGAAGAGAAAGGACAAGTTACGCAAGACAGAGTCGTCTGGGCCGAGTCGAAGTCTGGTGATGAACCAACGACTACCAAGGGAGGCAAGCGCGGATCAGGGCGTTCTGTCTGCGACGAAAGAGGCTGTCGCCGATGATGTGAAACCCCCAGAGGCCGAGAAGCTTCCTCAAACGGCAGCGGAGGCGGCGACCGATGATGACTGGCTAAGATCACGCACGAAT
Organism: Trichoderma cornu-damae; assembly: GCA_020631695.1. NCBI lineage: Eukaryota > Fungi > Ascomycota > Sordariomycetes > Hypocreales > Hypocreaceae > Trichoderma > Trichoderma cornu-damae. The sequence continues at coordinate 3,776,148 of CM036088.1, forward strand.
AGGCTGCTGGATCTTGTCGACGCTGATGACCTCCCCAGGCCCGCTGAAACAACAACGGCAGTCGAGGTTGAATCCACAGAGCGAGGTGATGGGGGGGGCAATGATGACGCCCCACACTCCCCTCGTGATGCCGCCGCCGCCCGAGATGCTCCTGGACAGGCAGTTGACGAGGGAGCAGAGGCTACTGATGCAGGTGATGCGATTGCTGCCATCACCCGGACGTCTCGGCTTTTTGTTCGAAACCTCCCATACACCGCCACAGAAGAAGATCTCCATCAAGAGTTTGGAAAGTTTGGCAATTTACAGGAGGTAAGCTGAACGATGATCTAATTTCCTTGTGTGTTTCTATGGTCAAAACAAACAGGCAACGTGATGAACCCCAAGATAGGGACATCTTATGCTTCGGCAAATGATGTGAACCTGGGCGATTATTTTAGTAGATGCTTCGACCTTCTGATATCCTGTCCAAGTTTTTTTTTTTTTTTTTTACACCAATTTTTTTAGAATTTTTTTTCTCTCTTTCTTTTGCAATCCATGTATCGCTGAACCGGTGGCTAATTTAGTCAGGTACATTTGCCAACCAACGCTGCGGGAGCACGCAAGGGATTTGCGTTGGTGTTGTTCGAAGAGTCATCCAATGCCGTGAATGCATTCCAAGCTCTCGATGGGGTAACCTTTCAGGGGCGCATTCTGCACATCATTCCCGCCGAAGCCAAGAAGCTCCAGAGCGCGGATGAGTTTGGAATGTCGAAATTACCCCTGAAGAAGCAAAACATGATACGCAAAAAAGCTGAGGCTGCAACGAGCGTTTTCAACTGGAATTCGTTATACATGAGCCAGGACGCCGTTAACGCCTCGGTTGCTGCGCGTTTGGGTGTCTCAAAATCCGAAGTGCTTGATCCCACATCGGCTGAAGCGGGCGTCAAGCAAGCCATTGCGGAAACGACGGTCATCCAGGAGACCAAGGCCTTTTTCGCTTCCCATGGCGTGGATCTGGATGCCTTCAAATCACACAAGCGCGGCGGCACATCTATTCTTGTCAAGAATTTCCCCTATGGCACTTCCATGGAAGAGCTCCGGAAGATGTTTGAGGAGTGTGGCCCAGTTCTCAGAGTTCTGATGCCACCCACCGGCACTATCGCCATCATCCAATTCGCTCAGTTGAATCACGCAAAGGCCGCATTTGGCAAGATGGCGTACCGGAGAGTCAAAGACAGCGTCCTTTTCCTGGAAAAGGCCCCAGTCGATCTATTCAAAAGTGGCTCGGCGCAGGATCAGGCTAGCTCACTTGCGGATCAGCGCACCGGGGTCCAAAAATTAAGTGTTGACGAATTGTTGTCGAGCGGCGATAAGGCGGAGGAACCTGCGGAAACCGCGTCACTCTTTGTCCGCAATTTAAACTTTGCCACGACAACCACCAGGCTGGCTGAAGCTTTTGAGCCTCTTGACGGATTCGTCTCGGCTCGCGTCAAGACAAAGATAGACACCAAAAAGCCTGGCCAGACCCTGAGCATGGGGTTCGGCTTTGTAGAGTTTCGATCCAAGAGCCAGGCCCAGGCGGCGCTCAAGGCCATGGATGGCTACGTCTTAGATGGCCATGCGCTGGGTGTCAAAGCATCGCACAAGGGCCACGATGCTGCCGAGGAGAGGCGGCGCGAGGACGCCGCCAAGAAGGCTGCGGCCCAGAGGACCAAGATCGTCATCAAGAACCTGCCTTTTCAAGCCACCAAGAAAGACATACGGGCTTTGTTTGGTGCTTATGGCCAACTTAGATCTGTCCGCGTTCCAAAGAAGGCAGACTATACCGCAAGAGGTTTTGCATTTGCGGATTTTGTAACCCCTCGGGAGGCGGAGAATGCGCTAAATGCATTGAAAGATACCCACCTGCTCGGGCGGCGGCTGGTGTTAGACTTTGCTGCCGCCGAGGCTGTCGATGCTGAGGAAGAGATCGAGAAGATGCAACGCAAAGTAGGGGGCCAGGCCAATAAAATGGCCCTTCAGCAGCTTACCGGAGGAGGGAGGAAAAAAGTTACTATTGGCGATGACGAGGATGAGCTTGAAGCTTGAGGCGAAAAAAAAAAGGCAAAGCAACACTATATCCATCGCCTGTGTTGCACTGACAAGGCTGAGCTGTGCCCTAGCCCGCGCTCTATTGAGCAATAGGAACACATATATACATCCCTTTGCAAGGAGAGAGGGGGGAGGGGGGGGGGGGGGGGGGGGTCCAATGTCGAACTTCTGCAACGGCCCTCCCCACGCGGTGCGCATGGGGTCATCAGCTGGCCTGCGTCTATGGCGAAGAATTCAGGTTTCGCGATGCCGAAGGGTTGCGGCAGTGCTGTGTCTGATGCTAATCTCGTTCTACATGCCTGGAGAAGCACGCCCAGGATGATCTGGCGCGCAGGTCTCTGGGGAGAGGGTGGGTGAGACCATGGCGTCTTGGCCCCGCCTTCAGACTCCCTTGCATGCCCAACGCCCCTCGTAACGGACCTCGCGCTGCCATGTGCTGGTGGGTGTCCTGGTTGTGCTTCATTGGCCGCTGGAAATGGTTTTCTGGACGTAGAGTTGCCGCCCCGTTGAGAGATGCCTGGTCGAGTTCCACCCCCGCTGCGCCAGTTTCCCTGTCCCATCTTAGGATGCTTTGCAGACGGATGAAATCTTGATAGCCTAGAGCATGTATCTTGGGTTGGAGGGGCCAAAAGACAAGCTGCTAACCACCCCCGGCCCTCCCCTTTGTCAAATACAATCCGTTGGCCCTGCCCATATGCTCCCGAGTCTCGAGTTTATATGCTATCGGGCTCTCCTTGGGAAGACATGCCCGTTCCAATGGCTGTTCTTTTACCTCGTACAAAGCCTAGGTTTCTCCCACCATTCCACGTCCCAAATTCCTTCCCACATTTCTTGCCCATCAGGCTCTGATCTTTTCTTCACCAACGTGGGTTGTGGCAAAAAGGCACTTCTCGTTGGACCGGCTCTTTGGGCTGGAGCTGAGAGCTCTTGAACATCCTCCCATCGGGCATTCCTCGCATCCCCATCAGGGCCTCCATCATGGCTTCCATCTACCAGCCAAGGCCAGTCCTCCCCTGCGAGGGGATCCCACATGCGCCAGAGTATGTGGAAGCAAGGCGGAGCGTACATGGCGCCAGGCAGCCTCTGCGGGAGGCCACCGGCAATGCCCAAGCACACAGCTTCAACGGCACCATCCCATGCTATCCGACTCCGGTATCGTCGATACCACCGACCATTCCTATAGTGCCGTCACAGCTGGATTCCCTCTACCGATATCAAACGCATCGCCATCAGCCACGGCAGGCTCGCAAAGGCCAGCAAGAGCTCAACCCCCTCTACTACTGGCCCGCCTTCAAACAGTACCGCAACAGACAGGCTCACAAGGACACTCAAAAGGACAAAGGTGGCGTCTGGCGCCGGCCAGAGCTCGAAGATGCCTTTGTCGACTGTAAGCTTTTGCTACTCAACCCGGCATCTTTCAACCCCCCCCGGGGCCCCCTCCCCCTCCTCTCCCCCCCGGGGCGGCGGGTGGTTGGTCGCCTTTTCTCAGGAGGAGCTGACGTCTGTTAACCTAGCCGTACTGCTCATGCCTCACATGGGCCGTCGGAAGTTTTCCATGGGAGGAAAGCTTCACGGCCGGAACATGCTGATCAGCGAGTACATCTTTGTCATCTGCGTCGAGGTCCTCGGTAGCAAGGAAATCTTCCGCATTGACAACAGCAACGACAGCATTGAGCAGATGGGACGCAAGCAAGTGTCCAGCCACATGCAAGTTGTCAAGAAATTTTTTGAAGATTTACGGTGCTGTTAGTACACACCCCTTCTCCGCGTGGAGGACCACCCAGCCATTGACTTTGCTTTTTTTCTTCTTCGCCCTAGTTCATTTTCTGTTTCCTTCCGAAGAGAAGAAGGAGCCCGGATCGACCAACTCGGATGATTACTTCGATGAAGAAGAGCAGGAGTCGTTCAAGTCCAACCCCATTCTGACGGCGTTGGCCGAGGGCCGAGTGCCTGACGTGAGACCCAACTACGACTACTTCACGCAGCTGCTATCGCTGCAATCGTCCATCTCGGTGCGCCCCAAAACGTGCGAGATCTACGTCTCCTCGGCAGAAATTAAAATCCGGGACGACGTCGCTTACGACAAGGACAACAACCCCTTGGACCAGGCGTCGTTTCCTCATCTGAACAAGTATACCAGCTGCGATGACTTCCCCGATGTTCTGGGCAAGGATGTCTTGCTGCATGAGTACACGCGAGCTCTGGACCGGGCGACGTCGGCGTGTATGAAGACGGTGACTCGACGATGGCAAAAGGACTCGCCGGCCATGTACGAAACGCTTGATCTACCGGCTCGTGACCAAGACTGCCTCCTGCTGGAAATGTGCTCGACGCTGGAGCTGCACGAACACGCCAAGTTCCCCTCAGGATCGGAGCTCATTGGCTGCGTCGAGGTGGCCATCACGCAGCCGGGGCTGCAGCATCACCACTGGAAGTGCGTCACCCGATTGACCCGACCGGATGAGCTGCACAGCGAGGATTCGAAGCGCGGCGTCTACACCAATGAGAGCGGTATCCACCTCCGGGGATGCAGCGACTCCAAAAACGACTGCATTTGCCACATGCGGCCCCGACAGGAGATCCACGTGCCCTTCCCTGCAGTCGAGTGGGCCAGCATCTTGAGCACAGCCGTGCAATATCCTGATGTGGAGCACCAACGCAAGAAGGAGAAGCGGCACGAGTCCAAGAAGCAGCAGCAGCAGCACCAGCACCAGCACCAGCACCAGCACCAGCAGCAACAGCAACAGCAACAGCAGCACGACCCGGAGAGGGCCGGCAGCAAGCGCAAGAGATCGGAGGATGAGGGAGATGCGGCGTCGTGGGGCCGCCGCGAGCCAACGGGCAGCGACCTGATATGCAAGGTGGCCATGTATCAGGAGCTGTGGTCCCGTGCGCCCGACTCGTCGCAGTGGAAGAGGCAGGCCATCATCTTCTGGCGGTTCAACACAACGAACCAATGGTACAAGTACAGCCCGGTCTTCAAGCCGTCAGGGACATCCTGGCGATGGCTGACGATCAACGACCCCATGTCGCGGTACCATCAGCAGAAGGCTCTGGTGTATCCATCGGCCACCGTGCCGAGAGACGCGGTCATGTCGCCGACGCCCAGCGTAAACCAGCAGCTCGCGGGCATGATGAATGAGAATCTGAGCTCGGCGTGGAACAGCGGTGGTGTCGGCGTTCCGCAAGTCGCGCAGGTGCCACCAGTACAGACAAACATCAACGTGTTTGACTTTCCGACAGGGCTGGCCACGCCACCACCAACGGCCGCCATCCATGGCCCTTATGCTGGCGGGAGCTTTGATCCCAACCTGGGCGCGAACCCGGATGTGAATGGCTACCTGCCAACAGTGAGCACGACAGTGGGTGGGGTGGCGAATGAGCGCTCGCACTCGCTGTCGTTGGCTCACGGGCCTTCTTACTTTGAGGGCCAGGCTGGCTTCGCGGATATGAAGCCCATGACGACAGCTGGCGTCGGCCAGTACCTGGCTGCGACTACGGCGGCCTCGTTGGACTTGTCCGCTCAACTGGTTTACGACGAGGCGACCAGCATCCAGGGGTGGGACTTGCCGGCTCTGGATAGCTGGCCTGGGGCGCACACATCGACGCCCACAGATCACGAATGGGGGACCGCGCCATCGACGCAACCCAGGGCGGATCCGGGCGTCCATTCGGTAATATGGAACCCAAGTCCATGGCACATTGCAGGCGTCGCAACCACACCAGCGTCCGCGGTTGGGGCTGAGCACGACGGCAGTCCTAGGTCGATGAAGAGGCGGCGGACAGAGCCTACACTGAACACACATGTGCCCATTCCGAGCAACTGGTAGATTGGCTTTTGAAAAAGGTCACGGGACTATTTTTTTTTTTAAAAAAAAAAAAAAAGGAGAAGAGAGACAGAGAGAGAGAGAGAGGAGAGAAAGGGGGGTATTGATTTTTTTTTTAAAAAAAAAAAGAAAAAAAGAAAAATAGTTCTAGGTGGTTATTTGAGAGCTATGGATTGGAACTGTTTTACAACTTTGTGAAAAGGATATATGGCTAGGAAACGAGGCGGCCGAAAAAAAAAATGATCACACGAGAAGAAAAAAAAAGAAAAAAAAACCACAGCAAATACCAGGAGGAACAGATACGGAACAGGATTATTGGGTGATTTACGAAAGGCTGGAGGAGTTTTTCCTCTTTTTTTTTTTTTTTTTGGAGGTCAAGGCGTTTCTACACTGTCTGGGAATTCGATTCCTTGGTGAGACCCGGACGGACGTTGGGTCTGGATTGGAACAATTTTTAGAAACAAGCACGAGTAATAATCCGACGCCTTGGTTGCGAGCGTGTAACGTGGCCTCCGCTGAGTGAGTGATTGGGCAAAAGGGGGGGGGGGGGGGGAACCTTTGTTCAGTGACAAAAACGGCTTGCATCTGTGGGCTGAATCTTTTTTTTTTTTTTTTGTGTGTGTGTGTGTGTCTCCATCACCGAGTGCGAGGGTGGATCAACAAGGTGGAACATGACCAGCAGATGGCCCGTTTGCGGACAGGCGTACGTAACCTGTCTCAGTTGTGAGCCATTAGATTTGACCCGAGGCAGAAGAAAGAGAAGAGAGAAAAGAGAGAGAGAGAGAGAGAGAGATCTCACGACCCAGACGCTAAGACCATCAAGCCTTGGTAGTTCCAGGGAACGAGGAGCTTCCAGAGGAAGGGGGAACATTGCATTTCGCGCCGTTCGTTCTCCGGACGTCTGGACGATGTGAACTTTCAGGAACGAGGTGCTACTATTTAAAAAGAAAGGGGGGGACGCGTATATTGGATCAAGGGAACCGCGTAAAGTGGTTTTCGTCCCCCCCCCCCCCAGATGTGTATGCGAGATCGTGATGGCCCCTTTCTCACATATAAAGGGTTACCAAATCCTCTCTCCCCCTCTTCCCCTCTTCCCCTCTTCCCCTCTTCCCCTCTCCCCCTCTCCCCCTCTCCCGCGGCTCCCTTTGAGAGAAGGAAAAAAAAAAAAAACCAAAGGGATTGTGGAATGAGGGGAAAGGGGTAGGCATTATTGACTGCGGGATATATTGAATATCTGTGGGTTTGGAGATGCAGCTCCTGCTGAAGGGGATCTTGTATCGGTTTTTTTTTTTTTTTTTTTTTTTTCAATTTTGTATGCTTGAGCGTGACATTGCCGAGCGTTGAGCCGCATCATCAACTGGGCTGTGTGTGTAAGTGTGTGTGAGTGAGTGTGTGAGTGTACATATGTGCCGATCTTGGAGCGGCTTCCATGGCGGCAACAAATTAATCCGTGGTGGTTGGTGGTGAAGAAGGGGGCCAAATCCTCCTCACGAGGCACAGCCCCCCCCGGCGCTCTGGACATTGACAGGCCGTGGCATCTTCCCCCCCGGTCATCGGCGAAGAAATTCCCGAGAGCGTGCTGCGCGCGTGTGCTTGAAGGAAATTTGGCGAACTGGGTGCGGGACTCGGAAGCAGATGTCTCGAGATTGCCGATGCTCGGAAGATTGCCCATTGGATCGGAACTTTTTTTTTTTTATTATTATTATTTTTTTCGTTGCCGGGCGTGTCGGCGTTCTCTGGAGAGAGCGCTGCAGTCTGGGACTGGGCATCTGGATGTCAGAAAGAAGCAATGCTGCTTGTTCGTAGTACGTGCATTGGGTGACGAGCAAAGACTGGGATTCTCTTGGGAGCGCAATCACGGACACGAGCTGACTCGATGACATGTTTTCTTTTTTTTTAGCTGGAGCTGGCAAGACGAGACTCTTGTGTGTGATTTCATACTCTCTCTCTTCTCTCTCTCTCTCTCTCTCTCTCTCTGTCTTTCTTATTTTCCTATTTCCCTCTTCTTCTTCTTCCTTCTCTATTTATTTCAAAAGCAGAGCGTCCAAGGAACATGGGCAGTCTTCAAGATCCTTGGTCGCCACCAATCACCTCGAGGGTCCATCGCGATGATCGAAATCAGACCTGAGAATATCCTGCTTGTAGACGACGACAACCCCACCATAAAATCTTGCACACATTCGGGACTGGCAAAGGGCATTTGACGCCGGCGACGAGACATGGGGGCTGACGAAGAGCCTTTGTGGAACGCTGAGTTGTGTGTCTCTCTTCCTCCTCCTCCTCCTCCTGCTGGAGTCACGGATCGCATGCCAACTTTTCTAGATTCGGCCCCCTTTCCCCCCCCTCTTCCCTGAGGTGCTGCAACGAGCGGGAGATAGAAGGCACGGATTCTCGGTAGATATCTGGTCAAGCGGAGTCGTCCTGTACATTTTCTTGTGCGGGTTCGCGCCCTTTCCCGTCCAACCATACTGTAAAGAAGTTTTCCCTTGCTCTCGGTCAGAAAATCAAAGCGGGCCGATTTGACTTATCCGCCGCCACATTGGGACCATATCGGGGGATCCGGCCCTTGGGATCTGATTCGATGGCATGCCGGTTGCGTAGACACGGAGAAGCGGTTGATGGCGAAGCAATGTTTTGAGAGGGCATCCCTGGACACGCGAGACGAGCCCGCGGATGCTCCGAGAGCTGATCAGTGTCGGCAAGCCCAGCACCAATTTCGAAACTAGCAAAACTTGGGCTGTGTCCAAAGCGCCGAGCGTCTATTCCATTCCTACTGTATCCTCTGCGAGGCCAACGTTCCACCAGCTATTAACGCCCCCCCCCCAACCAGAGTTTCAATCAAGGTAGGACAGGACCGTATACGATGCGAAGAGCGCGGCCCGCCATTGCTGCGTACCCGATCGGTCCTTTTGCCCTCACTATACACCCTTGCTTGTTAGAGAGTATATAAATATATTTTCTCCCCCCCCCCCCCCCCCCCCCCCCGCCCCCGGGATCTCGAGCGTGGTGTATTTGGCATCGATTCCCCATGCTCAAAAAAGGCGCGGCAGCGGCTAGCGGAAATGCGAAGCCTTTAAGCGCCTGTGAGACCCCGGAGGGGTGGGCCAGAGCAAGACGAATACGAAGGAAATGAAACAAGGACAATGGGCGGCCGGCACAGACGGACAGAAACAGAAGTCAACGTACGAAGCAGACACGCAGCGTCAACGCGGTGGCGGCGACGCTCATGAAAAGTCTGGAGGGCGGAGCACGACGAAGGCATATATACAACTTGAGAACTACTACTAGGTACCTAGTGCTACTAACTATCATAAGGAAACCCAAGGTACCTTAGTAGTGCTGGCACTAAGGCAAGGTACCTACCAGGTATTTGGCGCCTTGTATACACAAAAAAGTTGTTCCGCATTGCATATTCACGTGAAGCCACGCTCACGCACGATGATGCAAATGCAACGATGAACTCGAGTTCGTGCCCGAAATGCCGATCGCAACGACGCAATCCCGGTTCCTGTGGCTGTGGCAGCAGACAGAGACGCGCGGGTCCAACGAAAACTTTTTTTCCTTTTCGAGAATCAAACCGGGGGAGAGAAGTTTTGAGAAACAGGGGCTTGTCGGCAGTGGCGGCGAATGACGGCCAGTCGCTTGGAGCTGCCTGGCGCCGGCTGCAACAGGACAGGAGCGCGGGTACCCGCCACTGATTGCGGCGCGCCCATCCGGCTGCTAGTGCCGACGCCGGCAAATTGCGCGTGGCGCTTAGCAGCTGCGGCCGTGCCCGCATGTCACTGCGGCGTACTCCGTACCTGCATGCAAATGCAATCGGCGATTTGAAGAAGAGAAAAGACGCAACGACGCGCGAACCGGCTGATGTGCACGCAAACCTGCTTGGTCATGCTCGTGCTCGTGCTGGTGTGCTTGTGCTCATGCTTGTGTTTGCCCGCATGCCGCAGCATCTGTCTTTTGTGCTGCCCGATTGGGAACCGCCGCCTGGCATCACCCAATCCGCCGCGGCCGACGCCTGGATGCTGAAACGAGCGAGGCCTGGAAGTGTCGAGAGGGTGCTGCGGGTGTCCCATCATGGCCTCGATTCTCACGAACCGCCTGCCATTACGGGTCGATTGGGGTGGACGGCCCTGCGCCTGTGTCATCTGACGGTGGCCGCCTCCCATGGCCGCTTCTGTGCCGTTGCCCTTTGCTTGCTGTCGAGAGGTTGCCGCTGATGATTTGCCCTTGGGTCCCCTCTGCCACGCTTGTGAATGGCCAATCCGTTCTTCTTCTTCTCCCAGCTATATCCGTCACATCCTACCCATTCTTCTCTCTTCGTTCAAGTCACTAGCGTGCTCTCCAGTTGCGTGGGCGTCTTGGTTTTCTATTGTGCCGGTTTGCCCTATTGTGTGTGGCTGATTGTTCCAACTTTCGATTGTCCTAACGGGTGAGACGGTATTGATGATGGCAAGGTGAAGAGAACGCAAGCAATCCCCCCCCCCCCCCCCTTTTTTTTTTTCTTCTTCTTCTTCTTTTCCTTTTTCTTCTTCTTCTTCTGCTCCCTTTTCTTCTTCTTTCATCTGAACATAATTACGACTCTGCTTGTCTCTCTCTCTCTCTTTTTTTCCCCCCCTTCTGTTCACTGGGCTTGAACGGCGCTGGACGTGATTCACCCTCTCTTCTCCTCCCCCCTGAATATTCTCAAGCTGCGAACACATATCGACAACAACACTCGGCTGTCACACGGCCGATTTAGCATTGGCTTTGGCTTAAAAAAAAAAAAAGACAGAGAGGTGTATAAAAGAGATTTTACTAAAGTCACTTTCGGAGCTCTGCTGTGTGGAGTTGTTCAAAAAAAAAAAAAAAAAAAAAGTGAGCAGCTGTTCATCACTTGTTCGCCAAGTCTGTCGAGTGCGGTGAACAGACAGCCGCTCCCTCTATTCTGCCAGCTGGCAGCCCATATTTCCTCTCCTCTCGCGTTCCCTCTCTCTCTCTCTCTCTCTCTCTTCTTTCCGAACAAAAACAAAAACAAACTCGCGAAACAAAGAGGCAAAAAAAAAAAAAAAAAAAAAAAGTCACCGTCACGGTCGTATTTTGGTTCGGCTTTTCTCCCGGGGAGATCAAAAAGCATTCGTTCCTTGGTATCGTCGTCTTCCGACTCAGTCTTTACCTCTTTGGCAACGCAAAAAAAATAAAAAAAATAAAAAAAAAGTTCCTTTCGCTCGTCAGCAAATTCGGAAAATCTTCCAGCCTTCAGGAGAGAGACGCGTTTTTCAACGTGAGAATGACTCCCAACCCTCACGTTGGCCTCAAGCTGGCCCTGGTTTCGATCCTTGCCGCCCTCGCCAATGCTCACTCTTGGATCGAGCGTGCCTACAAAGTCGCCCCGAATGGCACAATGGTCGGAGCCGAGGGCTATCCTCGCGGTTGGGTCCCTCGCAATTCTACTGACCCAGCTTTCCAGGATAGCATCCCGCAGTGGCTTCTGCCTGCTTCTGGTCAAAGTGCCTACTCGGGGGATGAGGTGCTGAACAAGTACAAGTTGGATGAGAACCCTCGATTCCCCATGCTGGAAGCCGCACCGGGCGACCACATAGCCCTCATCCACCTCGAGAACGGTCACACGACCCTGCCCCAGAACCAGCCCAAGAAGCCCCAGAACCGAGGCACCATCTTCCTCTACGGCACCAGCCAGCCCAAGGAGAGCGAGCGCCTCTTCGACGTCCACCTCGTCTGGAACAGGAAGGGCACCGGCGGCGACGGTCGAGGCATTCTCCTGTCTACCCGAAACTACGACGACGGCCAGTGCTACCAGCCCAACAGCGGGCCTCTCAGCCTTCAGCGAGCCGCCCAACTGGCCCCCGAGGGCGCTGTCCACGACGTTGAGCTTGGCTGCCAGTCCACCATCCAGCTCCCCAGCGACCTCGAGCCCGGATCCATCTACACCATCTACTGGTACTGGGACTGGCCCGATCTGGATGCCGACCACATCGACTTCCAGGCGACGGCGGATGGGCTCTACCCCTGGGCCGGCACCTTTATGCGCGGAGAGAAGGACCCCAACGGCTTCGCCATGGCCGCCATTGCCAAGAATGAGAGCTACGCCAGCACCATTGACATCAGGATCACGGGCGACAGCTCGTCGGCCGTGGCCGCCAAGCACGCCAATTTCCTGGGCGAGTGGATCGAGGACCAAAACATTTATTCCAAAGCCATCAAATCTCAGATGAGCAGCAACTTCCAGGTCAACATTGACACCGACGGAGGCAGCGGCGGCCCTGGCTCGGCGGCCCCCGTCACCTCCACTTCAGATTCTCATCACCCCCCTCCTCAGGCGGCACCCACCACGCCGGCCGGCAAAGGACAAGGCGACGGCAGCGTCCAGCCAGCAGCCACTCTCGACGTCACCGCGCAGCCGTCGACCGTCTGGAAGACGGTCTACAAAACAGTGCCTGCCGAGCAGGCCTCGTCGACGCCTACACCCGCACCAGCCTCGCCGACGTTGGCGCAGCCGCCGCGTCCCACCGTCGTCAAGACAATTACCATGCATGTGCCGGCCGGGGCGTCGCCTTCAACCTCTACCACAACCACCACCACCACCACAACCACAACTACAACCAGCACCAGCACCAGCACCAGCAGTGCTCAGCTAGCCGGCTCGACCGTCATCAAGACGATTACGATGCACGTGCCGGCTGCGAGCGTCCCAGGCGACGACGCGGTTGGGAAGCCGACTTTGACGGCGGCCCTGAGCTCCAGCTCAAGCGTCGAGATCGTCAGCGGCCGCCCAACCGTGACGCCGTTTCTGCCCATTAACCGGCGGCGCAACTGGGCTTTCGGCCACCACTGAGCGCTGCGTGCCTCCTGGGAAGGGGTTTGACTACATTTCAATGGTAGCTTTGCTTACGCGGCGTGGAGGGCAAAGTAGTTTTCACTCGGCAAACTTTGGCCTGCTATTTTCGTTGCAACCATCATATCGTTCTCCATCCTTTTCAAATCTGTTTACTATTTTCTTCTCATATGTCGTTTCATATTTGGTTTGATGCATTTTCGATAAGGGGTCCAAGGTGATTTGATTTGGCATTCCCACTGGTTTTCATGGTTTTGATATTTACGAGAAAAAAGAGGAAAAGGGGAAAAAAAGGGTTGATTGAGGCATACAAAACGGAAACTTGGGAGGTTTGAAAAATCCTGTCGTTTAGGCTTTTTTTTTCTTCTTCTTCTTGTTGTTGTTGTGTTACTCGCTTCGTTAAAATCGTTTTGGCACTCTATTGAGGCCTTTGGACCCGATATTGCATGACATGACTTTTTTCGTTTTGACTCTTTGTTGGGATATGTTTTTTTTTCCCCTTTCTTCCTTATAATACTTGGCGCGTGTTTGCTTGTGCTATGCTCCGCACTTTGAGATGCATGTTTTTCTTTTTCCTCCCTTTTTTTCCCTTTTTTGAAGGTGTTGGGCCATGATGATGATACCACTGGAGGGGAGGCTGTTAAACTGACATGCAGCGCTTTTTTTTTTTTTTTTTTATGAATTTGCCTTGCGTCCTCTCAACACTACAAAAACGACATGGTAAGGGAAAAGGTAAAAAAAAAAAAAAAAAAAAAAAAAACGAACCGTTCGTTCTAGAAGCGGCTTTCGGATGGTCCGTTTCGCGGAAAACGTTTCTGCGCCCTGTTTTTTTTTTTTTTTTTTTTTTTTCTTCTTTTCTTTTTTTTCCCCGTCTTTTTGTGGCTTTGGGAGGTTTCAAGCCAAGAAGAGGGCGACGACGGACGCCACAGATCAGGCACGGAGAACTTTTGGACCCCTTTGTCGAGGGTTAAGGAGAGGGGGAAAAGAAGAAAAAAAGGGTTAATTCCACTTTCGTTTTCAACACGAATACCCACCGCCGAGTTACTGACTGGCATGACGAGGAACTACGCAGTTATCAGTTATAGTAGGTGAGACGGCCGAGGGATCCGATGAGATTTTTTGGTTTGGCCTTTTTTTTGATGTGCGGTTTGCGGGGAGGATTGAATCAATCAATCAATCAATCAATCAGAGGAGACGTGACATGGGGGCCCCCCTCTCGTACATGGACAGTGGACGGTGGACAGCAGTAGTTGAAATGGGTGGACTGAACAATATGGATCCATTTCTATTTTCTACAGAGCAAGCATGTGTGTGTGTGGCCAAGAGCAAGAAAAAAAAAAAAAAAGAGAGAGAAAAAAAAGATTTTGCAACTTGGGTATCCTAGAATGTACGGGCGACTTCATCAGGGCTTTTTGGAAACCCTGCAGTTCATGAGCTCCACGCTCAGACATCAACTCGCCATTTGACCAAAAAAAAAAAAAAGAGGATACAAGAAAAAAATAGAGAGGGAGAGAGAGAGAGAGAAAAGGCCACCAGTCGAGCGACGGATTACATGATTCCAAAGTGTGTTGTTTTTCTGTTCCGGCGCCCTGCCAAGTCGAGTTCCGGTCAGACCACCCGACTCCATCGTTGCGCATTAGCCCTCAGCAATCTTTTTCCACCTCTTCTCTCTCTCTCTCTCTCTCTATCTCTCTATCTCTCTTTCTAGAAAAAAAAGAGAGAGAGAGATAGTGCTAGTTAGTGGAGAGAGGGTGAGCGTGAGAGAGAGAGAGAGAGCAAGAAAAAAAAAATAATCATGGCGGGCGGCGGCTAAAAGGGCCACTCACCATTTCCAAACTAACCCGCATAGAGCAACACCGGAAGGGCATCGGCTCCGGCTTGGTTCAAGCGCCAGAGAAGCACAGCCCGGGCCGTGACGACACGATCGATGGGTCCCCTTTTTTCTTCTTCTTCTTCTTCTTCTAGGAGAAACAAGAAGAACAAGAACAAGAACAAGAACAAGAACAAGAACAAGAAAAAGAGGTCACGTGTGTGTGGTGATTGTCCCGTTATTTGTCAAAGCTGCTGCGTCCATCAATCAGTCCGTCACAAAAGTGAGGCGGAGAGAGCAAGCATTGGGAGGCTGGAGGCTGGAGGCTGACCCGTTCCACGGCCACATAATACTACATAACCGACCTAACCTATGTAGAAGGAAGGGTCCAGACCTGCTGATATGGGATACGTAGCCCAAGCAGCTCAAAAGGCGAGAAGCTCCAATTTTCTGCTTCTTCTTCTGCTTCTTCTGCTTCTTCTTCTTCTCCCTCTTTGGTGGCTGACCAGAGAGAGAGGGAAGGGGGGCGCGGCTTACAAGCATAGGGAGGGCATGGGGCATGGGATTGGGCCAATTTCGGGCTTGGGGCTGCTCCCTCTCTTCTGGTCCCTTTTCGGCCGCAAGAATTTTTTTGTTGATCTCAAATCAGGATTCCTCACGGAAGTCGAGAGGGCCGAGGTGAGCCGTGGCGTGCATTGCATGGGCAATCCTGGAGCAGCGAAGCCGAAAAAAGAGGGCGTTGCGTTTGTTGGTCCCTCTGTTGCGGGATTGGATCAAAACCCGATGATTCGGCACCCGATCCGACCAGAAAAAGAAGAAGAAGAAAAGAAAAAAGAAAAAAAAAAACCCCCCAACCAAAGTCATGGGGCTCTCGCGTCTCTCTAGATGCAGATCCAATTCCCAATTCCAAATCCCACATCCCACATCCCACTTATCTGCCAAGTTGCATCGCAGAGAGGGGGGCTGAGCATCGCACCGGACTTTGTGCCCAGGACTCCAGAAAGGGTCTTTTTTCTTTTTCTTTTTTTCTTTTTTTTTTTTTTATTTATTTATTATTATTTTTTTGCCTCTCTTTTCCCCCGACTTGACAAGGCTTTTAGCTTGGTCATCCCAACGCTAGCATGGATACCGTGCGGCACCAACGTGTGCGCACTGTCACCCTCCAATGCTCTCCCTTGTTGGAGGAGGTGTGATCTTGCGCGTGCGAGAACAACCAAACCCAATCCCAATCCCAGCTCGAGACAGAAAAAAAAAAAAAAGACCGGCCATGGAATCCGGCCATGGAATCCGGCGGCGAAGATCCGGTCGTCATGACAATCGACTCGTGTTCGCCATGTCCAAGTCCAACTCCCTTTGGACGGTGGCTCGTCTTTCCGTATATTATTAGTAGTAGTATCATTAGTAGTACGTAGTATCATTAGTAGTTGTAGCTGTATTAGTATTATTAGTATTATATACGAGACATGGCAGAGCAAAGGGAGAGAGAAACCAATGACGTGTGAAACATGGCCAAAGAGCTCGGTGCAAAAGTTCGGTCCCCCAAGATGCCGCGGTACGATCGGCCGCGGCGGGACCAATGTCACTCAGGGCCCGCGCCTGCGCCCTGGGACGCGGGCAGCGGCGAAGCGGGGGATACTTGCGCCAGGCGCCTGGAGCAAGTCGCGGGTTAACATTGTATGGCGGCCAACCGGGGCTTCTGCCGTCCAGAATCCAAAAGAATCGTCAGCCTCGAACTGTTGTTTGCTCACCACGAGCGGGCACGTGAACGGATATGTAGAATAAATACGCCCAGCGGTTCGAATCTGTGCGATAACAATGATCAATTTTCGGTTTTTGTGTCCCCCCAGAAAAAAATATAATTTCGATTTCGGCCGGACCTTTTTTGCCCGCCAAATGACACACAACTGTCGTTTTTTTGATGTCAGCTTCTCTCTGGAGCTGGAGCGGAGGGGGGGATTAGAAAAAAAAAAAAAAAAAAAAAAAAACAGGGGCTGGACGGCGTGGCTCTCAAGCCCCCGGAAACTCTGCTTGGAAGCCCACACCGACGGTGGCCGAGGCCGAAGCCGTTGAGCGGGTTGATCGGAGAAGAAGGAGAGAAAAAATTAAAAAAAAAAAAAAAAAAAAAAAAAAAAACTTGCTCTAGCCAGGATTGTTATTTCAAATATCGAGGGCAATTGGGGGGGGGGCTAACCTTTCACCCCCCCCCCCCCAACTTTTCCCCGTTCGAATGGCTCAAGTATGTATTGTATTAGCACCGCAGTCCGGAGTAGCACGAGATACAAAAACCCATTTATTTATTTATTTTTTTGCGGCACGGAGGGTGGGGGGGGAGTCTTGCCAGGTGCGTCGCGTGCTGTTTATGTACATTGTACTCTTCTTTTCTTTATACCTGCCTATCGAAGCCGCAGCCAAAAAGCAGCTTCTTCTTCTTCTTCTTTCTTTTTTTTTTTTAATTTTTTTTGTATGTATCTCTGATGAAATGTGTATATATATATATGTACTCCGTACCAAGCAAATGGGGGACCCTGGACTGGACCTCCTCTCTCCTTCTGGTGTGTGTGTGTGGGTGCTGCTTCTATTTGTGGCCATGCTGTGAGACATTGAATTCATTGGGTTGCCTTGGTTTCAAGCCTTGTCGCGGGCTAATAATGCCATACCTTTGCCTCTACACATCTTTTTTTTCTTCTTTTTCCTTCTTATTATTTTCCCATATCTTCTTTTTTTATTCTTCTTTCGTTATTTGTTTCTTTATGTAATCTTTGTTTTCTTTTGGTTTTTTTTTTTTGTTTCTTTAGAATCCCCATCCTTTCTTTAGATTTTTTTTTTTCCCTTTTGGGGTTTTTTTTTTCTTCAGTTTCTTTCTTCTTTTTCTTCTTTGTTGCCTTTATTTTTTTTATTTTTTCCCCCCTTTTCCTTTGTTTTATATATATATATATATATACATATATTTTCTTTTTTACGCGCACAATAGAGGGCAACGAATTGTGGAAGCTGCTGAATTGGGACAAAGAGCCTCCTCGTTCACGGCCGGAAACCCGCACGCCGCAGCCACCAGAGCGGCTCCACCCCTTTCAGCGCCCTCTCCCATCGCCCCTTTCAGCGCCCTTCTGGCATCCTTTTCAGCGTCCTTTTCAGCGCTCTCCCGGCTCTCTTTCAGCGCCCTTTCACCCCCTGGTTCACGGCACACAGTGCCCAAATTGCGGGTCCCCCCCCCCCCCCCCCCCTCTCCTCTCTCCCCTCTCTCTCTGCGACCACAAAGGTTGAGTGGGAGCGGGCAGGTACTCCGTCTTAGTACCTAGTTTAGTGAGAGAGCTAGGTAACTGCGGGCTAAGGTACTAGCTAGCAAGTGGTCGTCGTAGCGCCTGGAGTTGGTGGCGGAACCCCCCCAAAAGTACTTCCGCAACAGCGGCTCCGCGCTAGCCCGAGTCTGGGAGCCCGTGTGGAATGAGGGTCTCTTTCTCTCTCTCTCTCTCTCTCTCTCTGTTCTCTGTGCCTCGTTTCTCTTTTAAGAGCTTTGCGCTCCGCAGGTCCGACGAGCCATTGATCCTTCGGCTCTGCTTCTGCTTCTGCTTCTGCGTCCCAACAGCACACGCCTTTCGTTTCCTTTCCTTCCTCTGGCGCGCGACGCTTGCCGTCAGTCGTAAGCCGCGCATCCGCCCATTTGCCCGCAGCAAATTCAGCTCGAGAGTTGTCCTGTTCGGCGATTTTTTTTTTTTTTTTTTTTTTTTTTTTTTTTTTCCCTTTTCTGTTTTGTCGCTGCCGATCAACTGGGAGAGCAATTTTTTTTTTTTTTCATTCTTTTTCCCGCCGGAGGGGACGCAAGGGAAAAAAAAAAGGCAAGAAGGAAAAAAAAAAGAAGAAAAGAAGAAAAAGAAGTAGAAAAAAAAGAAAAAAAAAAAAAAACCTGGGAGAAAGCGACCAGAGTCAACAACTCCAAAAGTATTGCCCGTCCAGACCTGCGCTCGGCCTCAGCCTTGCATGGTGCACCCGCCAGCGCTCCGACGACCTCGAGCCCCGAACGCCCGTCGCACGATCCATGCTGGCCGTGTCTCGGCACGTGTAGCAGCAGAGACTTCGAGTCAATCACAGCCGCGCCTGTCATCGCTGCCGTCCCGCAAAGCCCTGCGAAGCCCTGCAAAGCCTCAGCAATGGCCGTCATCGACCAGGTCCTCGGCGAGGTCGCCCACGTCGTCGTGAGGGCCGCGACGCAGACGGCCACGCCGACGTCGTCGGACACCACCAGCCCGCAGACGGCCATCCCGTCCAACACGAACAGCACCAACAACAACAACAAGAGCGGCAGCTCCAGCTCTCCGCTGCTCTTCTTCGTCGCCCTGGGCTTCGGTGTCGTCTTCACAAACTTGTGGTGAGTGTCGGGCATCTGATTCTAATCCCGTCCCGTGGGGAGGTGTACACGGACATGGCTCTGGCCCCGGCCGGGGCTCTTGTGCCGACCCGTCGCCAATGCCCTCGTCTGACGCACGCAACTGCAGGATCATCGTCGGCGTCAAGTACTGCTTCCGGTACAACGCTCGCAACCGGGCACGCCTGGCCAACGAGGATGGCGAGCCCATCAACCTCGAAAACATGCCCCGGCCGCACCGGAGGAGACGCGAAAAGAAACTCATGACCATGGACGAGGTCAACGACAAGTTCCCCATGATGAAGTACAAGGCCTGGGTCTCGCAACGAGCCCGGGAGGGATTGCCTACCGCCGGAGGCGTGGGAACGCCTAGCCGGCCCAACAGCATTCACGACGCCGAGGGGGCAATCCCCGATCTCGCCAACAAGGACCGCGCGTCGACAGAGGTCCGAGCCGTCGACGATGTCGCATCTCCGGCTGCCGAAGCCGAGCCGGCCGAGCCGGCCAAGGAGACTCCCGCCAAGGAGACCGCCGCCAAGGAGACCGCCGCCAAGGAAGGCGACGGCAACAAGGACACCACCGACGTCGCCGGCGAAACCCCCGAGGATGGGCCCGCCGAGTCCCATCACAACCTGAAGCGAACGACAACCGAAGAGGAAGACGACGAGGAAGACGACGAGGAAGACGACGAGCACATCACCGCCGCCCTGCCGCCCGAACTTCTCAACACATCTGGCGACACCTGCGCCATCTGCATCGACACCCTCGAGGACGACGACGACGTGCGCGGGCTGACGTGCGGCCACGCCTTCCACGCCGTTTGCGTTGACCCTTGGCTTACCAGCCGCCGTGCCTGCTGCCCGCTCTGCAAGGCCGATTATTACGTACCGAAGCCCAGACCCAATCCCGAGGGCGATGCTGCCGCGGCTGGCAGCAACGCCGGCCTTGACC
Organism: Trichoderma cornu-damae; assembly: GCA_020631695.1. Lineage (NCBI taxonomy): Eukaryota > Fungi > Ascomycota > Sordariomycetes > Hypocreales > Hypocreaceae > Trichoderma > Trichoderma cornu-damae. Next base: position 3,796,001 of record CM036088.1, read on the forward strand.
CGCGCCAGAACTCGCGGCTGAACCTGCCTGCGGGTCTGTCGACGGCCTGGTTCCGGTCTTCAAGCAACCGCAACAACAACAACAACGGCTCGAGAACCCACTCCTCGCTGTTGCGGATCCCTCGGCCACGAGCGCAGATTGTGGCGCTGGAGGCCAGTGAGGCTGCGGCGGGAACCCAGTATCAGAGCCAGCAAGCAGCCAGTGCCGCGCAGCCGGCTCGGCCATCTCCTCGGAGCGCCATGCTTGCGTCTGTCCGACACGCCCTCCGCTTCGGACCGTCAACCCAGCCGTCCTCGACGGCGAATGCAACGGAGGCCGTGACCCCGTCACAGCTGGAGTCGGGCACTCGACCAACTACCACCGCCGCATAGTGCAGCCATGATGCGTCCTTGCAATTGGTGTTGCATGTTTCGGCTCACCCGCTCGTCCGATCTCCGTTATTCCGCTATCGTCGTCAATTTTTTCTTCTCAAGGCCTGTTCCAAGGCTCACCTCTCACCCCACCGATGGCATTCTTTCTCTACCAACATACATATATGTTGAGCACAACCGTCACGAAGTTTGAAGAGTATCATACACATGGTTTGGAATTTATCTCGCATTATGACAGCATTTCTGTTTTTTTTTTTTTTTTTTTTTTTTTTTTCCTTTTTCACCCTTTTCACCTTTTTTTTTATCCATGTTTTTGGCCGTTCAAGGGCAAGTACACATCCGTCGTTGGAAGTGGACCGCCGAGTATATATGCGCTCTTGAACTGGCAATAAAGGTAAGGTATCTCTTTTTATCTCTGCGTGTTTTTCTTCCCACATCCCCCCCCCTTTTTTTTTCTTTTAGCAATATGGTTAGCTTTTGGGAAATGGATGTGGATGATGGGGAAAGAGCCTCTGGTGACGATGGCTTTTTATGGTACGGATTGGCTTTGTTTTTAGTCAACCGCATTTGGGATTGGGCCTTTTTTTTTTCTTCCTTTTCCTTTTCCTCTTCCTTTTTTTTTTTAATCCTTGGAGCTACCAGCGTGTCAAGACGTGAGATGATATGGGATATCAGCGGCGGAGTTGGATGGCTATAGTGGCATCTCTTGGTAGCTTGACGTTATCAATAAAGAACGTGACGAAGATGTATATATGTATATACATCTATATATATATACATGGCACATATCCATATGTTGCCTTTTGAGACTCCCGAGGCTATACTATAGAACCTAGCTAGTACTAACTATTGCATAAAGTTACACGCCCCCCTTTTACTGCCCCCCCACCCCCTTTTTTTTTTCTTTTCTTTTTTCTATCTTCTTTTTTTTTTCTTTTTGTCAAATGCATAAAGGTCATCTCTATACAACTTTCCGTTTCCAGGTATCATCATTATTCGTCACCGTACCATGTAGAAGTAGCGCCGCCATCACGCAAACCCGACTGCGAAGGAGGTTGAAATGCCGACTCGCTATAAGAAGGACCCCTTTTGAAAGCGCCCGCCGAAGTTGGCGGACTTGTTGATCAGCTCCCTCCTCTGCGCCGACGTGATCCTGCCCCCAATCGCCATGTCCTTTTCCCGATCAAACGCCCTCTTGCTGGGGTCGTCCTCTTCCTCCTCTTGCCGCCCGCGCCTCGCCCCGGCCGCCTTCCCGCCGCCGCCTCGGTGTTCCTCGAGCAGGGCCTTGCCCCGCTGGGCCTGGATGTTGGCAGAGAGGGCCTCGTCGCGGAGCTGCTTCTTCCGCCGCTCGTCCTCGAGGCCGGGCGGCGCGCCCGCGTCGGAGGCGGGCCCCGTCCGTCCGAGGACAGAGTCCTGGAGGCGCTTGAGCTTCTCCTCGGGCGTCTCGGTCCATATGGAGGAGGGGCCGGCGGCGGCGGACGACGGCGACGGCGACGGGCCGGGCTTGGAGGCGAACTTGCGGGCGCGGATGCGGGTCGTGTCGCGCTCGGAAAAGGTCGACGACGGGGGCGGAGGGGCGAGCATCCACTCGTCTCGCCTGGGAGCCCCGTCGAGCTCCGACGGGGGGAGGGAGGGCCCGATTTGACGGGCGCGAGGGGCCGAAGCCGAGGGGAGGGACGGGCCGAAGTCGTCGTCGTCGTCGTCGTCGCCTTCTGACGACTCGGAGTCGGGATTCGCGGGAGCGGGGGCGGGAGCGGGAGCGGGAGCGGCTGGGCCGGTATCCGAATCGGAGTCGGAGAGGTTGATTTCATCGCCGTTGTTGTTTGCGGCGAGATGCGGCGGGAGAGAGGGCCCTACTGTTGGTGCTGCGGCGGGAGCAGGAGCGGGTAAGGCGGATGGTCTGGGCGGCGCATAGTCGTCTTCGGAATCGGACCCGGAGCCATTGAGGTGGTGTATTTCGTCATGGTTCTGGAGATGCTGCGCTGGGGCGTCGTCGCGACGAGGATGCTTGCTTGACGAGGAGGCGTCGTCGGCGTCGTCGTCGTCGTCGTTGCTGTCACGTCTCCTCTTTAAGAGATGAGGTGGGAGTTGGGGGCCTATGGATGGCATTGTCGTCTCGTCTTGTGCTGCTCTTCCCCCCGCCTCTTTTTATTATTATTATTATTATGATTAGTATTATTTTGAAAGAGAGGTTTGATGGCTGCGAGAGAATTTTACGTCAATGGTGTGGTGAGGGGAATTATGTAGGTGAGGCAAGGCTGCGAAGCTCGTAGCTTTTGAAAAATGACATGTTCCGACAATCTATGCTGGGGGACTAGCGCGATTGGTTCTTGGCGGTGGGGGAGGATAAACTTTTTTTTTTCTTCTTTTCCCCTTGGGCTTATATAATAAGTACGTACTACCAAAGTAACGACATCCCCCTATCAAATGTACTAATTTTTTATTATGGATTTTTTTTCTTCTTTCCACTCTCATTTTCTCTTCTTCTTCTAGTACGGAGTACCTACTAATGTATCCATTTGATGTGTGTACATTGGTACATTATACATGTGTGCAATATACATACTATGTACATATGTACTCTGTACGGAGTACCGCAGATTAGATTAGACACGGCACCTTGATGGGCTTGTTTGTCGGCTCCATCAAATAAGGCGGTGGCGTGGTAACATTTCTCTCAAAAAAAAATCCAAAAGCGCAAAAATCGCATGAAACCCCATCGTCCCCCTTCATTTTCAGCTTCGTCCTGTCTACATCTAACATCGCATATACTGGCAGCTGTTCCGCCAGGTCTTTTTTTGCTAGCTCAGCTTCCTCTTCCCGTCTCAGCTTCCCGCTCGGCTCTCCTCGTCTTGACCCAGGAGCCCAGCTGGTCCCATACGGCCTGCTTCTCGGCCAGAGACATGGACGCCGCGAGGCCGCTCGTGCTCGTCGCCACAAACATCCTCGCTCCCGCCCACTCGCCGTCGATGACGCCCATGTTCTCGGACTCGTCTTGCCATCCGTACTTGAAAGCCTTCCCCACCGGAGAGCCGCGACGCACGCGCCAGATGCTCTCCCAGATGCTCTTGCCCACGACGCACATGCTCTCCGGCCGCCACCGGCGGGCCTTGTCTTCCAAGATGGAGACGCCATCGTCCATCTCCTGCTTGCTCAGCTCGGCGCCGTTGCGGCTGGGACGCGCAACGATGTTGGTCAGGCCAAGGCTGTAGAGCTCCGGCATCTGCCCGTCCTCCTCGGCACGGCACGGGCGGGGCGTCACGCCGCTCGAGTACAGGAGCTTCCAGAAGAGGTTGGAGGGGTGTGCGTAGGCGTGGCCTTTGCGAGCAGTCTCGATTCCGGGGTTCAGCCCGATGAAAAAGACCAAGAGGTTGGGCGCGACGGCATCAGGCAGCTCCGGCAGGTGGGCATAGGTTGACGGCGGAGCATAGCCGGAACTGGGGCGGGCCCGCTTCTTCTGCTGCGACGAGGAAGAGGACGAAGTCTGGGTTTCCGGCCGAAGCCTCTTCTTCTTGGACGATGGAGGGACCGTCACGCCGGCGGCGGAAGACGACGACGACGGCGATTCGGATGCGGCCGCAAACCGGGGGCTTCTCCGCACGGGCTGCTGCGCGCTGAACATGAAGTCCTTCAACTGCAAGCGCCCCTCGAATGTCGCGGGCTTCCGGGCATCCGCACCCTCGGCCGCATTGGGAATCTCCCCCCCATCGGGCTCCATGCTGATGCCACTCAACCAACAGGGCGATGTTGGCACGCGTGAAAGTGGTGTGTACGCTGAGGTCTACTCTGCGCTCAACTCGACGCTCTCATCAGGACGGGTTTTTTTTTTTTTTTTTTTTTTTTTTTTTTTGCTTTCTATCTGTCTTGGCGCTGGCGACGCTATGACGTCTTTGGAAGCATGTTTTCAAAGATGAAGGAAGAAAATGAGCCTGGCAAATCCCCGCTCTCACTCGAGAGGCCCGTAAAGATTGTTGAACCGTATGATGAAAAGGAGGCCGATGCCATCCTATATTTCGTTTTGTGTCCCACTTAGTAATCAGGCACGATTGGTGGCTGCTACACCCGCAATGGGCTGGAAAAGGTCAGGCACCAACCAAATCCCTGATCAACGGAGGGGGGCGAGACCGGCCGGGGGTTTTTTTTTTTTTTTTTTTCCTTCTTTTCTTTTTTTTTTTTTTTCCTTCTTTTCTTTTTTTTTTTTTTTCCTTCTTTTCTTTTTTT